>CP139506.1:333455164-333801322 GCA_021014915.2 Artemisia tridentata subsp. tridentata
ACCCATAATAATTCTTTTGACCTTAGTGATCTCAGACTTCAATTTTGACAGTATGGCTTAAGAATCAACTCACACACTAATGCTAACGTTATTTCTTAGTAAGTATTACAAACAAATGGACAACTTGAATGCAAGGAGTAAAACTACAATAAGCTACTGAACGGGCCTTATGTTATACTCTCGAATCTGATAGAATTTATAATATGAATGGTCACCTTATGTTGTACTCTCGAATTAAAAGTTGATAGCCACCAAATTCTTGAAATAACCACCAAACATTTTTAATTAAGTTAAGAGCCTGCAAAGTTATTACCAAATTTCAGAAAGTTAAAGTAAAGAAGTAGTTGTACCATTGCACTCTAGGAGAGAAAGTAAACCATGGAAAACTTACAACTCAAATTGATGAGTATCAAACTGAGATCCTTCTGCTACATGCCTGCCATGACCGTATAAATACAAAATCATTAGATCGCATTTGTATATCACTTAGACGATGACAGGAGTAAGCACAAGTCTACTTGGTTGCATGTGCAATTATATTGCTCATTGAATTTGCTTCTTCTTTGGCTACCTCCACCAAAGAATCCTGCAAAACACAAAAAACACCAACAATTCAATCAGCTGTGAGTTTAGGACAAACATACTCACATACCCTTTATGTGATTCTTACCTGTGCAGCAACTAAACGAGCCACAGTCTTCTCGCTTGATTCCTGAAGTTCCCCAGCTATAAGTACCTCATCCAGTATATAGTAAGCCTGCAACAAGCGTCAAAACACATTCAATACTTGAAGCACACCACAGGCTTATTAAGTAGCAACACTCAGACCATAATTCAAATGTCTATAACACCCTCCAAGTGGGCGAAATTATAATGTACCTTGTGAAAATTGAAGATCAGGTCCAACTAAAAAACCTAGCATATAGAAGTTAGAAATTAAGGTCAATTTCTAGATAAAAATAAGGTTTATTTTAATTTGCATTTCTTTTTCTTTGAATTTTAAGGTATGGGACTAAATAGCACATTTTCAAATGTCCATCAGGTTTAGATGGCTCACACTAAATCTAACCCATAGTTTTCTACCTTCAAGTCCTTTTCTGCCTCACCATAGTTTCCTAAATCTAACCCAACCTTCATTGCTAACACACACAAACTCGCATGATTTCCCTCTTTCTCACCATCTCTCAAAACATTCACACACCTCAGTGTCATATGTCGACTCTATTACTCTCCAAATGATAATAGAATTCAAATGGCAAAGTTCAAGGTCATGGAACACAAGATTATGCCTATTGCTACGACTAATATACTTTCAAGAAACATCTTATACACGGCCGTCATCAGTGTCATATTTCAACTCTATTACTCTCCAAAACAAGGGAGCTTTAGTACAAGAAATACATTACATGTGAACTATAAAGTACTCACTTTATCTTTTACAAAATCTTCTAAGGTAGAATTTGCTCTTTGCATTGAATCAAGTGACACCATTGCCACATCTTCACAATCGATTGGCGATAATGCAAACATCATCTGCAAAAGGTTTAAAAATTATATTCCGAACCACTTTATCTATTTGTTATCTATAAAAACTAATGCCACCAAAATTAGCACAACAACAATTAACAAAAATTAACAAATAACAAAAATTAACCAAAGTAAAAAAAATTAACACAACAACAATTAACAAAAATTAACAAATAACAAAAATTAACCAAAGTAAAAAAATAACGAAAATAAAAAAATTAACAAAAATTATACCTGGGTTGGGTTTGTAAACAAGAGGGAAGAAAAGAGATGAGAAAAAGAATTAAACGAGGAGAGGGGAGATGCATCGTACACAGTGGAGTGAGTGTGGGAGTGTTGCGGTGGATGTGGTGGAGATGATGTAGTGGTGTAGATCGAGAGGAAAAAGAAGAAGTGTGGGAGTGTTGATTTTTTTTTTAGTAAGTGAGTAAGACCTGTTAATAATTGATTGCAGCTACCTTTGGCGGGGATACGTCCCCTGATGAGTGCGTAAATACTCATCATTTTATACCCATAATAGACACAAAAATGATCAAAAACACCCAATATATATTGCAGATATCCTTGGTTTGTGTTTTATGTGTTTCAGGTACTGAAGGATTGAAAACGGAACGAAAACGAATATTTTTGGATCGACCCGACAACAATTGTACATTTGATCAAGTGAAGACAAAAGTCAAAGACAAAGCCAAGCCAACCCCCAAAAATACCAAAATGACACAAATGGTCCTCGGATATAATTATTACTTTTGGCAGCCTTGGTCCTTAGATTTTCAGAATATTACAACAATGGTCCCTCAAAGTTAAATCAAATCCATTGTTAATCCTAAAAATAAACCCACCCATTTCTATCCTAACTTAAATAACCCATCCAAATAATTAAACCCAGCCCACCAAAACAGATAACCCAGCCCAAGTCCAATCCCTACAACCCGACCCACCTTTTCTAAACTAATACCGGTTTAACCCCAGTCAAACCCATCCTTCTTCAAAACCATTACCCGCCAAACCATACCACCATAGCCACCACCCTTATCCCTGACACAACCACCAATCACCTCACCCCTCCTCCTATCCCACTCCACCTAACAAGCCAAGAAGCATTAATTGCTTCTTCCCCATCACAAGTTACCAGACCAAGTGGTATTTTCCACTCACACCATTTTGGCGCCAAAATCCATTTAGACGACTGAGATGAGTTCAAGCTAATCCAAGGGCTTCAAAGTGATCAGAGGAAGATAAGAGGCTTATCCCACTTAGTTGTAGTATAAATAGAACCACAATGTAGCCTATAATGGCAAGTAGTTAATTTTCTTAATCGCATTGTACTTTAATTCTTTAAGCTTTATAAAATTTAGTTTCCAGTTATCTTTACAAGTCATTTTCAGTTTGTTTAATGTTTATCTTTGTGCAATTCCAAATATTAATTAAATTTCCAAAGTTTTCAAGTTTCTAGTGTGACTGTAAAATCGTATTAAGCTAATCAGTGATTGCATAAGTTTATTTTTAGTTCATATAAGTTTATATAAGCTTAATATAGCTTTTTGTAAACTTATATTAGATAGAATCAGTTACATTCAAGAAATCCAAGAATAGTCAATGAAAGTCAAAGAAGCTTACAATAAGCTCTTCTGGTGGAATAAGCTGTTCTGGAGAGTTGAATTGGGGTTTCTAGCTTGTTGTTGACAAGCTAGGTGTGTTACTGATCATTTAGTTCCACTGTTTCATAGCCTATCAGTTGTAAGAAATTTTCTAATTTTTGCATTGTTTTCTAGTTACTGTTCTATAGCTTAATTTTAGCTTATTATAGTAATTTTCTGCTTATTAATAGTTTATTATTGTATTTCATCTGTTTTTTCAGTATTAAGATTCCCTTTTCTTTATTTCGCTCAAAAACCTTAAAAAAGTCAAAAATAGCTCAAACACAGGTAGTGCTTATTTAGTGCTTATATCCAGTTGATAATGACTAATCAGTGTTTAAATAAGTTAGTGGATCAGTGAAAAACCAAAAATCATAGTTAAAATTAGCTTGTGCCTTTGAAATCCAAATCAGCCCTTCTAAAGGACTGTTTGGCTCAAATGGGTCAAATGGGTTGTTATGGGTTGTCACTGTTCATCTGCACTTGTGGTTAGTTTAATCTTGCTCAGAATAACCATCATCAGCTGTTTTTAAGAACTTATAAGTTAATTTGAAGGATTTGAATAATTTGAGTTGGATTCCTTTCTTTTAGAACCTCAACTGTTCAAATCTGCTTATCTTAGAAATAAGCAGATTTTGTGCTTGCTTTTGGCATTTCTAAGTTCAAACTAGTTAATTAAGTTGGTAGTCAAGAGTAGAAACCATCTCAATAGGATTTGAACAAGTTTTGACCATTTTTGGTCTAGTCTGCACATCAGACTTCATTAGTGCAGTCTGCAACAATTTTCATGCCATCATTAAGAGCTTATTTGTCATAATCAATGCCTGAATTTCAGTAATCAAATAGTTTGCCAGTTGATCTTTGCTTATTTCCATTCCCAGACCCTTTCCTAGCTTATTTGAGCTTGGAATCAAGCTCAAAAGTCTCTTATCCACACAAGCATACACTGAGCAATCAGTGTACACTTGTCTGGACTAGCCATTTTCTCAGCTTATTTTTAAGCAACAAATAAGCTACTCTTGGTCTGCTTATTGGTTTATGTGATCCTCAGTAGGTGAACTTTAAGTGGAATAAGTTTTTGTGGTGTTTAGTTGTCATTTAAGTGCTTAAAATTAAGCTTGAAATTGCCTAGAATCCAAAAAGTTGCCCTGTGCAATCAGTCCACTCTTGTGCTTATTTGCTTAGCTCAGTGCTTATTTCTGAGTATTTTTGTTTTTTTCATGTTCATCTTAGCTTATTATTAGTTTCTTAACTTATTTCAACAGTGCCTTAGCTTATTTAAAAGCTTATCAGTCCTTTTTAAACAAACCTTGGGCTTATTCTATAAAAGTCCAACTGATCAGCAATCATTGGCTTTTTCTGGGCTTATTTGAGGTTTTCAAAATAACTGTTAGTTATAAAATTTGCTTATTATCTTGTGCCTAATCAGTTTCAAAAAGAAAATCAAAAAAATAAAAAGTTAGCAAAAAAAAACCATTGCTGGGATTCGAACCCTGGCCACCCAGCTCACCACACAACACACTTACCACTCTGCCCTTGGGTTTTTTCCAGTTAAGCTTTTCACCCTTTTTTATTTAACCCACTTGTCCCTTTTAAGCTATCAGAACCTTTTAGCTTATTACCAGCTTATCCCAATAAGCTGGAATTTTTTTATATTTTTTCTAGGATTGTTTTTGCATAAAGTAATTTCACAAAAATTTCCAGAATTTTTAGAATAGTTTTAATATTTTTTATGCATTTTTCTTTTTAAAACAGATTTTAATTCATAATAAAAAATATAAAACTCAGAAAAATATAAATCTTTTTTCTAAAATTTTCTTTTGTTATTTATAACTTAGGAAAAATAATTTTGCACTTGTAGAAATAGATTTCCATATATCTTAGTTTTAAACCCGTTTTTATAAATTCCCGTTTCGCGTTTTTAATATAATTTGTTTTAATCTTAATTTTCTTTTGAGAATTTGTTTCTCATTTCTAAATTAGAATTAAAAAATACAAAATTTCATATCCCAATCATCAGTCACTCTAATTTCAAACCTTACACGATTGTCCATTCCATCCTCGCTGGGACACGACCCGGGTAACACTTGCCCGGTATCACTCATATCACAAGCGTGAGTTTTTGCAAGTTAACCTTTTTCCTAAAGGGTTGATTTGTCTATTCCCACGTATCACATGTATCCGTCTGATATTTATATATATACTTTAGCACGGATCAAATTTTGGCGCCGCTGCCGGGGAGGTTGTGTTGCGACAATATCGTTTAGATTTAAAACGATTAGTGACTTGAGATCCTTCTTTCAGAAGTTTCCACTTTCATAAAACATATAAAATACAAAAATATTTTTCTTTTCTTTTATATATATATTATCATATAAAAATAAAAACCCAAAAACATTCTCGTTTTATTGTTAAATAAAAGATAAAAGCAAAATCAATATAATATTCCTCAACTTGAAGTATTATCATAATAAGTTCCCAAACATCAGATTAAAACTTACCTTTGTGTCGCTTGCGAATTCGGCTCACCTTTGATTGATAAACAAACTCTAACGGAGGTTTCAGGAGGTTTGACATTAAATTGACAAACCGAAAGGAGCGGGTTTTTAAGGAGCATTTATTGCCCACCTTTGCTCCTCCACCACTCTGTGCGTTTTTCTTTCAGAGAGCTACCGTACGCTTGTTGATTTAAGGTTTAAGTTCCTTGTGTTTTGCTTCGATCTTGTTTTAATTGAATTGTTTTATTTAGTGCATGCGCACTCGTTCTTCTACGTCGACAAGTCCTTTACGTGAACTCGTAGATATTCCGAGAAGACGTAATCGTAGACGTGCTGCCCGAATAGTCGAACCCGAGATTCGTACTATTCCCAATGATAATATGGCAGACAATCGAACAATGGCTGAGATGCTCCAAGCACCCACCGAGGGTTACGGAGATGCCATCATTTTACCACCAATCGATTCTGATCATTTTGAATTGAAAACGCATTTGATTCAACTCGTGTCTACAAACCAATTCCACGGGTTTGAACGAGAAGATCCGTATGCACACATCCGTTGGTTCAACAAGTTGACCTCTACAATCAATTACAAGGATGTGCCGCAAAAAGTTGTCAAATTGATGCTATTTCCGTTTTCACTCGAAGGGGCAGCCTGGATTTGGCTGGAAAAAGAACCCCCTCGATCCATTGAAACGTGGGAAGATCTCGTACAAAAAATTTTCAATCATTTCTTTCCTCCTTCAAAGACGACTAATCTGAAAAATGAAATTTCTGGATTTCATCAAGGTTTCGATGAAAACTTCGGAGAGGCATGGGAACGATTTAAAGATCTCCTAAGAAAATGCCCGCATCATGATTTCACGGAGTTACAACAGATCAATACGTTTTATAATGGGTTGAATGGAAACGATCAAGATTCTCTAAACGCTGCCGCCGGTGGCAATATCTTGAATCGTCGACCTAAAGATGTGCTTGAAATTTGTGAAAATAAGTCAAAAGTTCCTATTTCTCGAAACAAAGTGAATGTTCCTATCACTCCTGCTTCTTCATCCGGTAACTCATCAGAGTTAAACGCACCGTTAGCCGCTCTAACGGACGCAATTCGTTGCATAATGAAGGAAGTGAAAGAAATTAAGAGTGAAATTCATAAACTGGAACAAATCAAAGCCATAAACAAAGTGTGTGAAACTTGTGGTGGCCCGCATGCGTATTACAATTGTCAAGCAACCGATGTTTCTGTTTACCAAGCTCCCGTAGCTGCAGTAAACTACAATCAAAACCGACCGCATGCTGAAACTCATTACCGAGCACCAAATGCTATGGTACCACATGGTTTTCCACCCGTGCCAAATCAGAATAATCAAAATCGCTTTGTTCAAAATCAAGGACAAAATTTCAACACTTCTCAGAATTTCAATCAGAACCGTAACAATTTCAACCAGCCTTATCAAGCTCCGAATCAACATGTTTATCAACAACCTCCTCAAGCTCCTTTGACAAATGATTTCATGAAAATTACTGAGTCCAGCATGCGTTCAATGCAAACTCAAATCAATAATATGAAAGTCGAGTTGAGAAAGGAAATTGATACTACAATGTCTCGTCAAACAAATGAGTTGAAGAATATGATGGGCAGTTTCATGAATATGAACATGAACCAGTCTTCTTCATCTTCATGACGAATTCCGAGCAATACCATTCCTAATCCTAATGCTGAGTTGAAAGCCGTCACCACTCGTAGTGGTAAGACGCATAATGGACCCTCGACTCCTATGCCCCCTCCACCGAGGGAAGTGACTCGAGATACCGAGGTGACAACGGACAAAGTGCATTTCTCAAGCCCACAAAGTACAGCACACGTCCAACCTCCTGATGTCCAAACTCAAGTTTCGGAACCCGATGTTCCGAAAGCTAATCCTAAGCCTTCAATTCCATATCCTTCAAGGCTTAATAATCAAAGGCTTCATGAGAAAACTAACACCCAAATGATGAAATTTCTGGAAATTTTCCAGAAACTACACTTCGATATTAGTTTTGCTGATGCCTTGCTGTATATGCCGAAATTCGCTTCTCAATTCCAGAGTCTTTTAAGCAACAAGGAGAAATTATTTGAATTGACAAAAACCCCTTTAAATGAGAATTGCTCAGCTGTACTCCTTAAGAAACTTCCAGAAAAATTAGGAGACCCTGGTAAATTTCTCATCCCTTGTGATTTCCCGGGGATGGTTGAATGCTACGCCTTGGCCGATCTTGGTGCAAGCATCAACCTGATGCCGCTTTCCGTGTGGAAAAAGCTTTCACTCCCGGAACTTACTCCCACAAGGATGACTCTTGAATTGGCGGACCGCACTGTTACTACTCCTAAAGGCGTTGCTGAAGACGTTTTTGTCAAAGTAGGAAAATTTCATTTCCCCGCCGATTTTGTAGTTGTGGATTTTGAATGCGATCCCCGAGTACCTCTCATTCTCGGGAGATCCTTTTTAAGGACCGGGCGTGCTTTGATCGATGTTTATGGCGAAGAAATAACACTTCGGGTTGATAATGAAGAAGTTACGTTTAACATTAATGCGAATTCTAAATCTCTAACCACCAAAGGCAACGTTGCTATGGTTGATCAAAAATCTGATACCGTAATTGCTTCCAAAAGAAGTGATTCGATACTTTCAAGATTCACGGTTAAGAGTGTTTCAAATAAACGTGCTGAGCTCAAAGCAATGAAAATTACCCCTGGTTCAAGCAAATGGTTTGAAAGTTGTGCTACAGAAGTTAAGAGTGTTTTTGACTATGATGAACAAGAATCGGAGATCACATCAGAAGTGGTGAAAATTGCTAGCTCTAAGAGCACACCACTTGTCCCACCTCCGGAATCGGTTTATCGTGTTGAAATTGTTGATTCTGTGGATGAAACTAAAAATCCCACTTCATCTGATCCTACCATTGCTCTCTCTTCCCCCTCTCTCACTCCGTTTGAGGGAGGTGACTTCATCTTGGAAGAGATTGAGGCTTGTTTATCTTGTGATTCAATTCCATCTGGAATGGATGATGGTGTGTTTGACCCGGAGGGAGACATTCTTCTAATTGAAAAGTTGCTTAATGATGATCCACCTTCTCTCCCTCCGAAGGAAATTAAAATGTCTAAAAGTGATTATCTTCTTGAGGAGTTCGCCGATGAACTCGCTCACATCGATCCAATCCCACCGGGGGATGAAGATGATGACTTTGATTTCGAATCAGATCTGAGAGAAATTGAATATCTTTTATATCGTGATCCATCACTCGATTCCTACCCTTATACCGAGTATAGTGATTCACAAAGTGATGACGATCTTTTCGACTTTGGAGCTGATAATAATGAATGGAAACACCTTTTATATGGCGAATCTTCTGATGATAAAACTTTTGGAGATAAAAACCAAAGAATGAAAACCGTAACTGAGGAACCTACAATTGTTTCAAATGACTTATCTCCTCAATCACCCGAGGGTGATTCTCTTTTCTCTGTTGAGTCTTCCACCGAGTATCCTGTTTGTTTTTTTTGTGAAGACAAAGTGTTCAATCCAGGCATACTCGATGGCGGTAAACTCATTCTACAATGAAATTGACTCCCGATAAGAATTTAAAGTTACAAACCTCGTTTGAGGAACTTTTAATTCTGGAGAAAAGTGATCCCCCTCTGTCATATCTTAATGGTGAACTCCTATTTTGCATGGAGTTAAATCTGACTGGAACTTTACTATCATTTCCCTACGGAAATGAGGACAAAGTCTTTGACCCCGGAATCTCAATTTATCATTCTTTTGAGTTGGATATATCTCATCGAAGTGGGACTTTCAAGAACTTCAATGTTTATCCAAACATTTTGAATGAAAGTCCGATGGAGATTGTTCTTCCACTTGCTTCCCCATGAACCAATGAATTTGGGGTCGAGTCAAGCTAGTAACTCGGTTAACAAAAACATTAGCATTTCATGGGTAAACGCCCATGTTTCTGTCTTCTCTCTTATTTCTAACACTAAGTGTGGGGGAATCCCACTGTGCTATGCTCTTTTGTGTGTTGTTTGCTCTTCTTTGCAGGTTTCCCTTGGATTGTGATGATTGACGCGCCTGTTTTCAATCCAGCCGCCCAATATCCTACCCTTTTGCTAACGATTATCTAGGGATATATTTTTAATCCTTTTTGTGAAAATAGAGATTTCTTTCACACACTTGGCTATTAGTATTACCTTTTTACGTTCTAAGTGTCGGCATAATAGCCGGTACTTTGAATATTGAGGGCAATATTCAATTCTAAGTGTGGGGGGGAATTCTCTCGAATTTTGTCACATGTGTACCTTCTAGTGCCCTAGTACCCCCGTTTTGGCCAAAATTTTAAATTTTTTTCGTTTTTAGATAAGAAAATTGCAATAAAAAAGAAGAAGAAGTGTTTAGTCTTGATTAGGTTAGAACAAAGGGAATCCCGACTCTGCCAGAGTATTGATCTGGCTGCTTCCTTAACGATTAGGCTAAGGTTTTACGATATGTGCAAATGAAAATGCTAAGCGTAGAATAGTTGGTTTTCTTTAGAGCTTATATAAGTAATCTATGGCTTTTCCTCCCAGGAGATAACTAATCTGACTTAATAAGTGCTTATTTTCAAACATTTGAACACACAAAATCATTTTTCTATACGATTTTGAAAAATACTAGTTCAAAGCTTTATTTAAACTTCGGAACAAGCATATGTCATAATAATGTAAAAGTTAAGTAATAAATGTATGTGCTAAAAAGCTACGGTTCAAGATCGGCCCTTGGATTCTTATTTTCGGAAGGCGTTTAGGTCTTGGCTACCCTCTTACACCGGCCCTTGGACCTCTAATTCAGGAATGTGTGAGGTCTTGGTCTAAAACCCTTGGATCCTCAATTCAGGAATGTTTAGAGTCTTGGAACTCTCCGTTGTAACGGCCCTTGGATCCTTTATTCCGAAAGGTGTAAGATCTTGGTTCCCGTGAAACTCCGTTAGTTTATATTGCACAAGTAAAAAAAAATGAATGAAATGAAAAATGATGAAAAAATGAAAATAAATAAATAAAATAAAATGGAATGATATTGCAAAATGCAATAAATTTTGAAGCTTGCTTGTTGTAAATTTTAAATCTATCTTTCAACTAGTATTAGTCAAGGTTTTATAAAAACGTCGATTTTTGTTATCAAAATTTTGAAAATCAAGCACAGTCGCCTAACTTGAATATATGTGGGAGTGAAAAGTTAAGTTTCGACTTACATAGATTATTTGTATAAGTAGTGTTAGCATTTTACAAAAGCATTTGCACATTGAGTTTAAGCTTAGTTGGGAGTATAAAAAAGAGGATGACGATTACAATTCCCTGGAGACACCCATTTTGTGTGAATCCCGTTCCATGATACCATTTTTGGAAATCAAGCATGTTATATATTTTGTTCTAAGTTTAAATTTCTTGCATTATATAAAAAAATCAAAATGGGGTATGCTTGGTATTCTTTTGATCCTTTCATCACTTTATATGATCGGATTGCTAGGGACTAGCAATAGCTAAGTGTGGGGGATTGATGAGTGTGTAAATACTCATCATTTTATACCCATAATAGACACAAAAATGACCAAAAACACCCAATATATATTGCAGATATCCTTGGTTTGTGTTTTATGTGTTTCAGGTACTGAAGGATTGAAAACGGAACGAAAACGAATATTTTTGGATCGACTCGACAACAATTGTACATTTGATCAAGTGAAGACAAAAGTCAAAGACAAAGCCAAGTCAACCCCCAAAAATACCAAAATGACACAAATGGTCCTTGGATATAATTATTACTTTTGGCAGCCTTGGTCCTTGGATTTTCAGAATATTACAACAATGGTCCCTCAAAGTTAAATCAAATCCATTGTTAATCCTAAAAATAAACCCACCCATTTCTATCCTAACTTAAATAACCCATCCAAATAATTAAACCCAGCCCACCAAAACAGATAACCCAGCCCAAGTCCAATCCCTACAACCCGACCCACCTTTTCTAAACTAATACCGGTTTGACCCCAGTCAAACCCACCCTTCTTCAAAACCATTACCCGCCAAACCATACCACCATAGCCACCACCCTTATCCCTGACACAACCACCAATCACCTCACCCCTCCTCCTATCCCACTCCACCTAACAAGCCAAGAAGCATTAATTGCTTCTTCCCCATCACAAGTTACCAGACCAAGTGGTATTTTCCACTCACACCATTTTGGCGCCAAAATCCATTTAGACGACTGAGATGAGTTCAAGCTAATCCAAGGGCTTCAAAGTGATCAGAGGAAGATAAGAGGCTTATCCCACTTAGTTGTAGTATAAATAGAACCACAATGTAGCCTATAATGGCAAGTAGTTAATTTTCTTAATAGCATTGTACTTTAATTCTTTAAGCTTTATAAAATTTAGTTTCCAGTTATCTTTACAAGTCATTTTCAGTTTGTTTAATGTTTATCTTTGTGCAATTCCAAATATTAATTAAATTTCCAAAGTTTTCAAGTTTCTAGTGTGACTGTAAAATCGTATTAAGCTAATCAGTGATTGCATAAGTTTATTTTCACTTCATATAAGTTTATATAAGCTTAATATAGCTTTTTGTAAACTTATATTAGATAGAATCAGTTACATTCAAGAAATCCAAGAATAGTCAATGAAAGTCAAAGAAGCTCACAATAAGCTCTTCTGGTGGAATAAGTTGTTCTGGAGAGTTGAATTGGGGTTTCTAGCTTGTTGTTGACAAGCTAGGTGTGTTACTGATCATTTAGTTCCACTGTTTCATAGCCTATCAGTTGTAAGAAATTTTCCAATTTTTGCATTGTTTTCTAGTTACTGTTCTATAGCTTAATTTTAGCTTATTATAGTAATTTTCTGCTTATTAATAGTTTATTATTGTATTTCATCTGTTTTTTCAGTATTAAGATTCCCTTTTCTTTATTTCGCTCAAAAACCTTAAAAAAGTCAAAAATAGCTCAAACATAGGTAGTGCTTATTTAGTGCTTATATCCAGTTGATAATGACTAATCAGTGTTTAAATAAGTTAGTGGATCAGTGAAAAACCAAAAATCATAGTTAAAATTAGCTTGTGCCTTTGAAATCCAAATCAGCCCTTCTAAAGGACTGTTTGGCTCAAATGGGTCAAATGGGTTGTTATGGGTTGTCACTATTCATCTGCACTTGTGGTTAGTTTAATCTTGCTCAGAATAACCATCATCAGCTGTTTTTAAGAACTTATAAGTTAATTTGAAGGATTTGGAGAATTTGAGTTGGATTCCTTTCTTTTAGAACCTCAACTGTTCAAATCTGCTTATCTTAGAAATAAGCAGATTTTGTGCTTGCTTTTGGCATTTCTAAGTTCAAACTAGTTAATTAAGTTGGTAATCAAGAGTAGAAACCATCTCAATAGGATTTGAACAAGTTTTGACCATTTTTGGTCTAGTCTGCACATCAGACTTCATTAGTGCAGTCTGCAACAATTTTCATGCCATCATTAAGAGCTTATTTGTCATAATCAATGCCTGAATTTCAGTAATCAAATAGTTTGCCAGTTGACCTTTGCTTATTTCCATTCCCAGACCCTTTCCTAGCTTATTTGAGGTTGGAATCAAGCTCAAAAGTCTCTTATCCACACAAGCATACACTGAGCAATCAGTGTACACTTGTCTGGACTAGCCACTTTCTCAGCTTATTTTTAAGCAACAAATAAGCTACTCTTGGTCTGCTTATTGGTTTATGTGATCCTCAGTAGGTGAACTTTAAGTGGAATAAGTTTTTGCGGTGTTTTAGTTGTCATTTAAGTGCTTAAAATTAAGCTTGAAATTGCCTAGAATCCAAAAAGTTGCCCTGTGCAATCAGTCCACTCTTGTGCTTATTTGCTTAGCTCAGTGCTTATTTCTGAGTATTTGTGTTTTTTTCATGTTCATCTTAGCTTATTATTAGTTGCTTAACTTATTTCAACTGTGCATTAGCTTGTTTAAAAGCTTATCAGTCCTTTTTAAACAAACCTTGGGCTTATTCTATAAAAGTCCAACTGATCAGCAATCATTGGCTTTTTCTGGGCTTATTTGAGGTTTTCAAAATAAGTGTTAGTTATAAAATTTGCTTATTATCTTGTGCCTAATCAGTTTCAAAAAGAAAATCAAAAAAATAAAAAGTTAGCAAAAAAAAAATCCATTGCTGGGATTCGAACCCTGGCCACCCAGCTCACCACACAACACACTTACCACTCTGCTCTTGGGTTTTTTCCAGTTAAGCTTTGCACCCTTTTTTATTTAACACACTTGTCCCTTTTAAGCTATCTGAACCTTTTAGCTTATTTCCAGCTTATCCCAATAAGCTGGAATTTTTTTATATTTTTCCTAGGATTGTTTTAGCATAAAGTAATTTCACAAAAATTTCCATAATTTTTAGAATAGTTTTAATATTTTTTATGCATTTTTCTTTTTAAAATAGTTTTTAATTCATAATAAAAAATATAAAACTCAGAAAAATATAAATCTTTCTTCTAAAATTTTCTTTTGTTATTTATAACTTAGGAAAAATAATTTTGCACTTGTTGAAATAGATTTCCATATATCTTAGTTTTAAACCCGTTTTTATAAATTCCCGTTTCGCGTTTTTAATATAATTTGTTTTAATCTTAATTTTCTTTTGAGAATTTGTTTCTCATTTCTAAATTAGAATTAAAAAATACACAATTTCATATCCCAATCATCAGTCACTCTAATTCCAAACCTTACACGATTGTCCATTCCATCCTCGCTGGGACACGACCCGGGTAACACTTGCCCGGTATCACTCATATCACAAGCGTGAGTTTTTGCAAGTTAACCTTTTTCCTAAATGGTTGATTTGTCTATTCCCACGTATCACGTGTATCCGTATGATATTTATATATATACTTTAGCACGGATCATCCCCGCTAAAAGTTTTTATTATTCGCCAAAAACTTTGGCTGGATAAAGTAAATGCGAAGAGGGAAAAAAAATATTTTTTGTGAAATCTTTTAGCGGGGACATTCCCCGTAGAAAGATGTCTTAATAAAAAAAGAAAACTCTTTTATATAATTTTAATTAACTTACATCAATATTAAATCTTTTAAATTTAATTAAAATTTTTCTAAATCATCTTTAATTCATTGAAGATTTTTTAAAATTATTTACATCACTTTTACCTAATAAAGTTAAATCATTTATACTTAATTGACTTTATTAAAAATTTTCTAAATTTAATTAAAAATTTTCTAAATTATTTACATCACTTTTACCTAAGGAAAGCGGTCTTGACATCCATCTGCCATATTTCATAATCATGAAACGCAGCTATGGCAAGCATTATCCTAATTGACTTTATTTTAGCTACTGGTGAGAAGGTTTCCTCATAATCAATCCCGTGGGTTTGAGTATAACCCTTCGCAACCAACCTAGCTTTATAAGTGTGTACTTTCCCATCCATGTCTGTCTTCTTTTTGAAGATCCACTTACATCCCACCGTCTTAAGACCAGGTGTAGTGTCAACCAAATTCCAAACTTGGTTGTCATACATAGATTGAATCTCGCTTTTCATAGCTTCCTTCCACTTAGCAGCCTCAGGGCTTCCCATCGCTTCCTTGTAGTTATCAGGCTCATTCAAATCAATTAGTGTACTATCACTAATCTTGTCCTCTTCAATATGGAAACCATAATAGAATTGAGGATCCTGAGAAGCCTTGCTTACTCTACTACTTGTTCTGCGAATGGGTAAGGATATATCATCAGGTTCAACAGGTGTCACCACCTCTTGTTGAGTGTCAGTGTTTGATATGGTTATACACGAGATGTTAAACAAATGAGCCGAGAAGATATGGTTATACACGAGATGTTAAACGAATGAGCCGAGATGATATCGTTATTCACGAGATGTTAAACGAATGAGCCCGAGATGTTAAACGAATGAGCCGAGATGATATGGTTATACACGAGATGTTAAACGAATGAGCCGAGATGATATGGTTATACACGAGATGTTAAACGAATGACCCGAGAAGATATGGTTATACACTAGATGTTAAACGAATGAGCCGAGATGATATCGTTATTCACGAGATGTTAAACGAATAAGCCGATATGATATGGTTATTCACGAGATGTTAAACGAATGAGCCGAGATGATATAGTTATACACGAGATGTTAAACGAATGACCCAAGACAACTCTATGGATACACATAAGATGTTAATCGGATGAGTCGAGATGCTATTAATATACATAGTGTTAGCATCAAAGAAATGTAAAAGGAAGTGATGGTCATTCTGTTATTTATAACTTTGTAATGTGTCGTAGTATATATAATAGAATAGTTAATGACGGGACATGTCTTCCGTTTCGTCGTTTAATACAAAAAGTAATTTAAATAATTTATTTTTAGTTTAAATCATTTTAAAATCATTTATAATTAGTTTAAATCATTTTTAATTAATTTAAATAAATTTTAATAATTTAAAATGGTTTTTAACTTAATTAAATATCCCACTTTTAATAAATTTTAATAATTTTAAATCATTTTTAATTAATTTAAATAAATTTTAATAATTTTAAATCATTTATAAATAAATTTTTTTAAATATCCACTTTCGGCGGGGACATGTCTCCGCAAAAATATTGAAATCTGTTCAAAAACATTCGGCGGGGACATGTCCCCGCCAAAAGTATTGGAGGGAAAAAAACGCGGAACAATTAGTAAGCTATAACTTTGGTCAAAATTTTGTGAAAATCATATAGACTTTTGGCCAGACATATCCCCGCCAAAAATGTGCGTTGAAAATTTACTAAATGGTCAGCCAATTTGTGTGCCAGGTCAGCATGTTTTTTGTCGTTTAGCGACTTTTGGCGGGGACAAGGGCGTCCCCGCCAAAACCATCCTCGCCCGTCCTCTCTTTTTTTGTAGTGATATTTGTTTAAACATGTGGATATATATACGCCCATGTATATATCTTTCTGGTATATAATTCACTATCCACAAGCATGGGCTTATCTGTTGGGTTTTCTATTCCCTAACTAGATTAATACGCAGCGGAAATAATAATTAATCTAGAGCAAGAAGGGAACTAAACCCTAAAGGATCTAAACCTAATTAACTAAAAGCAACTTAAAAGAAATAATTAAATAAATAAGAAATAAGAAAATTACTAACCTTTGAGAAAATCGAATTTCTCACACGCGGACCACCTTGGTCGAACTTGGAGGCGAGTACCCAAACGAGAGTACCTCTAATAGCTCACACCCACGAACCGAAGAGGAAAAAAAACTATTCGAACTCCTAAGGTCCCGATACACGAAAGACTCTTACAAGGAGTAGGAAATAAGGAAGAGAGGAATGAGCAATTGAAGCCTTGAAATGCCCCTTCTATTTATAAGGAAAGGAAGGGGGATGGGTTTACTCTTTGGGGCGATGTGGGATTCACCCAAATTTGTCCCAAGCTTCTTTATAATTAGCTTCCAATTAAATTACAAACTTTGAACACATAGAACTAGTCAATTTATCATGTCATACCTAGCATACCCTTTATAACTGGCATTTACGCACAGCGTTTGAATAAACTAAAGTATAACAGACTTGAAAACTAGAAACTCGATGCATCTCCATTTTAAGAATAGTGGATATTATCATCTTAGAATTACTCGTGATCTCAATCCATGAAGTAATCTTTCTAAGTACGGGTTTATCCTATACTTAATTCCCATTAAGTACTCATGAGTGTTGCAGCATTCTCTATGCTATGTCTAATCTTTATAGACAATCTACTAACACTCCATGACAGTCCTAAATCAATACTTACTTCCTGTAGTATGAACGACTGAGGAGGTTTGAGTAAACTAAGTACTCAGGAAGTGGATTCTAAACATGCAAAAATGAAACACAATGATAAACAATAGTAAATGGTAGTACACTTGCAAATAAACAAATCTCCATTATTTAATCACCAAATCTATTACGCTTTCAATCATTGTTTACAATGTTTCAAATTCAAACTAACAACTAAAACTTTATATTATCTTTCAATCCAATGCTCCAAGCATGTTCATCGTGTCTGGACTTAGCCAATGCTTTTGTGAATGGATCAGCTGGATTATCCTCAGATCGTATGTGCTTCACAATCACGTGTCCTTCTTCTACTTTGCTTCGAACAAAATGGTATTTTCTTTCAATGTGCTTTGACTTTCCGTGATCCTTGGGTTCTTTAGTCAAGGCGACTGCACTCTCATTATCACAGAATATTTCAATCGTGTCTTGTACTGTTGGAACAACTCCAAGATCTCCAATGAAATTCCTCATCCAGATAGCTTCCTTAGAAGCCTCACAAGCTGCAATATACTCGGACTCGCATGTGGAGTCTGCCACAATATCTTGCTTTGAACTTTTCCACGTCACCGCTCCCCCATTTAGCAAAAATACCCAACCAGACTGTGAACGACTATCATCTTTATCTGTTTGGAAACTTGCATCACTATAACCAGTCACTCTGAGTTCTTCTTCTCCACCATAAACTAAGAACCTGTCTTTAGTATTTCTTAGATACTTAAGAATGTTATTTACAGCTATCCAATGACCTTCACCAGGATTCTGCTGATGTCGACTTACCATGCTCAAAGCAAAGGAGACATCAGGCCTTGTACACGTCATGGCATACATGATCGATCCTACAACCGAAGCATATGGGACTCGACTCATTCTGTCCAGTTCTTCATTAGTTTTCGGACATAGATCCTTACTAATCTTTATGCCATGATGTAAGGGTATATTCCCTTCCTTAGAATTCTCCATTTTGAATCTTTTCAAAACTTTATCTAAGTACGTGTCCTGACTAAGTCCTATAAGACGTCTTGTCCTATCTCTATAAATCTTTATACCAAGAACAAATGTTGCATCTCCCAAATCTTTCATAGCGAAACATTTCCCCAACCATTCTTTTACACTTTGTAACGTTGGGATATCGTTTCCTATAAGTAGTATATAATCCACATATAATACCAGGAAGACTACAACACTCCCACTGACTTTGATATATATACATGACTCATCTTCACTTCTAGAAAATCCAAACTGTGTGACTTTCTCATGGAAGCATAGATTCCAGCTACGAGAAGCCTGTTTAAGTCCATAAATGGCCTTTTGAAGCTTGCACACTCTTTTTGGATACTTTGCATTTTCAAAACCTTCTGGTTGTGCCATAAACACATCCTCTGTTAGTTTTCCGTTAAGGAAAGCGGTCTTGACATCCATCTGCCATATTTCATAATCATGAAACGCAGCTATGGCAAGCATTATCCTAATTGACTTTATTTTAGCTACTGGTGAGAAGGTTTCCTCATAATCAATCCCGTGGGTTTGAGTATAACCCTTCGCAACCAACCTAGCTTTATAAGTGTGTACTTTCCCATCCATGTCTGTCTTCTTTTTGAAGATCCACTTACATCCCACCGTCTTAAGACCAGGTGTAGTGTCAACCAAATTCCAAACTTGGTTGTCATACATAGATTGAATCTCGCTTTTCATAGCTTCCTTCCACTTAGCAGCCTCAGGGCTTCCCATCGCTTCCTTGTAGTTATCAGGCTCATTCAAATCAATTAGTGTACTATCACTAATCTTGTCCTCTTCAATATGGAAACCATAATAGAATTGAGGATCCTGAGAAGCCTTGCTTACTCTACTACTTGTTCTGCGAATGGGTAAGGATATATCATCAGGTTCAACAGGTGTCACCACCTCTTGTTGAGTGTCAGTGTTTGATATGGTTATACACGAGATGTTAAACAAATGAGCCGAGAAGATATGGTTATACACGAGATGTTAAACGAATGAGCCGAGATGATATCGTTATTCACGAGATGTTAAACGAATGAGCCCGAGATGTTAAACGAATGAGCCGAGATGATATGGTTATACACGAGATGTTAAACGAATGAGCCGAGATGATATGGTTATACACGAGATGTTAAACGAATGAGCCGAGAAGATATGGTTATACACTAGATGTTAAACGAATGAGCCGAGATGATATCGTTACTCACGAGATGTTAAACGAATAAGCCGATATGATATGGTTATTCACGAGATGTTAAACGAATGAGCCGAGATGATATAGTTATACACGAGATGTTAAACGAATGACCCAAGACAACTCTATGGATACACAAAAGATGTTAATCGGATGAGTCGAGATGCTATTAATATACATAGTGTTAGCATCAAAGAAATGTAAAAGGAAGTGATGGTCATTCTGTTATTTATAACTTTTTAATGTGTCGTAGTATATATAATAGAATAGTTAATGACGGGACATGTCTTCCGTTTCGTCGTTTAATACAAAAAGTAATTTAAATAATTTATTTTTAGTTTAAATCATTTTAAAATCATTTATAATTAGTTTAAATCATTTTTAATTAATTTAAATAAATTTTAATAATTTAAAATGGTTTTTAACTTATTTAAATATCCCACTTTTAATAAATTTTAATAATTTTAAATCATTTATAAATAATTTTAAATCATTTTTAATTAATTTAAATAAATTTTAATAATTATAAATCATTTATAAATAAATTTTTTTAAATATCCACTTTCGGCGGGGACATGTCTTTGCAAAAATATTGAAATTTGTTCAAAAACATTCGGCGGGGACATGTCCCCGCCAAAAGTATTGGAGGGAAAAAAACGCGGAACAATTAGTAAGCTATAACTTTGGTCAAAATTTTGTGAAAATCATATAGACTTTTGGCGCAGACATATCCCCGCCAAAAATGTGCGTTGAAAATTTACTAAATGGTCAGCCAATTTGTGTGCCAGGTCAGCATGTTTTTTGTCGTTTAGCGACTTTTGGCGGGGACAAGGGCGTCCCCGCCAAAACCATCCTCGCCCGTCCTCTCTTTTTTTGTAGTGATATTTGTTTAAACATGTGGATATATATACGCCCATGTATATATCTTTCTGGTATATAATTCACTATCCATAAGCATGGGCTTATCTGTTGGGTTTTCTATTCCCTAACTAGATTAATACGCAGCGGAAATAATAATTAATCTAGAGCAAGAAGGGAACTAAACCCTAAAGGATCTAAACCTAATTAACTAAAAGCAACTTAAAAGAAATAATTAAATAAATAAGAAATAAGAAAATTACTAACCTTTGAGAAAATTGAATTTCTCACACGCGGACCACCTTGGTCGAACTTGGAGGCGAGTACCCAAACGAGAGTACCTCTAATAGCTCACACCCACGAACCAAAGAGAAAAAAAAAACTATTCGAACTCCTAAGGTCCCGATACACGAAAGACTCTTACAAGGAGTAGGAAATAAGGAAGAGAGGAATGAGCAATTGAAGCCTTGAAATGCCCCTTCTATTTATAAGGAAAGGAAGGGGGATGGGTTTACTCTTTGGGGCGATGTGGGATTCACCCAAATTTGTCCCAAGCTTCTTTATAATTAGCTTCCAATTAAATTACAAACTTTGAATACATAGAACTAGTCAATTTATCATGTCATACCTAGCATACCCTTTATAACTGGCATTTACGCACAGCGTTTGAATAAACTAAAGTATAACAGACTTGAAAACTAGAAACTCGATGCATCTCCATTTTAAGAATAGAGGATATTATCATCTTAGAATTACTCGTGATCTCAATCCATGAAGTAATCTTTCTAAGTACGGGTTTATCCTATACTTAATTCCCATTAAGTACTCATGAGTGTTGCAGCATTCTCTATGCTATGTCTAATCTTTATAGACAATCTACTAACACTCCATGACAGTCCTAAATCAATACTTACTTCCTGTAGTATGAACGACTGAGGAGGTTTGAGTAAACTAAGTACTCAGGAAGTGGATTCAAAACATGCAAAAATGAAACACAATGATAAACAATAGTAAATGGTAGTACACTTGCAAATAAACAAATCTCCATTATTTAATCACCAAATCTATTACGCTTTCAATCATTGTTTACAATGTTTCAAATTCAAACTAACAACTAAAACTTTATATTATCTTTCAATCCAATGCTCCAAGCATGTTCATCGTGTCTGGACTTAGCCAATGCCTTTGTGAATGGATCAGCTGGATTATCCTCAGATCGTATGTGCTTCACAATCACGTGTCCTTCTTCTACTTTGCTTCGAACAAAATGGTATTTTCTTTCAATGTGCTTTGACTTTCCGTGATCCTTGGGTTCTTTAGTCAAGGCGACTGCACTCTCATTATCACAGAATATTTCAATCGGGTCTTGTACTGTTGGAACAACTCCAAGATCTCCAATGAAATTCCTCATCCAGATAGCTTCCTTAGAAGCCTCACAAGCTGCAATATACTCGGACTCGCATGTGGAGTCTGCCACAGTATCTTGCTTTGAACTTTTCCACGTCACCGCTCCCCCATTTAGCAAAAATACCCAACCAGACTGTGAACGACTATCATCTTTATCTGTTTGGAAACTTGCATCACTATAACCAGTCACTCTGAGTTCTTCTTCTCCACCATAAACTAAGAACCTGTCTTTAGTATTTCTTAGATACTTAAGAATGTTATTTACAGCTATCCAATGACCTTCACCAGGATTCTGCTGATGTCGACTTACCATGCTCAAAGCAAAGGAGACATCAGGCCTTGTACACGTCATGGCATACATGATCGATCCTACAGCCGAAGCATATGGGACTCGACTCATTCTGTCCAGTTCTTCATTAGTTTTCGGACATAGATCCTTACTAATCTTTATGCCATGATGTAAGGGTATATTCCCTTTCTTAGAATTCTCCATTTTGAATCTTTTCAAAACTTTATCTAAGTACGTGTCTTGACTAAGTCCTATAAGACGTCTTGTCCTATCTCTATAAATCTTTATACCAAGAACAAATGTTGCATCTCCCAAATCTTTCATAGCGAAACATTTCCCCAACCATTCTTTTACACTTTGTAACGTTGGGATATCGTTTCCTATAAGTAGTATATCATCCACATATAATACCAGGAAGACTACAACACTCCCACTGACTTTGATATATATACATGACTCATCTTCACTTCTAGAAAATCCAAACTGTGTGACTTTCTCATGGAAGCATAGATTCCAGCTACGAGAAGCCTGTTTAAGTCCATAAATGGCCTTTTGAAGCTTGCACACTCTTTTTGGATACTTTGCATTTTCAAAACCTTCTAGTTGTGCCATAAACACATCCTCTGTTAGTTTTTCGTTAAGGAAAGCGGTCTTGACATCCATCTGCCGTATTTCATAATCATGAAACGCAGCTATGGCAAGCATTATCCTAATTGACTTTATTTTAGCTACTGGTGAGAAGGTTTCCTCATAATCAATCCCGTGGGTTTGAGTATAACCCTTCGCAACCAACCTAGCTTTATAAGTGTGTACTTTCCCATCCATGCCTGTCTTCTTTTGAAGATCCACTTACATCCCACCGTCTTAAGACCAGGTGTAGTGTCAACCAAATTCCAAACTTGGTTGTCATACATAGATTGAATCTCGCTTTTCATAGCTTCCTTCCACTTAGCAGCCTCAGGGCTTCCCATCGCTTCCTTGTAGTTATCAGGCTCATTCAAATCAATTAGTGTACTATCACTAATCTTGTCCTCTTCAATATGGAAACCATAATAGAATTGAGGATCCTGAGAAGCCTTGCTTACTCTACTACTTGTTCTGCGAATGGGTAAGGATATATCATCAGGTTCAACAGGTGTCACCACCTCTTGTTGAGTGTCAGTGTTTGATATGGTTATACACGAGATGTTAAACAAATGAGCCGAGAAGATATGGTTATACACGAGATGTTAAACGAATGAGCCGAGATGATATCGTTATTCACGAGATGTTAAACGAATGAGCTCGAGATGTTAAACGAATGAGCCGAGATGATATGGTTATACACGAGATGTTAAACGAATGAGCCGAGATGATATGGTTATACACGAGATGTTAAACGAATGAGCCGAGAAGATATGGTTATACACTAGATGTTAAACGAATGAGCCGAGATGATATCGTTATTCACGAGATGTTAAACGAATAAGCCGATATGATATGGTTATTCACGAGATGTTAAACGAATGAGCCGAGATGATATAGTTATACACGAGATGTTAAACGAATGACCCAAGACAACTCTATGGATACACAAAAGATGTTAATCGGATGAGTCGAGATGCTATTAATATACATAGTGTTAGCATCAAAGAAATGTAAAAGGAAGTGATGGTCATTCTGTTATTTATAACTTTGTAATGTGTCGTAGTATATATAATAGAATAGTTAATGACGGGACATGTCTTCCGTTTCGTCGTTTAATACAAAAAGTAATTTAAATAATTTATTTTTAGTTTAAATCATTTTAAAATCATTTATAATTAGTTTAAATCATTTTTAATTAATTTAAATAAATTTTAATAATTTAAAATGGTTTTTAACTTAATTAAATATCCCACTTTTAATAAATTTTAATAATTTTAAATCATTTATAAATAATTTTAAATCATTTTTAATTAATTTAAATAAATTTTAATAATTTTAAATCATTTATAAATAAATTTTTTTAAATATCCACTTTCGGCGGGGACATGTCTCCGCAAAAATATTGAAATCTGTTCAAAAACATTCGGCGGGGACATGTCCCCGCCAAAATTATTGGAGGGAAAAAAATGCGGAACAATTAGTAAGCTATAACTTTGGTCAAAATTTTGTGAAAATCATATAGACTTTTGGCGCAGACATATCCCCGCCAAAAATGTGCGTTGAAAATTTACTAAATGGTCAGCCAATTTGTGTGCCAGGTCAGCATGTTTTTTGTCGTTTAGCGACTTTTGGCGGGGACAAGGGCGTCCCCGCCAAAACCATCCTCGCCCGTCCTCTCTTTTTTTGTAGTGATATTTGTTTAAACATGTGGATATATATACGCCCATGTATATATCTTTCTGGTATATAATTCACTATCCATAAGCATGGGCTTATCTGTTGGGTTTTCTATTCCCTAACTAGATTAATACGCAGCGGAAATAATAATTAATCTAGAGCAAGAAGGGAACTAAACCCTAAAGGATCTAAACCTAATTAACTAAAAGCAACTTAAAAGAAATAATTAAATAAATAAGAAATAAGAAAATTACTAACCTTTGAGAAAATCGAATTTCTCACACGCGGACCACCTTGGTCGAACTTGGAGGCGAGTACCCAAACGAGAGTACCTCTAATAGCTCACACCCACGAACCAAAGAGAAAAAAAAACTATTCGAACTCCTAAGGTCCCGATACACGAAAGACTCTTACAAGGAGTAGGAAATAAGGAAGAGAGGAATGAGCAATTGAAGCCTTGAAATGCCCCTTCTATTTATAAGGAAAGGAAGGGGGATGGGTTTACTCTTTGGGGCGATGTGGGATTCACCCAAATTTGTCCCAAGCTTCTTTATAATTAGCTTCCAATTAAATTACAAACTTTGAACACATAGAACTAGTCAATTTATCATGTCATACCTAGCATACCCTTTATAACTGGCATTTACGCACAGCGTTTGAATAAACTAAAGTATAACAGACTTGAAAACTAGAAACTCGATGCATCTCCATTTTAAGAATAGAGGATATTATCATCTTAGAATTACTCGTGATCTCAATCCATGAAGTAATCTTTCTAAGTACGGGTTTATCCTATACTTAATTCCCATTAAGTACTCATGAGTGTTGCAGCATTCTCTATGCTATGTCTAATCTTTATAGACAATCTACTAACACTCCATGACAGTCCTAAATCAATACTTACTTCCTGTAGTATGAACGACTGAGGAGGTTTGAGTAAACTAAGTACTCAGGAAGTGGATTCTAAACATGCAAAAATGAAACACAATGATAAACAATAGTAAATGGTAGTACACTTGCAAATAAACAAATCTCCATTATTTAATCACCAAATCTATTACGCTTTCAATCATTGTTTACAATGTTTCAAATTCAAACTAACAACTAAAACTTTATATTATCTTTCAATCCAATGCTCCAAGCATGTTCATCGTGTCTGGACTTAGCCAATGCCTTTGTGAATGGATCAGCTGGATTATCCTCAGATCGTATGTGCTTCACAATCACGTGTCCTTCTTCTACTTTGCTTCGAACAAAATGGTATTTTCTTTCAATGTGCTTTGACTTTCCGTGATCCTTGGGTTCTTTAGTCAAGGCGACTGCACTCTCATTATCACAGAATATTTCAATCGGGTCTTGTACTGTTGGAACAACTCCAAGATCTCCAATGAAATTCCTCATCCAGATAGCTTCCTTAGAAGCCTCACAAGCTGCAATATACTCGGACTCGCATGTGGAGTCTGCCACAGTATCTTGCTTTGAACTTTTCCACGTCACCGCTCCCCCATTTAGCAAAAATACCCAACCAGACTGTGAACGACTATCATCTTTATCTGTTTGGAAACTTGCATCACTATAACCAGTCACTCTGAGTTCTTCTTCTCCACCATAAACTAAGAACCTGTCTTTAGTATTTCTTAGATACTTAAGAATGTTCTTTACAGCTATCCAATGACCTTCACCAGGATTCTGCTGATGTCGACTTACCATGCTCAAAGCAAAGGAGACATCAGGCCTTGTACACGTCAGGGCATACATGATCGATCCTACAGCCGAAGCATATGGGACTCGACTTATTCTGTCCAGTTCTTCATTAGTTTTCGGACATAGATCCTTACTAATCTTTATGCCATGATGTAAGGGTATATTCCCTTCCTTAGAATTCTCCATTTTGAATCTTTTCAAAACTTTATCTAAGTACGTGTCCTGACTAAGTCCTATAAGACGTCTTGTCCTATCTCTATAAATCTTTATACCAAGAACAAATGTTGCATCTCCCAAATCTTTCATAGCGAAACATTTCCCCAACCATTCTTTTACACTTTGTAACGTTGGGATATCGTTTCCTATAAGTAGTATATCATCCACATATAATACCAGGAAGACTACAACACTCCCACTGACTTTGATATATATACATGACTCATCTTCACTTCTAGAAAATCCAAACTGTGTGACTTTCTCATGGAAGCATAGATTCCAGCTACGAGAAGCCTGTTTAAGTCCATAAATGGCCTTTTGAAGCTTGCACACTCTTTTTGGATACTTTGCATTTTCAAAACCTTCTGGTTGTGCCATAAACACATCCTCTGTTAGTTTTCCGTTAAGGAAAGCGGTCTTGACATCCATCTGCCATATTTCATAATCATGAAACGCAGCTATGGAAAGCATTATCCTAATTGACTTTATTTTAGCTACTGGTGAGAAGGTTTCCTCATAATCAATCCCGTGGGTTTGAGTATAACCCTTCGCAACCAACCTAGCTTTATAAGTGTGTACTTTCCCATCCATATCTGTCTTCTTTTTGAAGATCCACTTACATCCCACCGTCTTAAGACCAGGTGTAGTGTCAACCAAATTCCAAACTTGGTTGTCATACATAGATTGAATCTCGCTTTTCATAGCTTCCTTCCACTTAGCAGCCTCAGGGCTTCCCATCGCTTCCTTGTAGTTATCAGGCTCATTCAAATCAATTAGTGTACTATCACTAATCTTGTCCTCTTCAATATGGAAACCATAATAGAATTGAGGATCCTGAGAAGCCTTGCTTACTCTACTACTTGTTCTGCGAATGGGTAAGGATATATCATCAGGTTCAACAGGTGTCACCACCTCTTGTTGAGTGTCAGTGTTTGCTATAGGTTCTTCATCGGCAGAATCTTGAATTTCTTCAAGGTCTATTTTACTCCCACTGTCCTCTTTGGATATCATTTCTCTCTCGAGGAATGTTCCCCTTCGAGCTACAAACACCACATTATCCTTGGGTTTGTAAAACAAATATCCAAATGACTCTTTCGGATAACCGACGAAAATACACTTTTCAGATCTGGTTTCTAGTTTGTCTTGAGCTTCTCATCTAACGAAAACCTCACAACCCCAGATTTTGATGTGCCCAAGGGAAGGACGTTTTCCCTTCCACATCTCAAAAGGTGTCTTCGAAACCTTCTTAGTAGGTACAAGATTTAAGATATGGGCGGCTGTTTCTAATGCGTAACCCCAGAAGCTTATTGGAAGTGTTGCTCTACACATCATAGATCGAACCATGTCTAACAAGGTTCTATTTCTCCTCTCAGCAACACCATTCAGTTGTGGTGTTCTAGGAGGAGTTAATTGTGAAACTATACCACAGTTTCAAAGATGATCAAAAAACTCGATACTAAGGTATTCTCCTCCCCTGTCGGATCGGAGTACCTTTATCTTTCTGCCCAGTTGGTTCTCTACTTCATTTTGATACCTTTTGAATACTTCAAAAGTATCCGACTTATGTTTAATCAGATAAACATATCCATATCTACTGAAATCATCAGTAAATGTAACGTAGTAGCGGTTTCCATCTTTTGTAGCTGATCGGAATGGTCAACACACATCCGTGTGTACTAAGTCCAATAATCCTTCACCTCTTTCACATGTTCCTGTGAATGGTGATTTAGTCATCTTTCCCAATAAGCAAGACTCGCATACATCATGCGATTTGAAATCGAATGATTCCAACACTCCATCCTTTTGGAGTTGGGCGATGCGTTTCTTGTTTATGTGCCCAAGACGAGAATGCCACAGTTTTGATTTATCAAGCTCATTAGACGAACCAACATTTAAAATCACATTGCCATTATCACTAATACATTCAACAGTTTCATATATGCCTTTGCAAGGAGAAGCTTTAAATATAAAACAATCATTTGAATAAACCAAAATATCTCCATTCTTATTGTCAAATTAAAATTGATAACCATCTTTAAACAAAGCATGAAATGAAATAATGTTTCTTGTCATTTCTGACGAATAACAGCAATTATTTAAATTTATCCTAACTCCAGACTTTAGCATGAGCTCGTACTTTCCAATCTTCGTCACTGGTGTGATTTTCCTGTTTCCCGTGACTAAGTTGAGCTCTCCATGCTTCAACTTCCTACTTTCCTTTAGACCCTTATATATAATTGTTATATTATATGTATCACTAAAGCTAAATACGTCGTTAGTCAATTGGTAGACCAGCTCACCCATAGTGAACAAACTATAAGAGAGGTATAAGGCGGGTCGCTGACCTGCTTCTCTACTTCTTTGTGCGTTCAATGGAGCTACCGAGAACTTTTGATAGGATGATATCTATATATTAAAGTGTTAATATAAAAGTACTAAAACAAAATTCCCGTTTTAGATATATAGAAAATATGAATAGTATGCTAACCCATGAAAACCGCACATCTATCATATGGGCTATTAATGGAGCATGTGTGGTTTACCGGCACATTAATAAGAGAACATAAGTGAGAGGTGATGTGGGTCTCGCGATTCTCGGGCTGACTCGAGCCAGGTACCACGCGGGTTTTGCATGGTTAATTTCACCATCTTATTCATGATCCTCGGCAACCCAGTCATGAATAGTAGATGAGCATATCCGAGATTAACATGCCATTGATCAGAATCAATGAATCTCAAAAGAACTAGGAATTTCATAGAGAATGAAATTGACAAAGACACTGTCTACCTAAAATAAATTCGTGATGTGATTACGGCAACCCTCTTCACAAACGAATCCAAAATATGGATCCTAGCCTTAGTATAAAATTGTGTAATTGATTAAGGAATATTCATGCTAAACTAAAACTGTTTTTATCTTATAGATGTCTACAGAAAATGGTGTCAATCCTCCCGTTCCCAATCCCACACATAACTCGAACTTCTCATTACTCTCAGTTCTTGGGAGGGAAAGACTCACCGGTCCTAACTATATGGACTGGATGCGAAACCTTAGGTTCACCCTAAGGTACGAGAACAAAGAGTATGTTCTCGATGAGCAAATTCCAAAAATCGATGATGATTCAACCCAAGAAGAGATTGAAGCTCACCGAAAGCACTATGATGATGCGAACAAAGTGTCATGCATCATGGCATCTTCCATGAGCCCTGAACTGCAAAAGACTTTTGAGAACACTTGGGCTTATGAAATGAACCAACAGCTCAAAGAAATGTTTCAGGCAAAGGCAAGCAAGGAACGCCTTGATGTTGTTAAATCCCTCATGGCTTGCAAACCGAAACCTGGAGCCTCTATTTGTGCTTTTGTCTTAGAGATGAAAGGGTACTTTGACAGATTGGAATCTCTGAACATGGTATTCGATACTGAGCTTTCTATCAACATAATCCTATCTGGTCTGCCAGCTGATTACAATCAGTTTGTGCTCTCGTATCAAATGAACGGGAAAGAGACCTCAATAATGGAACTCCATAGCTTGTTGCAAACCGCTGAGCAAGGGATCAAGAAGATTGATGTGTCCTCTACTTCAGCGGCTCCTGTGTTGAATGTAGGTCATAATGCAAAGAAAAGAAAGACTTCTCATTCCAACTGGAAAGGAAAGGCCACAAAAGGAAAGTCCGATCATGGGTCTAAGAGAAAGGCTGAATCTGAGATTGCACCAATAAGTGATCCAAAGGAAGCAGTGTGCTTCTACTGCAACACAAAGGGACATTGGAAGCGTAGCTGCCCAAAATATCTGAAGGACCTCAAAGACGGAAAGGTCGAAAAGGGTAGTCACTCAGGTATGTTTATGATCGAACTCCACAATACTACAACTTCTAATTCATAGGTCTTGGATACAGGGTGTGGTACTCACATTTGCACTGTATTGCAGGGTCTAAAGGAAAGTAGGAAGTTGAAGCATGGAGAGCTCAACTTTAGACCCTGCAATACAGTGCAAATGTGAGTATCACACCCTGTATCTAAGACCCATGAATCAGAAGTTGTAGTATTGTGGAGTTCGATCATAAACATACATGAGTGACTACCCTTTTTCGACCTTTCCGTCTTTGAGGTCCTTCAGATATTTTGGGCAGCTACGCTTCCAATGTCCCTTTGTGTTGCAGTAGAAGCACACTGCTTCCTTTGGATCACTTATTGGTGCAATCTCAGATTCAGCCTTTCTCTTAGACCCATGATCGGACTTTCCTTTTGTGGCCTTTCCTTTCCAGTTGGAATGAGCAGTCTTTCTTTTCTTTGCATTATGACCTACAGTCAACACAGGAGCCGCTGAAGTAGAGGACACATCAATCTTCTTGATCCCTTGCTCAGCGGTTTGCAACAAGCTATGGAGTTCCATTATTGAGGTCTCTTTCCCGTTCATTTGATACGAGAGCACAAACTGATTGTAATCAGCTGGCAGACCAGATAGGATTATGTTGATAGAAAGCTCAGTATCGAATACCATGTTCAAAGATTCCAATCTGTCAAAGTACCCTTTCATCTCTAAGACAAAAGCACAAATAGAGGCTCCAGGTTTCGGTTTGCAAGCCATGAGGGATTTAACAACATCAAGGCGTTCCTTGCTTGCCTTTGCCTGAAACATTTCTTTGAGCTGTTGGTTCATTTCATAAGCCCAAGTGTTCTCAAAAGTCTTTTGCAGTTCAGGGCTCATGGAAGATGCCATGATGCATGACACTTTGTTCGCATCATCATAGTGCTTTCGGTGAGCTTCAATCTCTTCTTGGGTTGAATCATCATCGATTTTTGGAATTTGCTCATCGAGAACATACTCTTTTATCTCGTACCTTAGGGTGAACCTAAGGTTTCGCATCCGGTCCATATAGTTAGGACCGGTGAGTCTTTCCCTCCCAAGAACTGAGAGTAATGAGAAGTTCGAGTTATGTGTGGGATTGGGAACGGGAGGATTGACACCATTTTCTGTAGACATCTATAAGATAAAAACAGTTTTAGTTTAGCATGAATATTCCTTAATCAATTACACAATTTTATACTAAGGCTAGGATCCATATTTTGGATTCGTTTGTGAAGAGGGTTGCCGTAATACATCACGAATTTATTTTAGGTAGACAGTATCTTTGTCAATTTCATTCTCTATGAAATTCCTAGTTCTTTTGAAATTCATTGATTCTGATCAATGGCATGTTAATCTCGGATATGCTCATCTACTATTCATGACTGGGTTGCCGAGGATCATGAATAAGATGGTGAAATTAACCATGCAAAACCCGCGTGGTACCCGGCTCGAGTCAGCCCGAGAATCGCGAGACCCACATCACCTTTCACTTATGTTCTCTTATTAATGTGCCGGTAAACCACACACGCTCCATTAATAGCCCATATGATAGATGTGCGGTTTTCATGGGTTAGCATACTATTCATATTTTCTATATATCTAAAACGGGAATTTTGTTTTAGTACTTTTATATTAACACTTTTAATATATAGACATCATCCTATCAAAAGTTCTCGGTAGCTCCATTAAACGCACAAAGAAGTAGAGAAGCAGGTCAGCGACCCGCCTTATACCTCTCTTATAGTTTGTTCACTATGGGTGAGCCGGTCTACCAATTGACTAACGACGTATTTAGCTTTAGTGATACGTATAATATAACAATTATATATAAGGTTTCATTTAAACATTTTAAACTTTTGGGTTCTATTTTAAACATTTTAAAATATAAGGTTCAAAATGTAAATCCATATTAACATTCAATGATCATAAGACAATAATATAATATACAATTATTATTTACACTTATCACATGTTAACAATTTACTTTTTAAGTGCTAATAGAATTAGGCTAAACCTGGCTCTGATACCACTGTTGGGTTTTCTATTCCCTAACTAGATTAATACGCAGCGAAATAATAATTAATCTAGAGCAAGAATGGAACTAAACCCTAAAGGATCTAAACCTAATTAACTAAAAGCAACTTAAAAGAAATAATTAAATAAATAAGAAATAAAAAAAATTACTAACCTTTGAGAAAATCGAATTTCTCACACGCGGACCACCTTGGTCGAACTTGGAGGCGATTTACCCAAACGAGAGTACCTCTAATATCTCACACCCACGAACCAAAGAGAAAAAAAAAAACTATTCGAACTCCTAAGGTCCCGATACACGAAAGACTCTTACAAGGAGTAGGAAATAAGCAAAAGATGAATGAGCAATTGAAGCCTTGACATGCCCCTTCTATTTATAAGGAAAGGAAGGGGGATGGGTTTGCTCTTTGGGGCGATGTGGGATTCACCCAAATTTGTCCCAAGCTTCTTTATAAATAGCTTCCAATTAAATTACCAACTTTGATAATTAACAAACCAACTAATTATACATGTAATATTAATTCTAATTAATATTATCTCTCCTTTATTATTTCTCTTAATGGTTTACTGAGGGCGACCTAAAAAGGACTCTACTTTTGACGATAGCCTTACCAATTAGTTATGAACTTGGACACTAAATCCAACATTATCAACAAGAATAAAAATGCATTCAGGAGATATATTGAAGACAGACAATATATGTACTGACCCAAGGTCCCAAGTACAGATCAAGTGACAATGTAAACAAAGGTTGAGCATACTCGAATATGATGATCAAGCCGTCAAACACAAAACGTAGAAAATACAACTTTAAGTGCAAAGTACATAAAAGAGAATCGTATATAATAAATAGAATGCAAAATAAAAAATATTACAAATAATAAATTTGCAAATTCATCAAGGTGTTGATAAATAAATCTACTAGATTGCAAAATTTTCACAGTGGTTGTTTTGTTGCACCCACCCTGGCCATGTGCTCTTTGTAGCGTCGTTCAAAGAAATCCATACTTGCCTTGAAGGCATCGGCCTTTCGTCCCAAGGCCTCGGCCTGTTGTTCCAATGCTTCAATTCGTTCCACTGCTTCAGCCTGCCACTCCAATGCTTCAGCCTGGCATTCCAATGCATTGGTTTGGCCGTCCAATGCTATATCATCATGCTGTTTCAATGCATCATCCTGCCGTTTCAATGCATCAGTCTGTTGTCGCAATACATAGAGTTTGAATGCCGTAGCACCTTTTTTCGTGAAAGGAAAGCGTGTAGTGGATATCTGCTTGAATATATTTAAGCAATTTTGATAGCCAAAAGGAGATTACACGACACTTATAAAAAGGCTTTTATATTGCGCATATTAATAATGAGATTTATTACCTTCTGATCAGCAACAGCATTTCTAAGCCGGCTTAGCCGGGTACGATAAAGCAGTTTAACATCCTTCATGGTGCATGATTTCCTGCATGTAGGGCACTGATGATAACAATTGGGATTAATAAGAAAGTCTCTAAAATGAGAAAACTCAAAACTGAACGAAAAACTTGTTTTTTTAGTCAAAAACTATAGCTGACTGTGGACATGCATACCTTCTGAGAGAAACCTCGACCTTCTATTTGAAAAAACATCTTCATACATGACAGTCCGAATATATGACCACAAGGAAGATAACTACAGCAGTAGAGACACAGTGAGTTAAACATGTTAGTTAACAAATGTATGCTTATGAACGATAATTATGAAAAAAATATAACTGTCTTTATATCTCTTGTATGCAAATATGCAATTAATGCTAGAACTTTACTTCCCTTGAGGCCGTGAATAACATATACTGTATTAACTAACATAGAAAGTACATTTGCCTCATTCATTCTTAAACTTCTAAAGTTCTGATAATCAAACTTATGCCACAAAACTTGGTATGAACGCATCAACTAAAACTATATACATAAAACTATATACAAATATGAGTGCATTTAAAAGCATACCACTGATACACTATGTGCATTGGGTAGATAATAAAGAAGTAGCAAACTCAATGCTTTGACTGACTGATCTAAGATTGAAAGCAAATGAGGCAAACATCAACTTCTTCTATAAAAAGATTTGATTCTACTTCACAAAGCTAATTGTTCAAGTGTTTTGGTCTCCAAGTATTTATTAGTAGAGAATAGGTCACAATTTCTAAAATCTTAAGCTTAATTTCATCAACTTTTTCGACTAAAAAAAATCAAAGCTTGAAATTTCTTCCAGTAAAAAAGATTTCCAATTGCTGAGCAACGAAAGCTTAAAATAGACCCATACCTGTCTCAGTGGTCCATTTATTAATTTTTACTAATCTGTTTCGGTTATCACATTATACAATAAGATTACAATAACATGTCATATGTAATAAGAAAGTTGTAAATATTATGTACTTTGTTCCAAAAGACTTGTCGTCTTTCATATCCACGATTCCACGTCAACAGGGGCAGCTTCAAGTCTTATGAGGCCTAAAGGGAGCTTTTTATTTGGGGGCTTGATGACTTATGATACTCTATGACATTATAAAAATAGAAATACTTAGATTTTGTTGTATGCTCATATAAAAAATTATCTTTCAAACTTTTTCAAATCCTGAAATAATATGTTGAGATTTAGTGGATGCATGTTCTTGCAAACTTTCTTCGTTAACCAACTTTTTGTTATAAAATGAACTTTGAGGCTAATTTAAAATTTTCAGCCATTGCTTTAGTGGCCTTATGGTAGAACACGGCTTGGACGTCAAAAAGACATATCTAAAATGAATATTGTAACTTATTATGTAGTACACATTAGACGCTATAACCAGTTACACAGATTGACGGTTAAACACAGAATAAATGAATAATTACCAAAACATCTAAAAAGAATGTGATTACCAAAACGAGCCACTAACAAAAAGTAGATCACAATAACCTTAAAAAAGAATTAACAGAGTAATGCTGGATTGATATATACCAAATCTGATGACTTCCATCATGACTCAAATCATTAAAGCAGATACGGCAGTAACGACGTTGTTCTCTAATAAACTCCTTCATATCTTCTGCTTGAACATCAACCCCACTATGCTTCATCTTCTTCTTCTGGTCACGATAAATGACCACAACTCCATGAACAACTTTGCCATTGTCACCAATCCAACATGTAACCCTTGGTAAACTCACTTCGTAATCATAATCATAATAATCATCTTTTACTTTTATTTCATATTCCAACTCCATATCTTTGACACCTTCATCTTCTTTGATTGATTCCTGAATTGATAACTCTCTGAATTTAAGGTTTACAACAGGATCTTCCATATTACTAGGTCTAGGGTTTGTATTACGGGATTTTGGTTCTTTTAAATCTAGTCTAAAGTGAGTAATTTACAGGAATGGCTCTTTATGTTTTATCAAACAATTATTTTGGCATTTTCTTTATTATGAAATTACATTACTAGTCCTTTTATTAGGGCGGCGGTTTTCGACACGACATGAAACATGACTTGATCGACACGAAAACAGATGTGTTATGGTTTGATCTAAACGGGTTTTGGGTCGTGTCCAAGTTGACCCACCAACACCATTTATTAAGCACGACGTGTTCCGGTTGGGGATAGAAGTTAAATGGGTTGACTCGCGAACATGTTTAAGTTTTTTCTTTCAAAAACATAAAATAATAGATATATTAAATTTGGTTACTAATTATAATACCCGTGCACGCACGGGGTTTGAACATATTATATTTTTCAAATAACTTTTAGTTTATCTATTGTCATCTTGTATTATTTTCTTAAATGATTAGACATAGTGTTATAAAGTTTTGGAAATAATTACAAAAGAAATCCTTAATTAGAAACACGTGGCTAACATTCATTGAAAACATTTTATTTTTTATTTTTATTTTATTATTATTATTATTTTTAACGGTATTGAAAAGAATGTAATCATGCACCACTTTAAAGTTTAAAACTTGAATCGCAAACTATACAATCTAGCAATCAATTTATTTAAACCAAATTAAGCGGGTATGACTTCGATTTGTATTTTCAATACATGTTAAATAGTTTGAATATTAGGTAACCACATTGCACACGCACATGCCATCAATATATTAGTTCCGTCGTACATACTACATACCATCAATATTTAGTCCTACTTTACGGATGGATGTTAAATATATTAGTCTTGGTTTATGAAATCTTTTGCAATTGAATAGTTCGGATACAATATTGCTTCAACCTACCATCTCTTCACAACTTGCCATAGCTCTTTATGAAATCTTTTTGTAGATAGGAGGTTTAGGGTGTGTGTATAGATTCCCCTCTTTTTAAGTCATTGTTCTTTACATCATTTATTACACTATAAATCAGCAAATCATGTCAATTATAAAGTCTACAATGAATATATTGCTTTCATAACTTGATCTGGATCAACCAGTTTAGTTCAAACCATATGTGTATCAAACCAAGTATAATGCACCACCATTGAAACTATCTTCTTATGAATAGGTTGAGATGGTAATTGACCATTGAGATCAGACACACTATCTTGCAAAGTCGATAACAAATGTATACAATAACCTCTATGATTTGGTACAATACATGTTAAATTTGGTACTTATTAATTTGAGTAATGCTTTATCCCTAACACGTCCAACAGGTAAAATATATCTATAAAAAATGTACTTTAAAAAAATTATAAAAATTTCCGTTACTACGACAAGCGTAACCTGAGATCACAATCTTTGCAAAATAGCGATGGGAAACATTGACCATAGCCATATGTTCTCCAAAAATTTAATATGATCAATGAGTACCTTTTTCACCACTTTGAAGAACATTTCATTCAATTCATAAACAAAGAGATAATAATGGGAATGAGGCTGCACCATTCATGCCCATGATTCTATAGTCTATACAACACACCCTGCATTATTTTCAAACATTTGTATATGTGTTTAGGAAAATGAAGCCTGAAAAACATAGTGGCATATGGATGCAGATCCTTAGTCTACGGTATGGAGCTAAGTTTTATGGCGTAAAAGCAGTTAAAGAAATGAAAACTCACTCTTGAACCTACGAAATGGATCTGCTACTTCACTTTCCAATGAACATCATTGCCTGTTTGCAAAACTTGGAGACTTGTGTTACTTCTCTCGTGTAGTTGCTTTGAGTTGCGGACTTGCGGTTTCACAGGTTCTGAATCTATAATGAGTATATTTTCTTTCTGAACTATATTTGTCTTTGTATCTGCGAATAAGTCAAAGTCAAAGCTGATATTCTATGATTTGGTACTTAGGATCTTGATTTCGTCAACTCGAAGGAAGCTCTTGGCTTTCTTCTTATATGCTCAAATATTGTATCTCCGTTTAGTATGATGGATGAAGTGGTTACGTCTGGCTCGATTCTTCACATGGATTTGAATCATCAGTCAGGTTTAGAGATTCTGTAGTGTCATTGAGTGCAGGCTGCCTCTCGCGTGTACGTTTTCTAATTAGACTTGATGTCTCCTAAGATGCCGAAAATCAACTAAAACCAATGTTTCAAAATGTTAATAAACAATTTTATATATTTGGAGGGAGATGCATGTAATTGAAACCAAGTATAAGTATGATCTAATGCCACTTGATTATATATCATTACATTTTACAGGAACCTTAAATCTAAATACTTTAACTATTATGTGTAAATTTTCACTACATAATTCATTAGTTTCTTGACGACAATAAAAAAATTTGATTTTACAAACAATATTACTCTCATTTGTCTTCTTCTCTTGATTAAAATTCTCTGTAAATGCGAAAGAAAGTACAAAAAGATCAATAAATGCGAGTAAACTTACTTAGATGACGATTGCAACCATGAATGCATGACGTTGTGTGCTTCACAAAAAAAAAAAAAAAAAAAAAAAAAAAAAAAAAAAAAAAAAAAGTTGTCATTCTAATCAAGAAAATGAGCAATTTTAAAATGACCTTCAATTATCATAACATGAACTTGGCAACAAAAAGTATGACGGTAATATGTGAGCATATTCGATTAAACTAAAAGTGACTCTCAGATGATTAAAATGCTATTGGCCATCTAATGAATTTACTAACTTCTATAGCGAACATCCAAAAACAGCTGGATGTTTTGGAACTAATAGTGAACCCAAACCACCCTACTAACTTCACACAGCATCTATTATTAACAAAGAAATCTAGGAGGTTGTGTAACAACACAATATAAGGCATACTCGACTGGAAGCATAGGCTAAAGACAAAGAAAACACATACCCAATTTTGGATTGTTGAAAATAGCTTTAATTTTCTTGGGCTTTCATGGGTTAACATGCTGCACTAACATGGGTTTGAGTTTAGATATATATGGTTCGATTTGTTTCAGGTTATCAAAGTGTTCCATTAGCAGGGAAATACACTATCCTTTTGTCGCTAAGGCTATCTCAGTTGGTGCCTCATCGAATCTTAAACGAAAGGGAAGATGTTATATAGACAACCTCAAAAACATACCTTTTTAAATCTCCGCAATAAATAACATAAATGTTTGAAAATTTTATTTTCCTTTTTCTCTTTTTCACCAACTGTGTGACAAAGCCCAAACTGCAATCCTAGGTCTATAAAGATCTTCAATGATGTCAACAGAAATAAAGGGATATTAAATAGTCGGGACCTAATTTATGATTAGACAAAATATATATATTGGCAGTTCTTAATTTATGGAAGACTCGCCATAGCTATATGTCACATAGTCTATGTGGATCTTCCCCTTAGAGCTCTTGATAGTCGTCACTGAAGAAATCCTATATGGATTTCAAAGGGAACCACGAAGAACATAGAAAGCTTGAATACACAATACTATATCATATAATGTTGGAAATTGCATAAACAAATACTTTTATAGATACGGTTGTATCAACATAAATAGCATAGTATGGACTTTATGGCTTTCTCGTCTCATGGACGCATGTTATGTTTCTAGTTCGTGAACTATGTATTTTGTAATTTGCTTGCCTTCTAGCTCCTTGTTAGAAGGTAGCCTTATTTGAAGTTTAATACAAATAGCCGTTTCAAAAAAAAAAAAAAATGAATAGGATAGTATAATACCTTGTCAAGATAAGGGCACATGTAATCAATGAAACTGTTATGCATGACAAACATTAACCATGATTTAGAATCTTAGTTAAAAGGATAATTGTGTAACAAACACTATACACAGTCATGTACTTACACAAAAGCAAGTGTTTAAGAGATTCCATAAATCCGTCGTTGAAAATAAGATATTGATCACCATCGATCAATTGAGCCAAGACGTGAATCATTGTCTGCAAAATAGGACTTAGCATTATGAGATTAAAACTATAGGTGAATTAAAATTATAAAAATAAAGGGAATTAGCTTACCATCAATCTATGAAATTTTCCGTGTTTTGTATTCATGCATCACAGTGTATATTGTCGTGGGTTTTCTAATTGACTGAGGCATTGAATTAGGGTTTTCTAAGAATGTCGTGGGTTTTTCTAATAGATAGATTTGAAGGGTTAGAGTTGTGTGGAGGTCTGGAGGAGATGTAGTTGTTTGGCTGCTCACCAAACGCAATCTCTAATATTCATAACCCGGTCTTTTTTTTTACAATTACACTTTGGTACAATTCTATTAATTAAAAGACATCAAGTACCTGTGTATTTTCCGTTTTTCTATATATCTAAGTTTTATAAAAACGAATTTTAAAAAAGTTGGCCAAATAAGGAAATATTTAGTCTTTTTAATTAAATAAACTTAAGATAAATAAATAATTATTAAAAAAATATTACTTAATAAGAAATGATTTGATTTTGTTGAAATGTAAAAGTCCCCACTTGAGGTTTTGTTTTATTATATAAAAGATATCGGTTAAGTGGGTTAAAATGATCGACCCACCAGCTTGATTGAACATTGGGTTAAACATCAATCTATTAATGTATTTTTTTTGTTTAACCGATGTAAATATGTAAATTTGTTTAACATGCAACCCATTTAATATAGCAAGGCAAATAGTTCTTATTAAGATTATGTGTAAACGAATTAGGATTGACGCGACTCACTCAATTAGTCAAGCAGATCATGTTTGAATTATGGTTCTCTCAGGGCGGCCCATAGATTGCTAGGTATGTTCCATTAAAGCAATAAGCGACAAGATAATTAATTAGTGCTTGAAAATTAAGTCATCACGCACACAAAAATTCGTTAACCGGCTACATGGTAATGGCTTAAAACTAGAGGATGTTGCTCACACAACTGGTATTCATCGAAGAGCATTGCAAGTAGCGGTGACCAAGAAAACCGAAACCAAATTGAAAACCCAAAAAAGCCGAATCAAAATAACCGACCGAAACTAAAAGACGATGGTTCGGTTTTCAGCTTTTAAAAACCAAACTGTAATAACCGAACCCAACCGATTTTATTATATGATACTCCCTCCGTCCTAGTCAAAGTGTCTTATTTTGAATTTTCTAAGTCTATTGTTTTAAATTTTGACCTTAAATATATATTTTTTTGTTATATAATACTTGATGAAAAATATACCCAATGAAAACACATTTAAAACTAAATCAATTCATATAACTTTCATCAAGTATTATATAACACAAACAAAAATATTTACAGTCAAAGTTGAAAAACAAAGACTTTGAAAATTCAAAGTAGGACACTTTTAGTGGGACGGAGGGAGTTTATTATATGATAATATATATCTAATATAATGTAAATAAATAACTAAATTAATCAAACTTTACAAACTCATATTCGCTTTGCACGTGAGAGGATTTAAAATATATTGTCTTTAGCATTCGATAATGATCATATCATGTGTGTATGCGTAAAAAACTTGCATCATATCATGTGTGTATGCGTAAAAAATTTGGATAACAAGATTAACATGAAAATAGAGAAGAATAAACATTTTTTTTAGGTAAAATAATATTGTTGGTACGAATTGGCCACACCCAAATTATAAACTGTTAAAAACCAAAATAACCGAAAACCAAACCAAAACCGATAAAAAATTGAAAAACCGATTGGTTTTGGGTTTTGTAAAAACCGTATATTTCGGTTCGGTTTTGGCTAAAACCGACCTAAACCGCGAGAACCGTGCTCACCCCTAATTGCAAGAGCCTAGCTCAACCATCCATTGAAAGATTTCAGCTTGATATAATTCTTTGTAAACCACAACAAATCAGTATATGCTAACACCATCTTCTGAAAGACCTGTTGGTACTGACAATAAATGTACTAGCCCAAGTAGAGAGTGACAATGTAAACAAAGGTTGAGCATACGGAAACTGTGAACTATGATGATCAAGCCGTCAAACACAATTCAGAATACAACTTTAAATGCAAAAAGTACAAACAAGAGAACCATATATATATTTAAATAGAATGCAAATAATCAAATTACAAACAAGATGCAAGATCATCAAAATGTTGATGAATGAAACTACTAAAATGCAAAATTTTCACAGGGGTTGTTTTGGTGCGCCTACCTTGTCCATATGCTCTTTGTAGCTTTGTTCAAAAAAGTCTATACTTGCCTTGAATGCATCCACCCGCCGTCCCAAGGCCTCAGCCCTTTGTTCCAATGCTTCAGCCCGCCATTCCAATGCTTCAGCCTGCCAACCCAATGCTTCTGCCTGGCATTCCAATGCATTGGCTTGGCAGTCCAATGCAGTATCCCACTGTCTCAATGCATCAGCCTGACTATCCAACGTATCATCACGTCGTTTCAATAAATCAATGTGCCGCCTGCGTACATCAGCAAGCAGTTTCAATGCATCATCCCGCCGTTTCAATGCATCAGTCTGCTTTCGCGATACATAGAGTTTGAATGCCCTAGAACCTTTATTGGTGAAAGGAAAGCGTGTAGTGGATATCTGCATGAACATACTTGAGCAATTTTGATAACCGAACAGGAGTGTACGAAACTTATAAAAAGGCTTTTACAATAAATAGTTTGATTACCTTGTGATCAGCAGCAGCAACCGCATCATGAAGCCGGGTTGCATAAAGCAGTTTAACATTCTTCATGGTGCATGATTCATTGCATTGAGGGCACTGATGATAACAATTAAGATTAAAAATAAAGAAACTAAAATGAAAAAACAAGTCAAAATTTTGTATTTTTGGTTAAAAGCTATAGCTATCAGTAGACTAGCATACCTTCTGAGAGGATCTTTGACCTTTTTGTTGAAGCCATCTCCTTATACATGACAGTCCGTATATATGCCCACAAGGAAGACAACTGCAGCAATCGAGACACGGTCAGTGGTCAGATAAACACATTAACAAGGTGTATATGTTTGAATTATTCAAAAAGTTAAGTGTCTTCATATCTCGTGTATATGTTTGAATTATTCAAATATGTAACTACAGCTAAAAACTTGACTATAATTTTATGATTAAAACATCTGGATTGCATTTGCCTCGTTCATTCTTAAACTTGTGATAATCAAAACATGGTATGAAAGCACTAACTGAAATTATATACGACTGGTCTACTGTTGAAAGCAAATGCGGGCAAATATCAACTTCTTCTTGCATACAAATTTAATTCTACTTGCCAATAAATCAAATGTATGACTCTTGTGTTTGGACAAACTTATAATGTAGGTTTATGGACATTATATGAATTTGTAAAAACAAATATGCTCATTATATTGGCTTATGAGCTTACCAACTTTTGAGCCGATGATCTAAAATTAGCAAAAGCTCAAGCTGATAAGCAGATAAAAAAGAGCATACGCCTCTCGCCTATGTTCTGTGCAACACTTTAAAGAAGTTGTATAAAGAAGGTATGTTAGTCCCTTTTTAACAAAGTCCGAGAATTATCAAAGTTCTGTTCAAACACTTTGCTTATCGAAGTTGTATCAAAGTTCTGTTTAAATAAACAATAAGTCCTATAAAGAAGGACTTCGTATAAGCTTTTTCTATACATCTAAAGCAATAAATAAGCAAAATCAGCTAACCCAAACACCCCTTCAGAGAAGTAATCACTTTTGCCTCATTCTAACAATCAATAGACCCTACCCAAATCAATAGACGCAGATCACCATTACTAAAACTTTAACCTTAATCTTGACAACTTTTAAGCAAAAATATCCAATCTTTTAGCTAAACAGACCATTCTTAGTATAAAAAATGACAATGCTAAGAAAAATCATAAAGGTATAGATATATTCATACCAAATTCGATGGTGTCCATCACTAGTCCAAGCATCAAAGCAAATAGGACAAATATGTTGCTGGTCTTTAACTAAATCCTTCTTGCTCATCTTCATATTAATCTTCTTGTTCTTGTCATGGTTAATAACCACAACCCCAAGAACAGATTTACCATTGGCACCAACCCAACCTGAAACCCTTGGTAAAGTCACCTCGTAATCATAATCATAATAATCTTCTTCTTCTTCTTCTTCGATTACTAAATCTTTGAATTTAAGTTTGCCAATCGGGTCTTTCATGTTACTAGGACAGGACTAGGATTCGTGTTTCAGGATGTTTGGGATTTCGGTTTAAAGGGAGTTATTTATATTGGTGGTTCTTGTGAATCATAAGTTACATTATTGGTCCCTCCTTTTTTATACTTGGGCAAGGCGGTTTTGCGTGTCTTTGAATTTGATAACCGAGACCCGCTCAGATCTCTATTGGAGGTATCTTATCGGTGATGCTCCTGCAAACCCGTCACAGTTTGCTTCATGTTTATTACTGGTAATTTGAAAGTCGATTTATTAAACCACTGGTGATATGATTTTAAGCAATAACTTCAGAAATCAAAAACCATTACTAATGAATCAACTAGCCTTTAAAAGTCTTCAACAATTGCATCATACAAAATAATTACTAAATTAGTTTGTCACAAATCACAAATGCTCTAAAAAAATTTGACACGTACCAAACGAGTTTTATTAACGATCACAATTTGAATTTTTTTCAAAAATAATAAAGTAACCAGAAATTGAAAAATATACCTTTATTTATAAAAAAATTTAACTAACATAATATGTATAAGTATTTATATATATTTCATACCGTATAAAAATCGTTGTTAAAGCCTTGGAACCCGCTCCAAAACGCGACCTGATAAGCTTTTTAGAGCCTGCCTATTTCACGTTTCCTCATTGTTATGTCTTTTGCTCATACTTGGAAAGAAACACCAAAATCATTGAAAAGCATTCTATCAAACCAATTTATTTAGATATTTACATCACACACATATTTATTCTTCCGACAAGTGTTAGATTAATAAGAGAAAGAGATAATTATTTGAAATGATATTCGTTTGTTGTCTACTTAACTACTTTTCTATTTAATATATGAACAACTTTAAGTTTCATCTGTTTATAGATAAAATTCGATACATTTTCAAAAAATTATTTAACTAAATGTATCAAACTTTACCTCTAAAGATACAGGTAATAGTATAAATTAAAAGTTCATATATTAACAGGATTTACTTTAAGTATATATTAAAAAATAAGTGTAAAATGCATAGTCAGACCATTATTTTGTCTATAACATGAAACTTTAAGTATATATTAAAAATAACTTGGATAACTAAGTAACTTTTTATAACAAAATTTTAATGTCTATAACATGAAACTTAATTTTGAAGTTGTAAAAGAGTTATAAATCTATAATACTTACATTGACACTCTACTTTTTAACATATTTATAGTAATAACTTAATAAAACTTTAAATCATAGTATTAGATAATAACTTATAATAAAATTATAAATCTTTAATAGTCACATTTATTGCATGAAATTTAAATATGTGTTATTATTTGAAATTACTGTAAAAGAGTTTCAAATTTTTAGCACTTACACTTTTTGCATAAAGCTTTAAATTTTAATACAACATGACCCGTGCAATACACGTCATTACATTAGTTATTCACATTGTTCATGGTTTGTTCTCATCATGATCTTTTGTGTTGCCGATTATCCAACTTTGTTGGTAAACTATGTTTATCTACTAACCAAACTCTAAATAACATGTGTTAGACATATTTCACTTCTCTTTTAACATCACTTTTAATCGTGAATTCATGATGGATTGGTGAGGTAGGTTTTTCAAATAAAACTATGCACTTAAGATTTCAACTATGTTTTAAAAATTTTACCTTCTTGTAAACCTTCACAAATTCGTAATTTAAATTATTGATCTTGAAATTATTATTATTTATCTACAACCTTAATAATTATAGGATACAAAAATGTCCTAGAAACTACAAAAAGAATGTGTAACTTTTTAGATGCAAAATTTCACAATATATGAATAAGAATAAGAGTATATGTAGAACGATATAAGTCGAGGACTTAAGGGGCTTATCCCATAAACAAATTCACATTAAACAACATAAAATGTATGAGTTGTGCTTTAGCTCGCCTGGCCGGTTCAAGTAATATTATTAAATCACTCGGGTAGAATGAAGAGAGAGTTTCAATGTGAAGATTTCCATTGCTTGTAGGTAAGGTACCATCGGATAGAGAATAATAAGTATTTCAACACTACGATTGATACACTCTTATAAGATGATTGTTAATGTTTTGGTTTTGAGGATGTTAGAACCATTCTCTTCGGAATTCCTAAAACCCATACTTTCTAAAGTCTCAAAATCAATAAAAAGATTTATATTGATACAATTTTAAATGTGCACTTTGTAGAAGATATCACAATATTATTTATACGTTTTATGGACCGGGCCATATATGTAACTTATGAATATTAAAAGATTAATTTAATAACTCATTTCAATGACAGGAGCAAATTTGATTACCTAAAGCATGTGGTAATCCGTTAACATAGCATGCGTGAAGTCTTACCAAAAGTTTATGTAACTTATTCATAGATGGATGGAGAGACTCAGTTCAAATTTTTATGTAGATTATATTAAATAATAATTTATAATAAAGCTTTAAATCTTTAAATGTTTATAGAAATGAATTGAAGTAATTTAGACTCAACATTTAAGTAATGAAACTTATTCTTTAGGTAGAATAGATATTATAGTATATAGTTTTAGACAAAAGTTAGTAGGACTTTGAACAAGAGAATTTACCATCAACTTTGCGTGGGACGTTTGAATAAAGATTAATCGTCTTAACAATATTAGGCCTGAGAAGAAGATTATCGATTTTCCTATCCAAGATCTTGGCAATGGCACGATCCGACCCCACAAATTCCCATCCTACTACATCGCCATCTTGTAATCCGAAACCATCATTTGATATCCCATCACTACGGCTTGAGGATACCATTGGTGAATTATTATTGTTGTTGTTACATGAAGAATCACTATGAAGATCACAAGTAGAGGATAATGACTCTGAGAAATGTGTGGCATAACTGATAGGTGTGGGGAGTAAACAGATGAATTATAAATGTTGTCGTTGTTGTTGAAGAACTTTTTGTTATAAGATTATAACCATCACCATCTTCATCATCACTGCTACAACTAAAGTTCACAATACCAACTAGTTTTTCTTGATTCTTGATCTAAATATGGATTCTTGATTGAGGGTTTCAGTTTGGTGTTCTTGATACCCAAACGGTAATTATTTCTTCAAAGTTTGAATTGTTGGGTTACTCTATAGTTTGATGATATCGTTGATATTTATACTTTTTTAACCACTATTTTCGCATTCTTTCCCCTACAACTATTTATCATGTAAACAAATTATCTTTATTTCTCTGACCATCAATTATAATTCATCTAAGCAACTTTTTGACAATCGACACCGAAACATATATGTTAAATGGGTATACCCGTAGACCCGTTTAAGGTTTTTTTTATTTACAAAATAAAATATCTATATCGATTGTTTTTTATATGTGTTAGACGAGGCAATACATGTTGACCCGTATATAATGTTCAACTCGTGTAACCCCACCAACTCTTTTAAATAAACCGGTTAAATATGTTGTGTTTGATTATATCTAAACAACTAAGGATTGACACAGTTGTCTTGATTAACTAAACATGACCGTGTTCAAGTTGGAATTCGATCACCGGTAAGTCAAAGTTAATTATAACCATTGGTCGTTTGGTTCATATAATGTTTTTTTTATAAGGAATTGTAACGTGTTAAATAAATTGTAATATGAATAAATTGTAATGTAAATTATTTGCAATCTGATGGAATTTTATTTTGAAAAACATAAACGTGCTTGATTTTTTGGAAAACATAATGTAATTGAGAAAAATGATCATAAAATAATACAAAATCAATAATAATAATAGTAGTAAATTATTTAAATTAATAAAAAAATTGCAATTAAAATGATATTAAAAAAGTATTTAAATTTGATATTAATTAAAATTAATATAAGAATAACATTAAAGTATTTAATTTTAATAGTAATTAATAAATTTATATAAAAAATATATTTCCATTATTTTTATGTTGTTTAATTATAAAATTAATAACATTGAAATTAAAATAAAATTTATAAAACTTAATAAAATTATATTTAATCTAAACTAAAAACAATAAATAAAATATTTTTATTATGAAAAACCAAAATATAACAAAATATAATACTCCCTCCGTCCCAAAATAAATGTCCAGTTTGACTTTTCAAAGTCAAACTGGTTCAACTTTGACTTTAAATATTTTTTTGTGTTATATAATATTTGATGAAAAATTATACTAAAGAAAAATATACTTAAAACTCAATCAATTCATATATTTTGCATCAAGTATTATATAACACCCGCAAAAATAAATAAGGTCAAAATTGAACCAATTTGACTCAGAAAAGTAAAACTGGACACTTATTTTAAGACGTGGGTAGTAATCCAATAACAATTATGATATTATATTAAATAACAAATATATAGATATTACATGACAAACTTCTGGAATGAAGTTATCTTCTTCATAAAATTGAAATTGATTGATGATGTGACATCGTTGTTGTGATAAGGATTTCAAAAAATGAGTAGATTAAAAAGAAGATTAATAGAGGAATGTAATTAACTTTGATTGATGATGTTGTTATTATGAACATTAAACTAATCAAGGTTACAGTGTTACAATTTGAGGGTGTTATTATTTGAATAAACCTAATTGGATTATGAATTGTGTGGGAAAGCATTTATGAATGAGGAAGTTTAAACCCCTCGTAAGCCCCATATAAGCCCTTCCAAACACGGCCTTAAATCACAACCTCCACATTTAATTGCAAGTCATTATATAAATATCATTTCGTAAACTTTTCATTCTCATTTATTACACGCTCTCTAACAAGCATAACCAATACATTTCCTCTCTCTTTTCCCGCCAATCCTCACCTAACTTTTCGATTCTTCTTTCGTCATCACTTTCACTCGGTAATCAACCGCTAACTCTTTTTTTAGCTTATTCATTCATTACCTGTCTGTTAGGTTAGGTTAATTTTATGTTATACATTAAATTTCGCATTTATTTGTAAATGACTTCATTACTGTTTGTAAGTGTGTAATTTGATGTTTATATACCAAAATATGATGTTATTGTTCATCAATATGCTTAATGTGTGTTAGGTTATAATGTAATTGCGATTTGAAGCATAATTACTTATTCTAAGTTTTTTTAGGTTAGGTTATGATCTCACTATGTGCTTATTTGTGTGATTTTGTTCGCTTTGTTATGTGTTTTAGTAGAAATATACATTTTATAAAGGCGTTGATTGCGATTTGATGTGTGTAAGAGAATAATGATGTAGTGTAATCATTTGTTATTTGTGTGTTGTGTAAATTATGATAATGAGTTTTTTTATCCGAAAATTGTTGTTCGTGAATGTGTCTAATGTTTATTTGAAGATGATGAGTGTAAATTAGTGGTTAGTTAGATAAGTGTTCGATGATTATGCGTTTAAGTTACTGGTAAGTGCTATAATGATGTGTGAATTACAGTTATGATGTTACTGTTCATTAATATGTTTAATGTATGCTAATTTATGATATAATTGCGATTTGTAGCATATTTATTAGTTATATGTTCGTTAGGTTATGTTATAAACTAATTATGTGATTATTTATGTGATTTTGTTGGCGTTGTTATGAGTTTTAGCAGAGAATTAGATTTTATAAATCTGTTGATTGCGGTTTGATGCGTGCAAATGGATAATGATGTTTATAAGTAGCATATTTACTATTAGTTATATGTTCGTTGAGTTAAGTTATAAACTAATTATGTGATTATTTATGTGTTATGCTAGTTTATGAGCTAAATTGTGGTTTCATGTGTTTATGTGTGTAATTCAGTGGTTGATTTTATGAGTTTTTTCATCCGAAAATTGATGTCATCGTTCGTGAAACGTGAAGATGTCTAATGTTTGTAACTAGATGACTATTTGATGATGTTTGTAGTATACAGGTTAGTTAGATAAGTGTTTGATGATTATGTGTGTGAGTTACCTTTTTTTTTTTTTTTTTTTTTTTTTTTTATTTTTTTTTGTTATTTATTTTTATGATGATGATAATTTTGCAATTAATAGGATAAGTATGTTGATGATGTGTGTAAGTTACTGTTAGTTATGATAATGATGATTTTGTAATTAATTAGATTTGATACGCATGTTGTTGATGATGTGTATAACTTATTGTCAAATGTTATGAACTTATGATACGAGATAGTTGGTGTTTGGTAGCTTTGCGGATTTTATGTGTGTGTACACAAAGGTGTAAACTCATCAGAGCTGTTCTCGGTAACTATTAGGATCTCCTGAGCTTTCTCACTACTAGATGAGTGTATCGGTTTTGTTGCATCGGTTAAGTGATTAGTGCGTTAGTGTGTTAATCAGGTAGTTCATTCCATTCATTTCGTGTTCATCCAATTCAAGTCCTATCATAAAAAGGTAGTTTGATATAATTATGGATCTAATTGGGGTAAGATATATGTTGTTCCGTTTACATGATATGTAGTATGTTTTAATGCAAGATTTGTTGCTGCTTCATCTTTGGCAGTTGTTGATCGATGACGATACATTTTGAGGAGGAAGAGGTTGAATACGTTGACTCGCATTTGTTTGAAGCTGAAGATGTTGAGTCGGATACGGATCCTGTTAGTGTACTTTTAGAAAGAGATGACGAACCAGCTATCGGGTATTACCCCAAGCCAACAGATCAGGACATTACACGACTACTTAAAATGATGATATTGAAGCTGAATATCAAGCACAATGTGGTTTATGTTGCTAATATCTACTCTAAAACTCCAGAGTCATTGACAAGTAAGTACCATTCAATCTGGTTGAGCAATATTATTGATAAGAGAAAGACTAATTTGTAACTCAAACAACAGTGGTATTTTATTGTTTTATATCTAATTACTAATAAGATGTGTGATATTATGATTATGAGTTTATAGTAACTTTATGTTTTAACAATGAATTCAGATTACAAATGTTCTGAATTTTAATATTTCTTTATTCTGATTTTGGCTATTATGCAGGAAACGTACCACCATCATACGGCGATGGAGGGATTTAAAAACGCAGAGGTTCCTTAGAATAGTAGGGGATAATTTAGGGTGTTGGGAAGCAAATGATAGCATTTTTGAGATTAAGGATGACAGTGGAAAAGTAATTGGTCTATGCAGCTCTTTCTCATTCAAGAGCAAGAAGGGAAGGAAACGCCTTTGGCACATGATCGAATATTCCCTCCCCCCCCCCCCCACTTCTAAGCTGCAGAACCCGGTAAATTTTAATTTAAACCCATACTGTTAACTTAAAGTTGATGAAAATAATTAATGTTTGGTTGTTAATGACACGTTTCTGCTCTTTTATGCTGTTTCTTTTCTCTGTATATGATTAATTAAGTAGCAGTCGATTCTATAAGGTCATGTTGGTGTGTTTAGAGTATGCCTAAATTTGGGTGTTTGATACCTATTTTGAAAACGCTACCCTATTAACCTAACACTTCTAAATGGAAATGTAAGCCATTCTTTCATTTCCATATTCATAAACCAAGCCATTACCTTAAAAATTATATAATATTTTTTAAACCTTACCTTTGGTTTGTGGTTTGCTCTTTGTCCTATGTTCTCTCCTCCTTTTGTTTATATTATTCATTTCATTGAATGTATAGCATCAATACTTTTAATTTCAGTATTTATGCATGATATTTGGTAATCTTTTGGGATATTGTGAAACAATGCTAGGTGTTTTGTAAAAATTAAGTTTGCAGTTCATAATAAACGATGTACTAGTGTGACAACGTCTCGTTAAATTTCTACTTACTATGATTCATCTTATTTCTAAAAGCTGTCTTTAAGATAAGCATAAGACTGTTAAGGAGGTTTCTTAATCAAAACCCACTTTAGTACCATTTTAAATTCTTAATGTGAAAGCATTTGTTCTGATGTTTATTGTACCGAGCAAAAATTTGTTTCCATGAAACTTTTCCCATTATTTGATTCAATGTGTTGAATCTGATTCATGATCTGGACCTACTGTATACAAAATGGTTTAATGTTAAGTATGTCATTCACAGTGGATGTCTTAGAAAGTTAATACTATGTGCATGACACATGTAAAATGTCCATTGTTATTGGATGAAGATGGTACGTAATGGTTTTACATTTCATTATTTTGGTTATTAGTAGTAAGTAGTAACATTATTTTTAATTTGCAGGATGATCATGTTATATCCAAAATCTTCAAAGTGAATACAAAGAGGGGGTGGCGACTAGGGAACATACCCCAAGGACAGTTAAGGAGCCGACTACTAGGACAAGGATCATTGCAAAGAGGGTAATGAAGAAGGGGTTTAGTCAGGCAGACAAGTCGATAGCTGCTGGTTTGGTGTTACCCAATAGATTGAGGTCTGGGATGAGGGCAGCGATTACCTCTAGGAGTGAGGAATGGGGTAAGTTTTACGTTTGTAGTACCAGTTAGGAAGAGGACCCCAAGAATTGAAGTGAGGGCTGCAGCTAGATGGAACAAGGCTAATGCGAGGGTTGCTGCTGAGGCAGGCACGACTGCTGCTGCTCGGAGGGAGGGCAATAGTGTTGGGAGTGAGGGCGATAGTAGGTTTGGTGATACAAGGCGGATTACTGTTAGGCAGAACAGGGAGGTGAACAGTGGTGCAAAAGGGAAGGGGGTAAAACTTAGAGCTGCTGCTACTGCTAGGACCTGTGCGGTGGAGTCTTCTTCGGTGGTACCCACTAGGGTGAGGGTGGAGTCTAGTGCTAAGTTGGAGGGGACTAAGATTGCGGATCAGGCAGCGGTCAGGACCCGAAAGGCTTCAAGGAAACACATTAGGCTAAGCAAGGCTGCTGCTCCTAGGTTGATGACTGCTGCTAATAGTGGGGTGGGGACCATCATGGTTGATGAAACTAGGTCAAGGACCTATAGGGAGAGGGCTGCTTTTGATGCTACGGGCGAAGGGGCTAGCAGGGTGGTAAAGGACTTGGCATTCAGGATCTCTAGCAACGTTTTGGAGGATTTGCAGGCGGAAAACATTGATTAGATAATGCTAGCATGACAAATATATTTTCACATTGCAAGTACATTAGGAAATATCTCACTGGATACAATATTTTAGATGATGGTTTGACTACTATAAAGACTAAAGAGGTTGTTATGCTTTTATGGTTCTTTTATTCGTCCCTGCAACTTGCTGATTGGGATTGTATTTTTGTGTTTTGTTGCCTTCAAATATGCCCTATTTGATAGTGGGAGTAGTGTAGTCTAAGAGTCTTGGTCAACCATAAACTTTGGATACAATAATAGTTTCATAACCAGTTTATTTGTGCCTATATGAACTATTCAGTTGTAAGAAAGGATTGCATCTGACTATAGTAATTAACTGATGGTTACAAAAATACATGATCATCTAATGGCTAAAAGTTTCTTTTTAGACGCTTGCAATAATTAGCTTACTTCAAGTTTCCACTATCAACTATGAAAATTTATTTAGTTAAAAAAAAATGTAGACATGTTGAGCATTAGAACATCAAATTACATGTGTATTAAAAGATTAAATATAACCTCAAGTTCCTAACTCATCTTTCTCAATAATTTCTAGCTAGGAACATCTACGGGTGAGTCTTCTTCTTCTGTAGAATAGGACAAATTACATGTCCGTCTCTTTCCCGGATTTTTGCTACCTGTAGGCAGAAGAGCTAGACTTTTCTCGGCTGACTATTCATAGACGTACAAATTAGGCTTTTGAGAAGGAGTAAATGGCAATCTCGGTGAAATGTGAGAGGCTCATTGCGTACATAGTGATAGCCGAGATAGGATCATAGCAACAAGGAATGTTGAGTATAGAGAGACGGACTTTTTAACTGAATTTGACTTGCCCCTAGAAGGAGCAACTCATATCCACTCTACAAATGGACACCTCCTTGGTGTGTAATGGCTTATAACAGCATTCACTACGGTGAACTTTTGAAGAACTTTATGTGTTATATGTAATGCCCACATCGACAATTTATAGAACTTATAATAAGTCTATATTCACCATGATATAAATCTTTAAAAATTTGATAAGTTGTCACATAAACATGAAACCCAAACCCCCTATCATTGTGTATGCTCTAATAACACTAAACATTCTCCATTCGATGGGATTTTGAAAAATTAACTAGTATAGTAAAGCATAGCATCAAACTACTAATATGGAAAATAATTAGAGTAAGGAAAGACAACTAATCCTAAAAAGAAGAGAGAACCATATTTATAAATATAAAAAAAGTAGAATACATGTAATATTACAAGACAAACAAAGAAGAAGCTAATTCTTTATGATGTTGATAAATTATTGTGTTTGTGAGAAGTAGAGGATAATAGTATCAAGAGTAAACTCCAAAATACATCCGTGTGGTTTACCCTATTTCGCACCATACATCCCTCTCGAAAAAGTTGCAACATATACATCACTCCGTTAGTAAAAGTTAACCAATATACATCCACGAGGACGAACGGTGCAAATTTTGTGTCGTGAATTTGGACACGTGGCAGTTAAGTAAGGGTATTTGTGTCATTTTATGTATCCCACCAACTTCACCTCTCCTTTTCAATTCAGTCAAACCCAAAAACCCAACTCATAAACACAAACACAAATCAAAAACACAAATCCTAAACCCTTTTAACAATTTCAGTCCTAAACCCAAATCATAAACACAAACACAAATCAAAAACAAAATTGTGGACTACAAATCTATTCACAGTGGACTACAAATCTACCAAAAAAAACAAAACAAAACTGTGCAAAGAAGAACAACTATTTCTTTGTACTCGCATCTTTCAAAAAAAAATAATAAAAAAAAAAATAAAAAAAAAAAAAAAAAAAAAAAAAAAAAAAAAAAAAACCCTAACGATTAGATCTACCATTTATTTTCAATTGCACTATATTTCCTCAGATCTTGAACCATTTTTTTCCCCAAAATATGATGCTTGAACCAAACTCTTGTAATTTCAATAGCTTCAAGAGTCTTCAACAACAAACATGAACTAGTCATCCAGAACTTTTAGGAGTTTGCAACTCCATTTACCCATTTACCCGACCCACCACTTCTCAACCCGATCCCAATCTTCAACAAGAACACCACCCCTAAACCAAACAAATTCCCAGTTTTCTACCCTACTTTTGCATTTGAGTCATTTCTCAACCCAGTTAACCAAACTCGTTACATTGAGAAGGAAGAAAACGATGTCGTTTTGGGGGATTTTTTGGTTTGAAAATGTCATCTTTTTGGGATTTTTTGGTTTGAAAAGATAAAAAAGATGATACCCAGATCGTTTCAAGAAGTGGGTTTGGATTTGGTGGTTGATTTGTGATTGGTATTCATGGGTTGTGAATAATTTTGAGTTTTTTTTGGGTTTAATTTGAGCCATGGTTGATTGGATTGAATTGGATTTGGGGGAAAATTTATAAAATTGGATTGAATTGGATTTGGGGGAAAATTTGAGCCATAGTTTGATTTCTGTTTATGAATTGTGTTTGACTGGCAATTGGTATTAAAAGAGTGGTGAGAGTAGGTGTGAAACATAAAATGACATAATTACCCTTACTTAACTGCCACGTGTCCAAGTTAACGACACAATATTTGCACCGTTCGTCCTCGTGGATGTATATTGGTTAACTTTTACTAACGGAGTGATGTATATGTTGCAACTTTTTCGAGAGGGATGTATGGTGCGAAATGGGGTAAACCACAGGGATGTATTTTGGAGTTTACTAGTATCAAACTAGTGGAATGCAAAAGGTGTTCTGTTGTGCCCACGTGGCGAATATGCTCCTTGTACCTTTGTTCAAAAAAATTCTTACTTGCCTTGTATGCTTCGGCCCGACGTATTAATGCATCAGCCAGTCGATCCAATGCATAAGCCTGTTGTTCCAATGCATCATCCCGTCGCTCTAATGTATCAGCTCGTCGTTCTAATGATTCAGCCCGCAATTCCAATGCATAGGCATGTTGTTCCAATGCATCAGTGCGCCGTTCCAATGCATTATCCTGTTGTCTCAATGCATCATTCCGACTGTCCCAAACATCTGCCGCTCGTTTCAATAAATCAATATGTTGGGCCCATACATAACCCCGCAGTTCCAATGCATCAGAACGCCGTACACATGCATCAGCCTCTAGTCGCAATACATAGAGTTTAAATGCCTTAAAACCCTTTTCAGTGAATGGAAATCGTGTACTGGATATCTGCATGCATAGATTAGAATAATTTTGGATAACCAAACAGAAGGACACGAAACTTATAAAAAGGCTTTTATACTGCCCGTATCAATAGAGAGATTGATTACCTTGTGATTTGAAGCAGCTTGAAGATGAGTCGCATAAAGCACTTTAACATCCTTCAATGTGCATAATTTGTTGCATTGAGGGCACTGATGATAACAATCACAGTTTAAAAGACAGCAACTTAAATGAGACAATTCTATCAAACTATTGTATTTGGATTAAAAAAATTTATAACTCAGTGGACAAACATACCTTTCGAGAGGAGCTTTGAACTTCTTGCTGAAGCCACTTTTTTATGCACGACATACCATATATATGCCCACAAGGAAGACAACTGCAGCAATCAAGACACAGTCAGTTATACATGTTAGGATGTATGCTTCTTAACAAGAATTATGAAAAATTTCAACTATCCTTATATCTATAATGTGATTACAGCTAAAACTTTACTAACCGTGACTGATAATAAGATAAAGGTGATTACATTTGCCTCAATTCATTTTCTAACTTCATGGTATGAAAGCACTAACTAAAACTATATACGAGTATGAATCAATGTTTGAAAACAATAACTAAGTAACAGTACGTGTTAGATAGTAAGATGGATATAAAGTACCAAATTTGATGCCTTCACTGACTGCTCTAAGCTAGAAAGCAAATTGGGGCAAAAATCAATTTCTTGCATAAAAATTTGATTTCACTTCCAAATAAGACAAAAGTATGAGTTTATGAGTTTTGTGTTTGGACCAACTTGTCTTGTCTGCTTATGGGCTTACTTAAATTTGCTTAAAATCATAAGCAAATTATTTCGGCTTAATTAGCTTTTGAACTAAAATAAGCAACAAGCTCAAGTTAATAAGCTGATAATCCAAAAAATGAGCTTATGAACTTTTAAAATTTTAAATAAGGCAATAAGTCGGCAAAATAAGCTAATCCAAATACCCCTCTAAAGAAGATATTACATTTGCCTCATTCTGATAATCAATATACCCAGCCGAAAGCTAATTGTTGTCTCCAAGACACACAAACGCGCGCACAGTGTTTATCAATGGATTCACAATTGCTAAAACCCTGAGCTCAATATAGTTTCACAAGTTTTTAATAAAAAAAAGTAAATCATGGACTCGACCTTTTTATCAACAAGAATCAAATCTTTAAGCAAAGAATGCTTAAACTCTTCTAGAGAAATTCTGAATAAAAACTTAAAGCTTGAACCTCTTCTCCATTAGAGATTTGATCTCGAGCGAATCAAGCTTAAATTTTGCTTATTCAACTTTGATAGACAATTTGTTGGGTACATACAAAAAAAGAATCAAACCTGATGCTTTCATTGACTGACTAGATTGAAAGCAAATGTTGGCAAACTTCAACTTCTTTGTTTTCTTTAAAAGATTTTTATACTTCCCAAATTATATCACACTCGCAGTGTTTACTAATAGATGTAGGTCACAATTGCTAAAACCATAATCTTTTTCGATCAAAAAACTTGAAGTTTGTACATTTTTGCAGTAAAATAATGCATTAAACAAGCAAAGAAAGCTTAGAATTAAATTTCTCTAAAGCTTGAAATCTTATAAACCATCTTTGACAAAACAAAATGAAATCTTTTATAATGTGGCTTTGTGAGCTTATTCGAACTTGTAAGAATTCATAAGCTCACTTTATAGGTTTATGGGTTTATCAACCTGGGCTTATAACTAAAATAAGCAAAAAGCTAAAAGTTTACAGGCCAAAAATGTGAGCTTATGAGTTTTACGAAATCCGGATAAGGCAATAAGTCTATGAAATAAGTTATTCCAAACTTCCCTCAAAATAAAAAACTACATTTGCCTCATTATGATAATCAATAGACCATGCTTAAGGCTAACTGCTAAGAGGTTTAGGTGTTTAACACACACATAGTATCTATCGATAGATTTACAATTGCTAAAACCTTGAGCTAAAAATATAGTTTCACAAGTTTTCAATAAAAAAAATGAATCTTGGACTCGAAGTTCAAACCTTTTTTCAGTACATACTCAATCTTTAGGAAAAGAAAGCTTAAACTATAAACTATCCAATAAAAAACAAAAATCTTGAACCTTTCTTCCGATAGAAACTTGATATCTATAAACTTTTCATAACAACTTTGACAAACAATGTGTGTTTGGTAGATAATAAACACGTAGCAAACTTGATTAAAAGCAAATGGGGCAAACATCAACTTCTTCTAATTCTACTTGACAACTTCCTAAAGCTAATTATTAAAGAATTTTGGTCTCCAACATACACAATGTTAATCAATTGATTGAGGTTACAATCGCTAAAATCTTAACTTTAGCAACTTCTCAATAAAAAGGATTGATTCTTACTCCTAAAAAAAATCAATCTTTGAGCAAAGCAAGCTTAAACTCCTCTAAAGTAGCAAAGTTGATGCTTTCACTGACTGTTCTAAGCTTGAAACCAAAAGGGTACATAAAAAAACTAAATCTTGAACTCAAAGCTTGAACCTTTTTTTCAATCCTTAAATTCTACTCAGCACATCTTAAATAAAAATATATATAAAAATTCATGACAATACTAGATAAAAAAATGAAAAGGGTTCATACCAAATTCTATGTGGTCCATTACTAGTCCAAGATTGAAAACAAATTGGGCAAACTTCAAGTTCACCTCTAATAAACTCCTTCATCTTCTTTTTCTTGTCATTATTATAATTAATCATCTCAACTCCATATATAGATTTACCTTTTTCATCCACCCAATTTATAACTTTAGGCAAACTCACTTCGTAATCATATCCATCTTCTTCTTCTTCTTCTTCTTCATATTCCAATTCTTCTTCACCTTCTTTTTCTTCTAGTGATTTTAAATCTGAGCCCATTTTAATTGACCTTTTAAATTATCGATGGATAAATTATTTAAGTTGGGTTTTGACTTTTGAAAGAGGGTCATCTGTTTTATATCGGTGAGAAGGGGGGAACAATTGGGTTTTGATTAGGATTTGTTTGTTTTACTTTTATGTGTTAACTGTTTTTGAAGTGTTCACTTTATAATTTTGGAATTGTTTTTGTTTTTTAGTTTAGTTTTCTCACAAAAAGCCATGTCATATTATTGGAAGTTTATACCTTTAAAGGGGTGAGCATGGGGCGGTGGGAACCGAATCATATATTTTGGTTTCGAAAAACTAGGGGCGGTTTTATGCTAAAATCGAAACTCGAATCGTGTATTTTGGTTTTTAAAAATTACAAACTGTCTGGTTTCGATTTTTTTGTTTTTCACATCGAATGTGTTTGGTTTTGGTTTCTTCTTACTTGACAACAAAAAGGTTTTCATGTTATATAAAGTTTATGATTTCAAGTTTTCAACCAATAGATAATATTGTATACTCAAATCTTTGAAATTAAATATTAAATCTTTTGTATAGACAAAATTATATAAATATATATATAAAGGTGGGGCAGGACGATTTTTTTGGTTCGGTTTTTCATAGGAAACCAAAAACCACCCCAAATATTCGGTTTTTATAAAAATCAAAACCACCACCATTGGTTTGTCAATTGGGCCGGTTTTTTCGGTTAAGCCTTTTTGGTTTTCTGGTCTCGATTCGGTTTATCAGATTTTTTTTTTGCTCACCCCTAACCTTTAATAATATTTCACCCAACTTCTTCCCCAAAATTGTATCCTCCATAGTCGTTCTAGCCATATTGTCCACTTCCATCGGTGCCCATCTCATCCTAGGCCATCTCACTCAAATGCTCGCCAATCTCGACCACAACCACGATTCACGGGCAAAATATCGTCCAGAAATCCTCGAGATAATACACCATGAACGGAACGTTGTAAGCATTATGCCTATTGACCCGTATTTTCACTCCCTTGCCACCTAAGTTTTTTTTTCTTCTAATAGACAGAAAAACAATGAGGTATCCTTTTCCCGGTACACTTATGTTGGGGTTATAACACCAGTAGCATAAAGATAATCAAACCGGATATCTCAATGAATCGTGTAATCACTTTTCAAAAGAAATCATTCGGCCCTATATGCATGGGTTACACGAACATCTCATTAAGATAATTCAGAGAGTTAAGTTCTTGATTTAGGCACAAATACAAATACCCTTTCACTTATTAGTGTTTAGGTTTTAGTGTGTGTATCTCATGCTTGATGTTTCTCTTTATACATAGAGTACTCGAATCAATAGAATTATGAGAATTAATCGGCCAATTAATTTCCTCATATTCTTCCTCCATTACAGCAATAGTAGTTACACGACCAATTGATTATAACCATTAAACCGCAATTAAAGTTGCCCTTTAATAGGTCAAAAACCGTCACAAGTTACTAGTAAATCAGTTCCAGCATGTCACAAACTAGGGATGAGCATTTTGGACCCGAATCCCGAAACTGAACCGAAACCGTACCGGTACCTTACCAAAACGGTACTGACTCCCGATACACGGTACGGGACCGGTACCATGAAATCGATTTTAAAAAAATTCGAGATCACTAATACGGTATCGGTACCAAAGCGGGATAGTACCGAAAAAATTCCGGAATTTTAGTTCAATGCCAAACAATAGTCATGTAAAACATAAGAAATAAGTTAAACGTCCCAAAAAACTATTGTGGCAACTATAGATACTTCATAAACCCTCCAAAAGATTAAACCCTAACCTATTATTGAGCACTCAAATCATCAAGTTTACATCTTTAAATCATGTCAATCATGATCATTGTAAAAAATGGAGGTATGTTTGATTATTATTATTATTATTATTATTATTATTATTATTATTATTATTATTTATTATTATTTTTTTACGGTTTACATATGTTAGCATGTCAGTATGAACGCATATTAGTTTATTTAATTCACATATGTTAGCATGTAATTCGCATATGTTAGTATGTGTTAGGCTACTTGCAGTAACAATGATCGATCGACTCACACGATCGATTACAAGTCGATCGACCTACTGTGAGCGATCGATCGCCAAGTTTTTTTGGGAACGTGGTCGCATACTCGATCGATAAACTTTTCTATTTTCTTGTGCCTTTTTAAGTTGTAACAGTTATGTAACGGTTGGTAACTAAAAAAAAAACCTACTAGCTATTTGGATTTGTAACGTTTGAAAAAAAAATAATAATAAATAAAATTAAAAAAAAAATCTTTTAACACACTTATAAATACCACATATTAACACATTTCAATCCACAAAATCTCACAATTCTCTCTATTCAAAAAGTCTTAGAAAACACCACAACCAAAAGGCCGAAAATCCCGATTGCCACAAAACATCCCGCAATTAACACCGGATTCGAATTTTCGGTTAACTGGTGTCTCACCAAACGTCAATTTCCGACCCGCTACTTTAGATTATCAATCGCAACAACCTCCACAACAACAAACTAACAATCCATTTTTTATAAATCGTCCTATGAATCGTCCATTTGTTCCACCGTATCAAAACAACCAACAACAACAACAAAGCGACTCCCGTCGAAGCCAACAATCTATGTATGGCTCACCCGAATCGGTGTATCGTCCAATGTAACTTATCAAAAACACATGACACACACAAGAATTGAGTTTTGGCCGTTTATAGAGAGAGAAAGAGTGAGAGGAGGGAACTTTTAGAGAGAGAAATGAAAGTAGTATGTTAGATTGCAAGTGAAGTTCCAACCCTTCCCATGGGTGGGAAAGACTATTTATACAAGACATAAAAACGCCTCTAGTAGGCTATGGACCGGGCTGACAGTGGGTAAAGACACGACCCGACTCCATGGTGAAACGATATCTAAACTAATATGATTAAACCTACGAGCTACTTAATGCTAATCCATACTCGGGGTGACCGAGTCTTTCATGTGAATATTTATATTCCTAACAATCTCCCCCTAAGGGAGGTCACCCCGGAAATTACACTTTGAATTCTAGCATTCTATTACATAGATTAGAGTTCCTAGCTCGTAGTCTTTGATTCTTCTAAGTCTTTAATCTTTGTACTTTCAGCAGTGAACTTTTGATGACTGTTCTTTTGGCTTGGATGATCTTTGAGAATTCTTTGAAATCATCATCCAACGTACATCTCCAAGTCATCTCATGCAGTATCGTCTCCATGTGATGTTGTGACCTTTGGACCAGCATGCTCACACTCTTCTGGATCATGATTTTCAGCATCAGAGTTGCGGAAGCATTGTTGAGAGCCTTTCAATTAACATGATTTCTTTGATTATGATTGTGAAGTGTGTGCATGGGGTGATGAATTGGCATCTTTTCGGCAATCAGCTGCAATCGCCAGAGATTCCTGCATGCAAACAGTTAGCAACAAATCATCCGGCGCTTATAGGTTCGGACTTCGAGATCGTAAACAGCATAGTGTGAAAACTTTCTCTAATCCTTGCCAAGGTCGTTCCTCAATCGGATACCCCCGAGAGGGCTTACAAGATCTACCAAAGTACATCAACGATTAGGTGAGTCGCTGGAGTTCACTCCACGACTATAGACCGTTTGAAACCGCCGAGACCACTAAGCGTAATCCACAAGGAATTACCGAAGTGACCTGCTTTCAGGGCTGTTTGATGTTGACCCTGACAGGAATTTCCATTCAATCACTGAGAATTACATTTATAAATTCCCTCATAAATGTTCTGGCAGATTGCTAAGATCTGCGTAGGACTCATAAGTTTACAACTGGTGTCCTTAATGTTGAACAACCAGTGTAGAAGTAACATGTGTTCCTATGAGATCTTTTGATGTATCTTGCGGCTCTAGACTCGATAAGTGCAATTTTTGGTAGTCGGAGACTGGAGCGGTGTCTCATGTTTCAATATCAACATGACTCGTAATGAGCGGTTGATAGATTATGCAGGGTTCCCCGTGAGAATGAAACAAGTCATTTTAAGAGAACTTGAGTGGCTAGAAGGTTTAGTGCAGTGCGTCACTGGGTCCATGACGTCTTGTCTTCAATACCGGTGTTACCTTAGTAACCACTAGTAGCATATGAATTGAACCCGGTTTCTTCCCTAAGGTTGAATAATTGGAGGGCTATTTCTTTTCACCCTTTCTCATTACATTTCTTTTTAATTCTTCAACCCCTTCTTTCTCTTTTCTCATATTACTCCTTTTTTCATAATCATACCTAAGGACTTTCTAATACTAACTATTCGGTATTGTCCTTGGGTAGATCCCTCCGGCTCTGGCGGATCATAGGACGGTTTTCCTAACCTTACCTACCTTATAAATTCATGACTATCCTATGTTGCCGTCAACCAAATCTTTGAAAAAATTCTCAAAGTGTTTATAGTTATAAAACAAATTTTGCTAACACTTTGAGAGTTTTGTAATTTTCAAATACTCCCCCTTAACATGTGCTCAGATGTTTTTATTATAAATTTGTACATGTTGGGTAGAGTTTGCACTTTTTGAATTGATCCACTTTCAGTGAACATGACCGATTCGAGACACGCTTACATCACTAGTTAGACTAGCTTAAAAATATTACCCGGCCTGGTCAAGTCCACATAAAGTTTCTCGAAACGGTACACTCTACTCAGACAAGTCCTTTTCGAGACACGCTTACATCACTGGTTAGACCAGCTTGAAATTATTACCCAGATAGGACAAGTCCTTTCGATTAATGACAGTTTTTGTTTCGTCAGTTCATTGGTGAAGTCTGAGTCGCGTTCACATGAGATGCCACATCCTTTTTGTCACCACAAACCATTTGCTCCCCCTCAATATGTGCATTGATATCAAAAAGAGTTTAGCACATATGGGAGAGCTTACATTTAAGTCCAAAACATCACATTTTTATCAGATTGCATATTTAAATCATATTCTCTCCCCCGATCAGAAATTTCAAATCTTTTGAGATTTTGTGATCCCAATTGATTTAAATAAGTTTAGAAAATATGGGAGAAAATGTGGTCAGGTTTAATATGTGCTGATAATGGAACATACTAATGCTCCCCCTCAATCAATGAGGGAGAATGTTAGTGTCAGGTATGATAAGTTTGAAAGATATTTGAATTAAAAAAATCATACACTGACACATAACAACAAGTTTCATTAAATTTACTGCTTATATTATGTAAAAAGTGACTTGTTTTGATGATATAAATTTTTTGAAATCACTCTCCCCCTCAATCGATGACCCGTTTTCTATTTAAAGAGTTGTAGTCATTGATTGAGTGATAAATTTTTATGAAAAGTTCAATTATGATTGATATTCAAAAATTATGGTACCACCAAGTTTAGCACAAATACTTTCCTAAAGAATCATAGATAGAAAAGTATCTGTGATGTAAAGAAGACTACTCTTCTTATACGAGAAATAATGCACTGAAACGTACATTAAATCGAAGAAACATGGATATAAAGTAATCCATGCCCGGGTGAACTTCACCCAGTGGGAGGAACAGCCGTCTTCTTGGCGACGTGCTTTCCCCATAATGAGGAACGGGTTACAGTCTGAAGTAACTGCAAGCCATCATGACATGTTTTAATAATTCAGTTGAACTTCTGCTCGAGCTTCATTTAAAGAACCGTGTCATTATTGAATGACATTTCTAGGACCGTAAATGTTATCGATAAACAGAAGACATGCCTAGAGGAACTATTTTTGGTATTTTTGTGTTTTTCTGATTTTTATGGTTTTTATAGGTTTTATATTTTTCTATTTTCTTTTTGGTTTAAAATATATACAAGGATACATGAAGCAAATCCATTACTCCTCAGTCTCTTCCTGAAGGCTTTTGAGTGTTTCTGTCTTCAGACTCTTCATACCAAGGCACGGGAGAATAAACTGGAACCGTTCTCTCGGAAGTGCTTTAGTAAAGATATATGCCAGCTGGTACTCAGTCCTCACGAAGTATAGTTCAACCACACCCTTTTCAACCTGTTCCCTAACAAAGTGATGTCGGATATCGATGTGCTTTGATCTAGAGTGTTGGACATTATTGCAGCAGAGAGCAATGGCACTTTTGTTGTCACAATAAAGAGGAATCTTGTTGTATACAAAGCCATAGTCTGAAAGTTGGGATTTCATCCATAGGATTTGAGCACAACATGAAGACATGGCGATGTATTCAGCCTCTGTGGAAGACATGGAAGTACTCATTTGCTTTTTAGATGACCGGCTCACCAACTTTTCTCCAATAAATTGAGCACCTCCCGACGTACTTCGACGAGTATCTTAACACCCTGCATGGTCAGCATCTGCATAGGCTGTTAGTTCCATGGCGGTGTCCTTCGGATACCAGAGACCCATGTGAATGGTTCCTTGGAGATACCGAAAGACCCGCTTTACCGCTTCAAGGTGCTTTTTGGTAGGCTTAGCCTGATACCGAGCACACATGCATACAGCGAATAGAAGATCTGGCCTACTGGCAGTGAGATACATCAAGGATCCAATCATACTACGGTATTTAGTTTGATCAACCGAGATCCCAGAGAGGTCCTCATCCAGTTTTTTTCTCTCCACCATGGGAGTGTCAATAGGGTCACATAAATTAAATCCAAATTTCTTTAATATTTCATTAGCATATTTAGATTGATTTATGAAAATGCCTCCGGGACTTTGAAAAATTTATAAACCTAAGAAGAAAGACATTTGTCCCATCATTGACATTTGAAATTTCGAGCTCATCTCTTTTGAAAAACGATCACATTCCAATGGGTCGGTCGAGGCAAAAATAATATCATCAACATAGATTTGAACATGAAATAAATGTTTGCCTGTTTTCCGAGTGAACAATGTGGGATCAACAACGCCTTTGGAGAATTTATTTGCCAGAAGTAACTTTGACAGTGTATCGTACCATGCCCTAGGCGCCTGCTTAAGGCCATAGAGAGCCTTTTTCAGACGGTAGACATAGTTAGGATGATCAGGGTCCACAAAACCTTCTGGTTGACTCACATAGACAACTTCATTCAGCTCGCCATTTAAGAATGCAGTCTTCACATCCATTTGGTAGACTGTCATGTTCTTGCTAGCAGCATTAGCGAGGAAGATTCTGATAGCTTCAATTCGAGCAACAGGTGCGAATGATTCCTCAAAGTCTATGCCCTCTTCTTGACGATATCCCTTTGCAACTAGCCGTGCCTTGTTTTTCAGAACGTCACCATGCTCATCAAGTTTCACTTTGAAGATCCACTTAAGAGCTATAATCATAGCACAGTCTGGAGGTGGTACTAATTCCCATACTTCCAATCGATCGAACTCGTGAATTTCTTCTTGCATATGGTGCGTCTTGACTAATTGAGACAGATACAGATGGACCATCTGAGTTGTGTGGAATTGGAGCATCAGCAACTGGAGGTAAAGGTGGAGCTTCAGATGTAGTATCAACAGTTGGTGGCTCAAAGTATTCATCAAACATCGGATCAAACAAATTCTTCAACTCATCACTCGTAGGGGTTACATAAGGAACTGCAGGAGTGGGACGCTGTACAAGACCTGAACTAATTGGTCCAGGAGACAAAAGATTAGGTGCGGGTCCAGAACTTGTGTGTCCAGGAGCCGTTTGCTCAGTCAGCTCATCGAATGTCACGTGAATGGTTTCCATAATTTGTCGGGTTCGTTTGTTGTAGATTCGGTATCCCTTGCGATCTGGTGCATACCCAACGAAGAATCCAATGTCTGCTTTAGCCTTGAGTTTTCCCAGATCCTGACTGTCATTTGTCGGGTAGCATAGAGCACCGAACACTCGCAGAAAAGAAAGATCTGGTTTCTTTCCATGTATCAGCTCATATGGAGTTTTGTTGTGAAGAGTATGTATCAAGGATTGGTTTTGGGTGTAACAGGCTGTAGCAATTGCTTCCGCCCAAAGAAACATCGGTGCCTTAGAAAATATCAGCATGGTTCGTGCAGCTTCCATAAGAGTACGATTTCGTCTTTCAACAACGCCGTTCTGCTGAGGAGTGCGTGGAACACTTTTCTGGTGAGTTATGCCAATACTTTCATAAAATTAAATGAGTTGTTTGTTAACAAACTCAGTTCCATTGTCTGTACGGATGATTCTGACGGTTTTGTTGAGTCTTACTTGTAGCTGTTTGATAAGTTTGATGATAACCTCTGGAGTCTCGTCCTTGGTTCTCAAAAACTTCACCCATGTAAATCAAGAGTAGTCGTCGACCACCACAAGAACATATTTCTTCTCATTTATACTCTGCATTCTCATTGGTCCACATAGATCCATGTGAAGGGTGTGCAGAACTTCCATGATGGTGTTGACAGTTTTGGGTTTGTGAGTATGCTTCTTGCTTTTGCCCAGTTGACAGGCAGAACAAAGATGATCTTTTTCAAACTTTAATCTGGGCATACCTCGTACAAGATCCTTGCGAGTAAGTTCATTTATGGTACCGAAGTTTAAGTGATTTAAACGACGGTGCCAAAGCCATGATTTGTTCTTTGAGGCCTTTGACAGCAAGCAAATAGGAGAGGACCGCATCATGTCTTCAATAGAGATGGTGTATAGATTAGTGCCACGACTGCCTTTAAGGAGATCAATACCATCCAATTCTCTGACGAAACATGTGTGTTTTCTGAAAGCAACTTCAAGATCGGAATCACAAAATTGACCAACAGAGAACAAGTTGTGCCCAAGTCCTTCCACATAGTATACCCTGGAAATTACACTGTCACCAAAAACATAATCTCCATAACCCATAATTGCCCCAAAATGGTCGTTCCCGAATCTAACTGTCCCGATAAATTTATTCACGAAATTCTTGAGCCGTGAGCGATCCCCGGTCATATGTTTTGAGCAGCCTAAGTCCAAATACCAAAGGACGATTTGTACGACCTGCATTTGAAAACAGACAACGATGGATAACTGAAAAAGGTGGATCCCCACGTGCAACTGGGGTCCGTTTGGTTAGCACAAACAAACTCTGGAACTACAGGATTCATAGATGCCATGGTATTCACAGTGGAAACTTCACTAGTAGCAGCAATTGACCTAGTTACAGGGCATTGTGTCTCTAAAGGGAAAATTCGACCAGTTGGCTTCCATTCCTTAACAGTCACTACTTTATGATTAGTCATTCTAGTTAAGGGGCACTGATCTCCTAAAGTGAATTTTCTTCCAGTGGGTCTCCATTGATAACAAACATGAGCAAACATTTTTCCTGTTGCTTTCCAGATTTGCTTACTCAGTTTAGGTTTCCTAACATTCTTAACTGTGGATCGTTGAGAAGACATCAAGAATGACACAACACATTCATCATGATTACCATAAATTAAGCATTCATTACATGTATTACAAATAGCATTAGAATTCGAATTAATTACAGTACGCTTATAGCTAATACTAGAATCAACACGATTTTTTTTTATCAAATCAAGTTTATTATTCCTAAGATGGTCTTCTACTTTCTCCTGATGAGCACTCTTAGCTGGCGTAGTCATATCTTTCTTTGTATTGTGACTAGGCTTTGACCCGCTAGCTTTAGTGTCACTGTTTACTCCTGTAGAAGTGATGATGGGAACATTAGCTCGTTTCACTACCATTTGTTTTTCTGGTTTTGATGTGCTGGGGTCAAATGTCGTTAATGGTACATCAAAGGTAACATGCTTGTTCTTAGTCATTGAGGAAGATGCAATAAACCTATCTCGCTTGTTATCAATCTTAGGACCTGTGCCAATGACGTATTCTAAGAGTTCCTGAGATCGTTTAGTGAGGAAGCAGGCATCTACAACTGCACTATCAAGTGGTTTGTCTATCCTATCCTCTTCTACGATCTCATGAAGGGTATCAAGGCTATCCTTAAGGTGAGTGAGATATACTTGATGAGCAGACCTATTGTTCCTATGGGGAAGCGGAATAGGCACAACATCAATTGCATACTTACTGCAAGCAGAAACCTTTGGAACAACATTATCACTAGTGATAATTGGCATTTTCCCTTTCACCTGAGTCTTTAGATTCTTGATCTCATTAAGCAAAGAAGTTATCTTTTCATTGTTATTATCACGCGTGATCTTAATCGAATCATATAACTCTTTGTAATGCTGTTTGATTTTTGAATTTTCAGCTTGAAAACAATCATTTTCATGTTGTAATTTATTGATGGTGTCTTGATAGTGAAAATTCTGAGAATCTAAAGACGATGGTTTATGGGTGCCAATCACATCACTCTTATTCGATTTTAATTGGGCAATTTGGGCCCTCAATTTTCTAATCGTGTTCGTGTGAGCTTGAATTTTTTTCATCTCGTTTGCTTAATTTAAAATATGCATCAAATTCAGGAGCATCCAAAGATGTCTTGGCATTTGAGATTTTAATTCTTTCTTCTAAATGTTGATATTTTAATTGCAAATTAAGATTACCAACCTCTAGTTTTGAAAAATGCCTGACCATGTTGTCATGGTCATCGTTTTGGATTTTCTCATGCAATTTTAAATTCTCCCCCTCAAGCTCAACAACACGATTCTGGGTAACATTCAATGCAATAGACAACTCATGAAATTGACAGGCAGTTAAGGCAGAATCAGTAGCAGTATAAAATACATCATGTGCAATACATCTAGCAATCATATTCTCATTGGTGATGAGAATGTTCTGTCTTTCAATATCACAACATTTAAGATCAATAGCATTTTGTTTTCCCACGTTTTCCATATCTTTAAACACTTCTTTCATTTCTTTTAATTCAGTTTCAAGGGTTTTTTGCATGCCCTCGAAATGTTCTTTGAGAAGTTTAAAAAATGAAATAACCTTAGTTAAGTAGCACCATTTTGTCTGTTCAAAGCCCCTTTCCCCTTCAGTAATTTTCGTTGGCGTAGTTCTCTTCTTACATGCTTTATCGAAATCAGCAAATAGTTGACAAAGAACATATATGCTAATTAGAGTTTTACATTCTGTGGGAAGAGTTAAAGGAACTAAGTGCATGGGTGTATTGGGTGGGTACATCGTTGCTGCAGCTATCTTTCTAAAGGGCGGAGTTTTGGCTTGAAGTTCTTAGGCTTTCCTTTTTTCTAAGTCTAAGGACCAAAATATTTGTTCTGGAGTCAACTTAGTTTGTGGTACAAAAATAGCTAATCGGTTCTCCTTATAGTAATCATAGGGTTTGATTATGACTCGATTTGCTATACATTTGGGATCCTTCATTTTTTCACCCAATTTTTCTCTATTTATTACTTCTATCTCATTAGTCTCTTCAAATGATGACACATCAGGAGGGGCATGACCAGGCTTAAGTAGTTCATTTCCATCATATAAGGAAGGTTGGGCTACTTTAGCACTCCTAAGGAAAGCTGATTTAGGTTCACCTACATTCATTTCACTATGTTCATCACACAACTTTTTATGCTTTTGAATCATTTGAGTAGTTTGTCTGGTCTGGTCTTGTGCGTACAACTTGTTTTCAATCTTATTCTTTAACGTTTTAAGTCTGGAAAAATCATTTAAGAGTTTTGTTTCTTTTTCTTTGAAATCATGTTTTAGTGTAATTACACTTTCTTAGATCTCCTGTTTTTGTTTAACAGTTTGATCAAGTTGTTTTCGTAAAGAATATAACTCCTTTTTCAATGTTTCTTCCCTTAAATTACGTTCTGTTATGAATGTACGCATTTGACTAACCATTTTCTGCTCACGTTCAGTTAGCTCAAATTTTGCACGTTGTTCATATATGGCCACCTGATCTTTATAGATGTTAAGTCTAGTGGTCAAAGTGTCATCAAGGATAAACACGGTGTTCTTATGCAATTCACAAGTATTATCGACAACAGAAGATGCACTACTTGGTACAACAGACACGTCGTTGTGATTCACATATTGTTCATATGGGATAACATTACTATTTCCCATATCAGCAGTATCTGATTCAACAACATCTGTCTGTTGTACTTTGTTAGGAATCTTTTGTTCATCAACCATGTTATACATGTCATACAGCTTTAGTACCTTAGATATGACAGATGCGTTGGAAGGACCAGATTGTTGTGATGATGAGACTACAGAAGACAAATTAGCCATGAAGATGGTTTGAGCAGTGGGTTCATCATCAACGTCTGAGTCAAAAGCATCACAGTCATCAGCTTGGAAGATGTTGGGATCATTTAGTGCCAAGTCCTGAACTGGTTGATCATCCACATCAGCATCAAATGTGTTCCCCTCATCACCAGCAAGAAACAATAACTCCTCTTCGTCCAAAGCTGCTCCATTCTCTTGAGCTTACATCAACAACATCGTATCTTTGAAGTAGTCAGAGTTCTGTGGACTCTTTGGTTGAGTGCAGTTCCTTGCTATGTGTCCTAGTTCACCACAGTGGTAACATTTAATTTGCCTTCCCCGTCCCTGATTAGCATTCCCAACTCTGTTATGTATGTTACCCCGACCAATGTTCCTGTGATTCACATTCTGCCTTCCCTAAACATTCTGAACCACAACCCTTCCATCTTCCACTGTTGCTTAATTACGTGGATTTGATGAAGTTTGAAGTTGGTTGTTGGTTTGAGGGAGTGTTGCTCTGAACTGTTGGACAAGTAAAGAAACTTGGTTGGAGAGATTATCAATCATCTTGTCAGTATGAGAGTATCCTGAGTCCAGTTGGGTGTTCACAGCTGATGGTGGGTGCAAAGATGATTGGACAAATGATGTTTGATTCTGTGATGAAGAAGGATGGTGATAAACTTGATCAAGTGAGGATTGATTGAACGGCTGAACATTTGAGACAAGTGCAAGTAGATCATTAATTGTCGTTGGATTGATTCTTTCCCTTAATTGACGATCATAGACAGCATGCTTTTCATGTTGTTGTAAGTAAGCATACAGCTGTTCATAATTCGTCTCTCTCAATCCTTTGTTGAGCTTCACGGCTATGACAAATCTATCCCACTCGGGTGACATGTTGTTTACAAACTTAGAATTGAGCTGGATATTTGGCATTGTCATCCTGATGATCCTCATGTCATTCACAAGCTTGTGAAATCTCACATAATAGTCAGTGATGTTTTCACCAGGATTCATCTTGAAGTGCTCAAACTCATCATACAACTGAGATTCACGATCTTCTTTGGTCAGTTCAAATCCAGCCAGAAGCATTTTAACATTGTCCCAAACAACTTTGGCTTCAGTGTTGAAGTTGATAAGCTTGTAAACGTCTTTGGGAAGTCCTTGAATCACAATGTTAGAAGCTCTAATATCTGCATCATAACGCTTCTTCTCCTCCTCATTAAGATCGTTGTAATTGCGTGGCTTGTCGATTCCAAGAGTGACAGTTCCATCCTCAGCGGTAGTGACAACATCTCTAGTGGTGCCCATTTGAAAAGGTCCTTCATCAATGGATTTAAGAATGTTAATACCATTCTCTTTTCCCAAGCAATAAAGTCGTATTCTTTGTGCCCATGATTCATAATCTGTCCTATCAAGCATAGGAGGGCGGGTATCGGACCCGGCAGCTTGAATGTCATCAGAAGAAGTGCTTGCCATGATGTAAACTTGCACGGGATTTTACAATTCTATGATCTAAATCGAGAAATAGATTCTTTCGCGGGATTTTACAAAAATCAAGAATAAACTGTGATTTGATTACTTGAATGTGTTATGATGAAAGTTTGGATCGATAAAGATTAGTGATTGTGTGTTAAGATGAATGATTGTTTGTAAGACTTTGTGAAATGTTGTTTGATTTGTGTTGGGAATTAAATATTCTGAAGATTAGTATTGGGAATTACAAGTTCACAAAGTTAGTACTGCTAAGAAGAATACACCAATAGTTCCTACTGCTAGTGTATATCTAAAGCCTCTCAAGTTATAACTAACAGTACTAACTGAAGTTAGTACTGCTAGTACAAAGAAGGTACTGCTGGTTGATCCTACTGCTAATATAACTTATACTACTGCTGGATGGATAAGTGTCACGTTTACTACTGCTGGTTGGATAAGTATAAAAAGATATTTGTGTATAAAAGTCAAGTATATACGGTAGATAATATCTTTGATTTGTAGTCAGTCAAACAAGTTGTAAACATAGATACATGTTGTATCTTAGCTACTGACACACTCAACATAAGCTAGCAAGTAGTTCGACAAGACTTATCATAATTGTAATGATCTCCTTTGTTTGTATAAAAGGGAGATCTTAGAGTAAATATTAAAACAACTTAGATTTGTGCTAAGAATAGAACTTGAATATTTGTTAAGAGAAAAGAACAAACAAAACAATATCTCAAGTCATAGAAACATTAAGATTCAAGGTTTTGTAACCCTAGTGATAGTAAAGATCACTCGTATTATTTTGAATAATATTGAATTGTTTGGTGATAAACTTTCTTTGTTCATTGCTCAATAACAAATAAAACTTTTCCATTTCCATATCCAAATAACCTTCTAAGTGTGGTTAAGTAGATTCCGCATACTTAATCATATTAACTCAAACATATCATATACACAAAGTTACAAAGGACTAACACCCCCTTCAAGTGTATCGAATCCCTCTCAATTTGGTTGAAATGTTTTAACGAAATGAAGTAACTTGGTCAAACCGCAACAAGTCACAAGCAAAACGCAATGTCACAAGCAAAACGCAATGTCAAACTGCAGTCAGTAACTTGGTTAAACCGCAATTGGCAATAGCAAAACGCAATGTCAAAACGCAGTCAGTAACTTGGTCAAACTGCAATTGGCAATAGCAAAACGCACTGTCAAAACGCAGTCAATAACTTGGTCAAACCGCAATTGGCAATAGCAATCCTCAACCTGAAAGAAATACAAAACGCAAGACCTCAAACCGCAGTAAATCTCAAACTACAGAACATCAAAACGCAGGAGGGCAAACCGCAATTACAACAAAATGCAAACTGGTCAAATCGCAGGTCGCTTTCAGTCAAACCGCAAGGGACAGAAAGGTCTCAATCACTAAGTTTTGTCTTTTACCCGTTTTAGCTAAAAACCAAAACGCAACCAGCTTTCTTGCCAAACCGCAACCAAAAGTTACCCAAACAACACCAAACCGCAACTAAGAATACATTACCGTGGGTCAAAACGCAATCAAGAAATACCCTTCAATCTTCAAACAAAACCACAAAGTAACCCGTGGAACACAAAAGAGCTATGCTAGTGATTGTAGGGAACATAAACGAACAAAGTATTACCAAATCAAAGCACAAACAATGATAAAACCGTGGTGTTTTCTTGTTTTACCATTCGAACCAAACAAGAAGAAAAATAAGAAAAACTAAACCACGAATTTAACTACACAATCTAGCAAGTCATAACCATGGCTCTTGATACCAATTGTAACTTATCAAAAACACATAACACACACAAGAATTGAGTTTTGGCCGTTTATAGAGAGAGAAAGAGTGAGAGGAGGGAACTTCTAGAGAGAGAAATAAAAGTAGTATGTTAGATTGCAAGTGAAGTTCCAACCCTTCCCATGGGTGGGAAGGGCTATTTATACAAGACATAAAAACGCCTCTAGTAGGCTATGGACCGGGCTGACAGTGGGTAAAGACCCGACCCGACTCCATGGTGAAACGATATCTAAACTAATATGATTAAACCTACGAGCTACTTAATGCTAATCCATACTCGGGTGACCGAGTCTTTCATGTGAATATTTATATTCCTAATATCCAACAATGGATTCATCAACGTCTTCCTATTCAAATTATCAACATTATTCTCCGGTTAACCGTATGAATCTTGATGCTTGTGATTTTGAAGAACACTTATACAACAATCCAGATTTTTATGTGAGAACTGGTTCGGGTTATCCGGCTGAAGGTTATCCGAGTCAAAAGTATCACGGTTCGGCTCATGGATCGTATCACGATTCGGTTCCAAATGATGACGACGACAACACTATTTCGGAAGAGATGTCACTGGTCAAACCTAAGAAACGAGCTACAAAGGCTAAGAAGAAGACTGTTGAGAAAGAAACCAAGAATGATTCGTCGCTTTGGACACGCAAAGAAGAGATCGCGTTGTGCAATGCTTGGTGTGATACGTCCGAGAATAGCATAATGGGAAACAACCAAAATGCTAAGGGATTTTGGCAGAAAGTGATTACTTACTTTGAAAAAGAGGTTGGTGCAGACAGAACGTACAACTCGATTATTACCAAGTGGAAAAATAGGATTCGTCCTAGAGTTGGTCAGTTTTGTGCCATTTACGACAATGCTTATAGGAATTATGGAAGTGGTGCGAATGACCTCACTGTTTACAGACGAGCGTGTGAAGAATACCAAATAGTGTATAATCATGCGTTTGTATTGGAGCATTGTTGGGAAATTTTGAAGGACCATGAGGTTTGGAAGGATAATGAGATGCCGGCTTTTTTAAGCCAAGATGCGGGTCGAAAAAAAGCAAGGACTTCTGAAACCGGTTCGGATGTGCTTGATAATGAAGAGACTCGAAATGAGCGACCAATTGGTCGTGATGCCGCTAAGAAAAATAATAAGAAATCATCGGAGGGTTCCAAGTCTTCCTATATGGAAGATGTAGCCGAGAAATGGAAAACCATTAAGTCCATGGCATTGGGAAAGAAGAAGGAGCTGGCAGACGGATACTACGAGTTGAAGAAAAAAGAGCTGGAGCAAAGGCAAAAGGAGTTGGAGCTGGAGCAAAAGAAAGCGAAAATGGATGACAAAAGATTTGCGCTAGAACAACAAAGACTTGAACTTGATCGAGAAAAGAAATATAAAAAAGACATCATATTCTATCTCACACCAATCGACCCATCTTTGCCCGCATTACAACGACAAAAAATGCAGGAAATCAAAGATTCGATCAAGGCACGCCACAACCTAGATTATTAGTTTTTAATAAGTGTTGTAATGTTTTCATTTTATTTGAATTATTATGTAACGTTTTAATTATTAATGAAATTTGAGTTTGTGTTAAAAATATTTTTTTTAAAAGAAAAAAAGAAAAAAAATTGATCATGGTCGCCCTTACTGGGGCACCCAATCGCCTGAAGGTCGCTGGAGAGAGAAAGCTGACGTGGCAGAGAAAATGGGAGGGATTGGGATCCCTTACTGGGTTAGCATTATTATATCTAATTCGCATAGTTTGTCTTTTTTACAATTGCTTGTCAGTATGTAAACTTTACATAGTAGTCAATCATTATTATATCTAATTCACATATGTTAGAATGTGTACATCACAATAGTTTATTTTGTATCTAATTCGCATATATTGGTTTTATGCAGAGAGACAACACAACTGTTGAAGAAACCACAATTTTGAATATTGATGAATCGGATTTGGGTGATGATAGTGAACTCTCGGTTGTTGTAACAAAAGCTCCAAAAGCTGAAAGTAGCAATAAGACAAACATCTTCGTTATCCTTATCCCAACGGTACTTCCGGTATTCATAAACATTATCCTTGTCCTTCTAATCCTATATATGTCCCCAAAACCAAAGTTCAACAACAAACTCATTTAGAGTTAAAAAAAATCCTAGTGGTGAAGGTGCTAGTAGTTTACAAACTTGGAAACATGATGAAAGTAGGATTAAAAAAAAACATTGATTAACATGTTTGTTGTTGGTGAGATACTTTACAAGTTTGTTGAACATTAGGTTTTTGTTGAATATACTAATGTTTGTAATGGAAGATTTATTTTGCCACCAAGACATAAGTTATCTAAGGATGTTTGAAAGTATTACCTATATGAAAGAAGCAAGTTGTTAGCTTATCTAACAAAGCCAACCACTACTGTTCACTTGATTACTTATACATGGACAAGTAGTTGTAAAAAAACAAACTATATGATTGTCACGACCCATTTTATTGACGACGCATGGAATATGCACAAACGAATTATAAACTGTAGACCTATTGATAGTCATAAAGTGAAGGATATTAGCAGTGATTTGCTTAAATGTATTGTTGGTTGGGGTATTAAGAATGTGATGACTATGACCGTAGACAATGCACCAAGTAATGATAAAGCACTAGATCATTTGATTAAAAAGTTGCCTATTGCTAAAATATATGATGATGGGAAGCATTTTCATATTAGATGCATGGCTTACATTCTAAATCTTATTGTTAAAGAAGGTTTAAAGGATAATAATTATCAGGTGGATTGCGTAGCAAATGCCGTTAAATATATTAGGTATTCATCACAAAGGATAAAGAAGTTTAAAAGAAGCATGAAAGAAGCTAACCTTGAATCAAATAGGTTTTTGTGTGGTGAATGTCCTACTAGATGGAATTCCAAGCATGGTATGTTAAAGATTGCATGCTCGTTAAGGGAAGTGTTCTTCAAATATAAACTTGAAGATGTTTGTTATTATCATGGTCTTGAGAGAGTGCCGAAACATTCAGACATTGGTGTGTGTGAAGGCGTTGTTGAATTTCTAGAAAAATTCAAAGCTAAAACCGAACTAATTTCCTCCTCTTCAAAGCTCGTAGCGCATCTCTTGTATAGAGAAATACTAGATATAGACAAATATCTTCATTATTGGGCGACTAAACCCGAGTTTTGTCACATGGTTGGTGATATGGTTAATAAATATAACAAGTATTGAGGGAAATTAATGAGCTTAATGATTATATGTATTTTGCCACCATATTGGACCCAACTATGAAACAGCATCTTGTTACACATGGTTTTAAGAAGATGGTGGAGTATATAACATGTCTAGTGAAAGTCCTTTACCCGATGCTACCATGGTAAAGGAGATGTTGATAGAAGTTGTGAAAATAATGGAAGTTTTGTTTCAAACATACAAAACAAGGTTTGACACGGTTGTGCCAAAAAGCTCATCTAAAAAAACCAAGAATCAACAATCTTGTAAATCATATGTTGGGGAGAATGACTTATTAGATGATTGCTTAAATTTGGAAGACTCCGGCTCCATTGAAATGGCACCGAGTTAACTAGGTACCTAAATGAGCCGCGAATTAGATTTTCTAGTGATTTTGACTTTCTCGAGGTGTGGAAATTAAATGCTCCAATATTTTCAATAGTAGCTCGAATGGCTAAAGGTAATTTACTATACTTTTTGATGATTTTATTACTTGCGTTTTACGTTATTGTTGTTTCACAAGTTTTTATTATTTATTTTAAATATCTTGGAAATTCAAATAACCACCGTTGCTTCGGAGTTGGATTTTAGTACGGGAGGTCGGGTTCTTGACCCGTATAGGACTAACTTGTCTTATGTCGCAGTTGAGGCGTTAATATGTACTCAAGATTGGGTAAGAAAGTCCCAAAAAGCTATAATAGATGACATAGAAGATCTATTAAATGATGACGATTTTGCTGAAGGTAATAGCTTCAAAAAAAAAAAAAAAAAAACATATCACTTTGCTTGCATAATTAAAATAGTAGACTTTTGCTTGTTTCTTATGTAGGGTTAATAGACAAAAATGTTACTAAAGTTTGCCAAAATATTCACCTAATTTACTAAAGTTTAAAACGTTACAAAAATGTTACTTAAGATTGGGTCACCCGTTACATAAGTTACTCTGTATGTTTTAACCCTTTGATGCCGGTTAAGTGTCGATGTGGCATTATTATTATTTTTCTCTAATAATACTGATTTATTATTTAATCCCCATAAAGCCTAATCATATAATACCCGCCCCCATATGAGTCACAATCTACTAGAAAGGGAATAAAAATAAAAAGTTTGCAAAGCCATTCAGCTAATGCCATGTGCCCCCCACACACTCCCTTCTTTTTTTCTTATTAAATTCAGTTACGGGGCAATTTTTTCATTTTAACCCGTTTTTTTTAATTTCACCCCAAATTTCAAACGCAAATATCTTTCAAACGACAAGTTTTTACGAAAAACCGATTTCACCATAATTTTTAGAATTTAATCCTCTTTAATTTGGTATAAATCTTGTTAAATATTTCGAACTTTTATTTTTTACATATAAAATGGTTCTTGATTTTCTTTATTTTTTTGTGCATTTACGGCCATAATTTTTACCCTCATAAATGTCGAATCGTGAAAAACTTAAAACATGAAAGTTATAGATTTTTGTTCACTCTTTACACAGGTTTTTGAATCACTCAAATCCGATGTTATATGAGTAAGATATCACACGTTAAAGATGGTGTTTTACTCATATTTGTTGCACACAAGGTGTTTGATGAAATGTCTAACTTAGATTTTGTGTTAAAATTGTGCTAAATGCACTAATTTTTGTCCCACAACGCATCATTAATCATTTTATTAATGTAAGACTCAAAAAGTGATATTTTTTAATAGTTAATGTTTTTAAAAAAATGTACGTATTGTGTTTTATTGCCTTTTTTATCATAAATTTGACCAATATTAAATTCGAATTAAAAAAAATTGTAAAACATAAAAATTATAGATTTTAGGTCAATCTTTACTCATGTTTTTTATTCACTCAAAATCCGATGTCATTTAAGTGATATATAACATGTTAAAGATGACGTTTTGTTCATCAGTTACTCTGTTCATCAATTTTTATTTATGAACATTAGTTCATCAGTAAATCAGTTAAGGATTTAGGGTTTTGGGTGTTGGGTTTAGGGTTTAGTTCATCAGTTAAGAAATTGAGGGGAACATTAAAAATTAGATGATCAAAAAAACATAAAACAGGACAATAACTGATGAATAAAAAAGATAACACATGACAATAACTGATGAACCAAAAACAACTAATGTTCATCAACTAAAAAAGCATAAACTAACTGATGAACCTATAACCTATGATAATACAAATAAACACAAATAAACTAACTGACGAACCTATGATGAACATATAATAACATAATAGCTAAAAAAGCATAAACTAACTGATGAACCTATAATAACATAATAGCTAAAATAAACAAACTGATGAACTTATGATAACATAATAGCTAAAAGTCAATAACTGATGAACCAAAAAAAGCATAAGTTAACTGATGAACCTATGATAACATAATAGCTAAAAGTCAATAACTGATGAAATAAACAAAATTGTTTCATCAATTGATGAACTGATAAACTATAAAAATGATCATCAATTGATAACTGATTATTGATGAACCGATGAACTAAAGAAAAACTAATGAACTAAACCCTAAACCCGACACCCAAAACCCTAAATCCTAAACTAATGTTCATGAATAAAAATTGATGAACCAAAGTAACTGATGAACAAAATGTCATTTTTAACATGTGATATCTCACTCATATGACATCGGATTTGAGTGAATAAAAAACATGAGTAAATATTGACCTAAAATCTATAACTTTTATGTTTTACAATTTTTCTAATTCGAATTTAAATTGGTCAAATTTATCGTCAAAAAAGCAAAAAAACACAATACGTACATTTTTAAAAAAAGTAACAATTAAAAAACATCACTTTTTGAATCTTACATTAATAAAATAATTAATGATGCGTTGTGGTACAAAAATTAGTGCATTTAACGCAATTTTAACACTAAAAATCTAAGCTAGACATTTCATCAAACACCTTGTGTGCAACAAATATGACTAAAACGTCATCTTTAACGTGCGATATCTCACTCATATCATATCGGATTTAAGTGATTCAAATTTCTGGGTAAAGAGTGAATCAAAATCTAAAACTTTTGTGTTTTAAGTATTTTATGATTCGGCAATTTTTATGGTAAAAAATAGGGTTAAAAATAGCAAAAGCATCAAGAAAATAATGACCCAATGAATATGTCAAAAAAAAATTTCGAGATAATTAACAAGATTTATACCAAATTAAAGAGAATCAAATTTTAAAAATTGTGGTGAAATCGGTTTTTTTTCTAAAAGTTTGTCGTTTAAGAGATATGTGCGTTTGAAATTTGAGGTGGAAAAGAAAAAATGGGTCAAAAGACCATATTACCCCTGGGCGGATTTTATGTATAATTTAGAGTGGGGGACACGTGTCACACTATGAATACCTTTCTACACTTTTTAATTTTACCCACTTTGCAATAGATCACCAACCGCCCCCATATTACCAGTTGTTTAAAAAACAAAAACTTCGACTCGAAATAAACAAGAAATACCGATCACAAACTCAGTTTCCTCTTTTTACACTTATTGTTCTAAAAGAGAAAGCATAAAAGGAATCATCGTTGATCTTTCAAAACAAAAAACAAAATGAAATTAAAATCAATAATCAAAAACCTACCTGAGACCTTTTAATGAAAGATCTTGAATCCAACTGCCTACAACATACCGATTTATGCTTAGGTGTAGGTGATATTCGTGTTTTGCATACATAAACTTATGTTAAGATGTGTTTGTGTTCGTGTTGCATAAAGAAGAAAGAAACGAGTTTGGTTTGTGTTGTGATTCGGTTAAGAAGAAAGAAAGAAACAATCTTTTAACTTCTATCATTCGTGGTTTGTGTTGTGATTGATAGATGCGTTTATATTTTTCGGTGAGGTGAAAGGATAAGAAAATGGGATGGAGGGATAAGGGAGGCTGAGTATGTGAGTGATATTAGGGTTATGAGATCTTATTTATATTCCTAATAATTAAGGTTTTGCTTGATAAGTGGGCTGGAAGTTATGGTTAAATAAAATTGGGTTGTGTTTGCTTATTTCGGTTGCAAGAATCAGTTCGCTTAGATTGGGGCGAAACACGAAGAGATGAGTTACTCAAACGAATTGGTCAACAGCTGGAGAACGCATCGGTTGCTGATCTTGTGAATCTTGATGTTGATTTGGTTCAAGAATTAGTTAAGATCTTCATGATGCAGGATCAGGTTGCAGGTTGCTGATTGTTGAAGCATAATTCCGCTAGGCAAGTCCGGATGGCTTCCACGTGCCGTCCATCGTCATTCCCAAGCCTTGAAGTGTGCTACAAACAAGAAAGAACCCGTTAGAAGGAGTCCCGAGGCCGGAGCCCCGGGACTACCCTCCGACGGTCAAGTCAGTCCTCTACTATAGGTATGGAGGGATATAAGTATGGAGGGATGAACCCTCTAATTAAGAGTAATTCTAGAGAGAGAAAGTAGAGAGAGGTAGGAGGTGTAGTGTGTGTATACAACCGCAAAGGGTGGTGTATATATAGTACCTGAGCTACTGTAGATGATGTCATCATAGGGAACATGTCCCCTTAAAACCTGGGTTGTAGGTACACGCGTGTGGTCACATCAATTGGGAACATATTACCTGGTGGTCAGTGCAATGTGTCATTCGTCCATGACGTTCGTCCATGTCGTCCTTCCTGTATCGTCCTTCCTGTGTCGTCCTTCCTATGTCTTGACGGATCAGGTCTCTCAGACCATATACGTCAACATGTCCCCCCAGTATTGCATTATTAGTAAAAGACTAATGATGTAATACTTAAATAATATTTGTATGGCCTTTCATCGAGTGACCATCTTAGAATGGTTTATTAAGTGGCCCATAAGCCGGTGCTTCATACGGCGAGTTGGGTCTATTGGACCACATACGCCATCATGTCCCCCCAGTATAGTATTGTTGACCTTAAGTCAATGATGATATACTTAAACATTGTTGGATTCGAAAGCGAGACATGTCTTTTCCGTCATCCCTTTGTTCCCTGCACAAATAAAACATAGCTTTTCCACCATAATCATTATTCTTTGTGAAGTGTCGTTATATATCATTTACATCTTAATTACAAACGTATGCCAAACACTTGTTTTTTATTACCTTTGCTATTTACATAGCTTTGGAAGTACAAGCTTATATGTTTGAGACGCTAACTTTTTAGATTAGTTTGTGTTAGACTTCTTTCGTGATAGGAGCATCAAGGGCATCCTCATCACGGAGCTTATTAGAGAGGGTTCTCACCCAAATAACGTGTGGATCCAAACCGCTCGGTGAATAGCACCTGGGCCTTCCGAGGGGATGGGCATTCGGGCATACTGCCGTTCGGTGAATAGCACCTGGGCCTTCCAAAATGACATAGCACTTGGGCATACTGCCGTTCGGTGAATAGCACCTAGGCCTTCCGAAGTGATTAGCACTCGAGCATTTTACCTTTCCAGTGAATAGTACTAAGGTCTTTCAAAGTGACTTTGCACCCGGGCATTTTACCCTTCACTGGTGAATAGCACCTAGGGGCCTTCTGAAGTGAATATCACTTCCTTTGAACATTGACTACACAAATCCCCGGTGGTGGCCAGTCAACCGAGGGAGTCAAACGAGCATTATGTTCAGGCTTGTAATTGTTACGCATGTGGAACCTCATATAGTTATCCCTACAGAGTAAAACACGAAAGCTTTTGTCTTTTTCTATTAGATATGAAAAATATAATGTTTTATACGTACTAATACTTAAATGAGTCACAATGGGACCGTAACACAACCGATGGAGGTATCATACTACTATACTCCCCCCAGTTCAACGGTGCTGAAACTCATTAGTATCGTTGAAATTAAATAGAACAAAGCATTTAGATAACATAATAACAATAAATAACAATGTTACGCCTTGATGTAAAATATCAAAAAAGAAGTGGTGTTTTTTGTAACAGTTGTATTGCAAAGATGTCCGAGCTCATATGCGACCCGATTCATGTTTCGTATCCCTTTTTTTTATAGGAGAATTTGTGCGTGTATACCTTATAGCGCAAGCGATAGAACATGGGTTTCTCAAACCGCTAATACAACTTCTTCAATCCTTATGTTACTTAACAAAAATGTCAAATAGTAGTTACCCAAAACTTATTAGGCCAACTCCAATGGGTTACTCATCCCAGTTTGCAAACCGACGGCCTCAGTTTGCCTCCGTTGTGCCATCAAAATGCAACCCAGTTTGCTTCTTCAATTCGTATGCCAGCAAACTGAAATATGTGATAGATATGTGGGCCAACGTGATAAATATGTGATAGATAGTGTATTATTTAATTTAATATGGATGATGACGTGGCATGGGAAAACTGAGTTTCAGTATGTTGGGTTGGAGGCAAAATAAGTTTAGTTTGTTGGTTCAGTATGTTGGAACAGTTTGCTAATGTGTCGCTGAGGTGGTCGGTATGCTTAAACGTACTGAATCTGCCATTGGAGATGGCCAAAACTTATTATGTTCGAGTAAAGATGTAAAGAGATTTGATAATACCTGTTGAGTTTATAACAAATTTCCTTTTCGCAAATAATTTTACTTTATGCCTGGGTTCTCTCACCCCTCACGTGGACACCGATCACATATAATGTCAATAAATGAATTAACACACCTTTTAACCCTCTCTCTTTTTCCAAGGAAGTCTTCTTCTTTATCCTCAAAGCCTTCGTCTACCCATCATAATTTTTTATACCCTTATATAATATGAGCCTACCAATTTATGTCACTCTAAAGTGTGACGTCCCGGGTCGCCACTCGTCTCGTCCGATACTAGGGTCAGCCTTGATGGCTGGAAACCTCAAAATCCGAAGCTATTGGTACTTATTAGAGTCGTTACTCCAAAAACAAACACAATTGGAAGGTCAGATTTAAAGATCTGATGACCGTAGTTCAAGAAACGAAAACTCAAAAGGTGGACCGGAAGTAAGAGACTGAAGGTCATGGTAACTTGGTATGTATGCTTTGGTCGGTTTTACGCTAGGGTTATCGTACAATTTCTTCGATTTTGAGATCGCTAGGAATGAAAAGTATTAGCCAAAAAGTTTTAATAATACTTTATAAACTTAGTTATTCTCTTAAAGCATCCTACAAAGTAAGGTGCTTAGAAAAAGTCCGAATGGCGTGTATATGAGGATAAAAAAATATAAGAGATGAAAACCATTTTGGTTCCTAGGTCACGCTTTGATGGCCGCTGGTGTTTATCTTGTGAATAATAGCTTGGTGTTTATAATTATGCCGTAATTTCGTTCACCCGGATTCCATGATCTGGTCGTAACGATGGTGTGATGGAGCAAAAAAGTGAAGAATGTCGTAGAAGTGGAACATAACGGATCAAAGCGTACGATGCCGAAGGTTCTCCAGACCATTGTGACCGGAGCAAAAAAAATGAACCAAGAGTTTAGAACCTAGGAAGGTTAAGTTAAAGTTTGAATAGACGATTAGTGGGGTGGTTGTGACTGTATAAAGTAGTTTAGAAGACCGAATGGTTAAGTAGCTGAAGGGCAAGCCGACGATCGGAGACGGAAGCACAGAAGCCAGTGATTAGAGAAAAAATCACTCAAGCATGATAACACTCCAAGAGACGATGATCTTTGGCTATGACAATCATTCAAATACCGTGATGAAGCATCGTGGGTGGTGAGTTAAACATATAAACTGTGACACTCCGAAGGTTGCAAGTGCACGGAGGTGAAAGGCAACAGGCATCAAAGCAACACGACTGTAGGTGAGCGTTTGGTATTGGTCATAATTACGTGGTCGAGAAAACCTCGACCAAGTGTGACATTGCAACCTTTGGGTTAAGTGAGCTTCGGTACAATATCTTATAATAGTAATGACCTTCGAGCCAAGTCATGATACGTACATCTGGGTAAAGATCTCGAGGTTATGGTATGAGTTATTTTATCCGTATGGTGGGCTTCCGATGGTCGTGAATCAGACCTTCTGTTCACATGCCTAACGAAGGATGTTGAAATATATGATTGAAGATTTTTAGGATCAGTTCTCCATCATTTCCTATTTTAGACCTTTGACCCTTGGAGGACAAGACCAGCTCAAGACCCATATAATTCGCCAAATGTACAGCAAAGTTTTTTAATGTCTTTTATTGTTTTTCCTTTTATAGGCCTTTTGTATTGGCTATTTAATCTCTGTACGATTTGATGTAAAGACACACAAGAAAATATAAAAACAATTTCTCAGTCTCTTTTTCTCTTCACACCTCTGATTATCATCTTTAACATGGTGTCAGAGAAGTGTTTATGATCCATAAACTTTCTTTGCTCGTCATTTACTAGACACAATGTCAGAAGAAGACAACAACAACAACCTAGCCATCCAGCTAGCCAATCTCCTAAAAAATGGAGTTCAAATTCAAACCCAGAACCCAAAACCAAATCCATCCGACAGCCTAAAAATTAGCCTTAACCTCACAAGCCAAAACTACCCTCTATGGGCTCGTATGATACGAGTCGCCATAGGGGGGAAATCGAAAGCCCTATTAAACCATCTTACACAGAACCCACCAGAACCTATGGATGATCAGTGGGAACAAGATGACTTGATCGTCTTTTCCTGGCTGATTCAAAATATCGAACCGAGCCTTGCTAGTGACCTTACAGAGTTCCCAACGGCGAAAACGCTATGGGACGCTCTCACGGTTACATATAGCAGTGGCAAAGACAAACTTCAAACTTTCGATCTCCATGTCAAAGCAAATGAGTTCAAGCAAAACGGTTTACCGTTAGAAGAATTCTGGATTGTGATGCAGGGTATCTGGGGAGAAATCGAAAGGCGAGACCCAAACCCGATGAAATGTTCAATCGACATCGTCACGTACAACAAACTCAGGTCCGAAAACAAGTTGTTTCAGTTCCTTAATGCTCTTGATAGAAAGTATGATTCCCTTAAAAGGGAGATACTCCGGTGGGAACCCTTACCGTCTGCCGAGGCCGCCTATGCGGCTGTCCGGAAAGAAACAGCACATCAAAGTATTTTCGGAAACATACCACAAGGGGCGGCGACTGGATTGAACTCCACCGGTGATTCTATCGGGATAGGGCTTGTATCAAGAAGTCGCCGGTCAGAACAGAAGCCCAACCTGTCATCATCCCGGATAGATAAAAGCCATCTGAAATGTGAGAACTATGGTATGACCAAGCATACGAAAGATCAATGCTTCAAACTCGTAGGGTGCCCAGACTGGTGGGCCGATGGACACAAAAAAGGGAAAGGAGGTAAAGTTGCTGCAGCCGTGGGCAATCCGGAGACTACCAGCATCGGCGGCAACAGCGGAAAAATAGCCGGAGATCAAGACAACTCAGAGAAAGGGAGTCATGGTGGAAAGTGCTGCTTCGCGGCGGTAAAGGAAGAGGAATCAGGAAGTGTGGCAGGTATAGGGTTTGAAGTTACAATCTCAAACCCTCCTCTTTCTAAATCTTCCCATTTTAAACCCAAAACTCCCAATAAAACACTTGTGAACCCTCGATTTTTTTAGCCCCCAAATTCTCGACTTATTAAATGAGTCACAAATTTTAGAAAATACCAACAACACCTCTCATACTCCTAACTTAGATAAAAAGGAGTAAAAAAAACCTTGTAATATAGGGAAAGTTAACATGGCAACAAAAAATGACCAAGAAAAAGACTCATGGATATTTGATTGTGGTGCCACCGATACAATGACTTATGAAAAATCGGATATGTGCTCGATGTCAAAACCTCAAAAATCCGAAATTCACACTGCAAATGGAGAAGTCCTTCAAGTAAAAGGAGGAGGGACTATCCAAATCTCGGAAAACATGAAACTATCAAATTGTCTTTATGTTCCATCTTTGTCTCACAAATTGCTATCAATCAGTCATGTTACGAAAGAACTAAATTGTATTGTGCTAATGCATCCTACCTTCTGTATCTTACAGGACATCAGGACGGGAAAGATCATTGGGCGTGGTACTGAGCGGCAAGGGCTATACTATGTGGATGAAGTGACTCGACAAGGCACTGTAATGCTTGCTCATGGATCAACAGATAGGGAAGCTTGGTTATGGCACCGAAGATTGGGACACTCATCTAGTGGTTACTTACATCATTTATTTCCTGAATTATTTCCAACAAATAAAGTCTTGAATTGTGAGACATGTTTTTTGGCTAAGAGTCATAGACACACCTCCAAATCAAACGATACTAAGGTTGATTCTCCTTTTGTATTAATTCATTCGGATGTGTGGGGACCAGCAAAGGTTGTGGGGGGCAAAATTTCCGTTATTTTGTAACATTTATTGATGATTGCACCCGCATGACTTGGATTTATCTATTGAAAAATAAATCTGAAGTTTTCTCAAAATTCACGTGGTTTTGTGCCATGATCAAAACCCAATTCAAGAGCGATATCCAAATTCTTAGGTCTGATAATGGGGGGGGGGGGGGGGGAATTTGTAAACACCTCAATGAAGCAGTTTTGCCAAGAAAAGGGAATACTTCATCAGACATCATGCGCTCATACTCCCGAACAAAACGGGGTGTCTGAAAGGAAAAACCGTTTTCTTTTAGAAATAACTCGTGCACTCATGATCGAATCCCAAGTCCCAAAATCTTTCTGGCCCGAGGCTCTTGTCACAGCAAACTATCTTATGAATCGTCTTCCAACAAGAGCTCTTGACTTTAAAACCCCACTTCAAGCCCTTGCTAAATTTCATAAACCCCCATCAAACCTTACCCTTGAACCTCGTGTCTTTGGATGCTCTGTTCTTGTTCACCTACCAAAAACAGACCGCTCCAAACTTGACGCGTGTGCCGAGAAATGTGTGTTTGTTGGCTACGGGGTCAATCAACACGGTTATCGGTGTTACAACCCCAACATGCGTCATATGTATACTACGATGAACTGTGACTTCCTCGAAACCGAATACTTCTACACTACCCAACACACTGGTCAGGGGGAAAAGGAAACCGATGACACATTGAGTTGGATACAATGGATGTCACCCTTAGAAGGAGCTAACCACGAAGCCCAACACTTGTCACAATCTACTAGCCCTGAAGAAAGTACCACCAACAATGACCCTCCCAACCTGGCGTCCAAGGTAAGTAATTCTCAAACTCAAGAGTGTGATAATTCATCTGATTCGTTTACTAACTATGAAGAACATGAGCATGTTGAAACTCTTGAGTTATTTGAGGATGAGTCAGAAGGAGCTAACCACGAAGCCCAACACTTGTCACAATCTACTAGCCCTGAGAAGAAAGTACCACCAACAATGACCCTTCCAACCTGGCGTCCAAGGTAAGTAATTCTCAAACTCAAGAGTGTGATAATTCATCTGATTCGTTTACTAACTATGAAGAACATGAGCATGTTGAAACTCTTGAGTTATTTGAGGATGAGTCAGAACAGGAATCACCACCGGTCGAACCAGACAGATATGTTCTACCCCCAAGATCCAACAGAGGAGTTCCTCCAAAAAGGTACTCTCCCGAGAAGGAAGCTCGAAGCTCTCGATATCCAATGGCAAACGTGGCAGCAGGAAATTTATCTCCAGAAGCCAAAGCATTTGCCACATCTCTATTTTCTGAAGAAATTCCAACTACAGTTGAACAAGCCCTTGAGTCTAAAGAATGGAGAGAAGCAATGGAAGTCGAAATGGATGCTCTAAACAAAAATGACACGTGGGAGAGATGTACCCTTCCTCCTGGAAAAAAACCAGTAGGATGCCGATGGGTCTTCACCATAAAATACAAGCCAGATGGAACTATTGAAAGATACAAAGCCCGACTGGTGGCAAAGGGGTACACTCAAACATACGGAATTGATTATTCTGAGACCTTTTCACCAGTGGCCAAAATCGACACAATCAGGGTTCTATTCTCCATAGCTGCAAACAAAGAATGGCCTCTCCTTCAATTTGACGTAAAAAATGCCTTCTTACATGGAGAGCTCAAGGAAGAAGTCTATATGGAAGTCCCTCCTGGACTCATGAAAGATCCCAATACTAGAGAAGTGTGTCGTTTGAAGAAATCTTTATACGGATTAAAGCAATCTCCTCGTGCCTGGTTTGGCAGATTTACCTTGGCCATGAGAAAATATGGCTTCAAGCAGAGTAACTCAGATCATACTCTGTTCCTTAAACGGAGGAATGGACTTGTAACATGCCTAATTATTTATGTTGATGATATGATAATCACAGGTGATGATAAAGAGGAGATGACAAGGTTAAAGGTAAATCTATTCAGAGAATTTGAAATGAAGGATCTGGGGAGACTTAAATACTTCCTTGGAATCGAAGTCATGAGGTCAAGACAAGGGATTTTCATCTGTCAAAAGAAATATATCCTTGACTTGTTGGCAGAAACAGGGATGATTGATTGCAAACCTATGGGTACTCCTATGCTACCAAATCAGAAGCTCTATATGGAGGAAGATGCTAAGCTAGCTGACAAAGGAAAATATCAGCGAATAGTAGGGAAACTAATCTATCTCTCACATACCAGACCCGACATTGCCTACGCAGTCGGAGTTGTGAGTCAATTCATGCATCAGCCTCAAGTTACCCATATGAAAGCCATGTGGAGAATTATTAGATATCTCAAAGGGACACCTGGTCATGGAGTTCTTTTCAAGACAAATGGGCATCTTGAAACTCACGTATATACCGATGCAGACTGGGCAGGAGATAAAGGAAATCGAAGATCAACATCTGGCTACTTCACTCTTGTTGGTGGAAATCTGGTCACATGGAGAAGCAAGAAACAGAAGGTGGTAGCCCTGTCAAGCGCTGAGGCAGAATTTCGAGGTATAGCACGCGGTCTAGCAGAGATATTATGGGTACGAAAACTCTTGACAGAAATAGGATATTCTCCAACCCAATCCAGTAAAATTTTGTGCGATAACAAAGCAGCAATTCAAATTTCAGAGAATCCAGTCCAGCATGATCGCACAAAACATATTGAAGTTGATCGACATTTCATTAAAGAAAAACTTGAGGCAGGGATAATTGAACTTCCGTTTGTCCGCTCTGAAAACCAACTCGCAGATATTCTAATAAAGGCGGTCAGTGAAAAAATCTTCAATCATTGTCTTGGCAAGTTGAGCATTGAAAATCCCACTACTCAACTTGAGGGGGAATGTTGAAATATATGATTGAAGATTTTTAGGATCAGTTCTCCATCATTTCCTATTTTAGACCTTTGACCCTTGGAGCACAAGACCAGCTCAAGACCCATATAATTCGCCAAATGTACAGCAAAGTTTTTTAATGTCTTTTATTGTTTTTCCTTTTATAGGCCTTTTGTATTGGCTATTTAATCTCTGTACGATTTGATGTAAAGACACACAAGAAAATATAAAAACAATTTCTCAGTCTCTTTTTCTCTTCACACCTCTGATTATCATCTTTAACATGCCTAACGAAGGATCTTTACCGAACAAACGATATCGAGCGACAATCTGTGGGAACCCAGTATAATGCCGGACAAATATTACGTGTCAGTTTATTTTATTTTAAAAGTATCGTTGGAGAATATTTGGATAAACAAGATAATGAATAAAGAGTTGTAAGTACTTAAAATAAGGATTCGAAGAACAAATTGAAGACTAAATGAAAAATTAATTAAAATAGGTCTAGGAGCCTGATTGAGCTAAATTTGGCCCAGACAAAGAAAGGGTAAAAGTATTGCAAACCAATAAATATCATAAGCGTTTAGTTGCTCCATTGGTTGTCTCTTTGGTTGTTTGGCCGAGGGATTTGGGATTCGAATCTTTCGGCAAAATTAATTCATTTTTTATTTATTTATGAGTTCAAGTGTCGATCAAGTTCAAGATTCATATTGGCCTAGCACAGTCCAAAACATAATAAAATAAAATAACGAGGAAACTTACAAAGCATTGGGTTCTTAGTCCAATGGTTAGTTTTCTGGTTTGGTAACTTGGAGACCGAAGTTCGAATCTTCCCCAGACCCATTTTTGAATATTATTTTGCCTCTGCAACATGTCACTCCGGCCTTGGCCTCTTCATTCCTCATTCTCCATTAGTGATTTGATCTTCAAGCAAATCAAACTTAAATTTTGCTTATTCGACTTTGATAGACAATGTATGTTGGGTAGATAAAAAAAAAATAAATTCAAACCTGATGCTTTCATTGACTGACTAGATTGAAAGCAAATGTGAGCTAACATCAACTTCTTCGTTTTTAAAAAAAGATTTTTCTACTTCCCAAATTCTTTCACTCACAGTGTTTACTAAGGGGATACGGAGTCACAGCGTGTTGAAGACAGGCTGGGCTAGCCCGCTGGAAAACACCGGCGCCGACATAGCGGGCTGCTCAAAGGGTTGGATTGGGCTGGCTATGGAACCAGCGGCTGCATGAAGGAGTTTGATTAAAAAATGACCGTTGCAAGCTTTTTTTTTTAAAAAAAATAGCCGTTTCTATTTCAAAAAATCCCATCTTCTACACATTCATTTCTTTAAAAAACTTCCATTTTTCAAACCAAAGCAAACCATAACCAAACCATAACCAAACCGTGAATGGATCCATGGAGAGGAAAACAACAACCACAAAACGTAGCTAGTGTCTCACGAGGTCGAGGTCGAGGTCGAGGTCCGGGTCGAGGCGTATATCGACATGAACAAGAACAATATCAACAACAATCTCAACAACAATATCAACAACAATATCAACAATCAAGCTCACAATACTATGTTCCCGAACCACCAATTCGAAGGCAATCTTATTCTGAACCGATACATTCAACGGATGTTACATCCAAGCGAATGCGAAGAAGCAAGAACTATTGGACGCACAACTCCAGCATCAAAGAGAGAAGACCGCCAGGAGTGATTTCAAGTTCTTCAACACCCTACGCGCACACATCACCGATCCGAAAATGTTAGCGTGGATGCTTGAACAAAAACGGTTGATTGCGGCGAGGCATGGATGGGAGTTTGATGAGTGATTTTATGTAACGGATGATTGTTATGTTTTATTAAATGGTTTTATTATAAATGTTTGATTAAATTAAATGAAAAAAAAAATAAAAAAATTTGGAAGGGTTGAAAAAGTTATGAATGCCTAAGAAATGAGTTGGAAGGGTTGGTTGGGAGGGTTGAAGGGGTAAAATGAGTTGGAAGGATGTGATTGGAGGGATTTGGGAGGGTTAAAATTTAGAGACACATGACCCTCCTACCCTAATAGATATAGGTCACAATTGCTAAAACCATAATCTTTTTCAGTAAAAAGACTTGAAGTTTGAACCTTTTTTCGAGTAAAACAATTCATTAAATAAGCAAAGAAAGCTTAGAATTAAATTTCTTTAAAAGCTTGAAATCTTTTAAACCATATTGACAAAACAAATTGAAATCTTTTATATTGTGGCTTTATGAGCTTATTCGAATTCGTAAGAACTCATAACTCACTCTATAGGCTTATGCCGGTGGGAGTGGCAATCGGTTATGCCTCGGTTTCATTCGGTGATGGTCGGCAATTTGGCAGCCACCACTCGGCAACTTTCGGCAAAATGGAATTTCGGCAACTTTTGCCGAAGGAAAAAGTTGGGAAAGTTAGACCATGTGGGTGAATTTCAAGGAACGGTCAAATAATCCAACTGTGTTTTAATTTTATATGTATTAAAATAAAATGTGATGTGGAAAATGTGGATTTGGTAAACTTTGGTGACCGCCGCCACCATTTTGGTAAAGTTTGATAAAGTTTGGTAAACTTTGAGTTGGAAGGTTGTGATTGGTAGATGATGATGTGGCAATTTGGCAAACTTCGGTAAACTGGTGACCACTCCCTCCCCTTATGAGCTTATCAACTTGGGCTTATAGCTAAAATAAGCAATAAGCTCTAGTTGATAGGCCAAAAATGCGAGCTTATGAGTGTTTCGAAATTCGGATAAGGCAATAAGTCTATGAAATAAGTTATTCCAAGCATCCCTCTAAAGAAAAAACTACATTTGCCTCATTCTGATAATCAATAGACCATGCTTAAAGCTAACTGCTAAGAGGTTTAGGTCTTTAACACACACATAGTATTTGTCAATAGATTTACGATTGCTAAAACCCTGAGCTAAATATAGTTTCACAAGTTTTGGACTCGAAGTTCGAACCTTTTTTTCAGTAAATACTCAATCGTTAGGCAAAGAAAGCTTAAACTATAAACTATCCTATAAAAAACTGAAAGCTTGAACCTTTCTTCCGGTAGAAACTTGATATCTATAAACTTTTCCAAACAACTTTGACAAGCAATGTGTGTTGGGTAGATAATAAACACGTAGCAAACTTGATTAAAAGTAAATGGCGCAAACATCAACTTCTTCTAATTCTACTTGACAACTTCCCAAGGCTAGTTATTAATGAATTACAGTCTCCAACATACACAATGTTAATCAAGAAATGAGGTTACAATCGCTAAAATCTTAACTTTACCAACTTCTTAATAAATTAAAAAGGATTGATTCTTACACTCAATGAAGCGTTACTACTTACTACTACTCCTTATTACACACAAGCTCTAAGAAGACTACATTTCCAGATATATAGTTCCATTTCATTCTCATATAAAGCAGCTTCATCCTCACTTTACATAAGATGAGATAGAAAGCTATCAAGCATCATCTTCTCCTTCTCAGGGCTGTATACCCATGGGAAAACAAAAGTAACCCATTTGCCACATATACCATAATGGGTTGCGCAGGAAACCTTCTTTATGGAATGTGAATAATGCCTATCCATGGTATACCATTTTTCTAACCTATCTTGGGTAGACAGCCTTCCCAAGATGGCTAGCCATAAAATGAATGCATGACTTGGAACCAAACAGTCATGTTCCAGTTTAATTACCCTTTCTTCTTTTTGACTGATTTCTTTCCATACTTTGTTGACAGAAAATGTTGTTAGATGCCCCTCACTAGTCTTCCACATAACTTTATCATTTCTATCATTATTTAGATCAGGCACATTAAGACTATTTATATCAGGCACCTCCACTTACAAAAGGTTGCAAGCCACTGCCAAACACCATGATAAACCATATCTGCCACTTTTACACTAGCATTCATATCAGTTTTGGACACCATTTCCATATCAATCCAACTACTAATGGGCCCTGAATCATTCCATTTATCATGCAACATGAACGTGTCCTTCCCATCACCAAGCTTACAAACAATATATTGTCTACTGTCCCACCCCCACCCCCCATAGCTAGCATTTGTTCCATCCACAGCTTATACAGGATCAGGATGACTACTCACACCATAATCTAACCTGCATAAGGATGGCATCACCAATTATTTGAACTCTACCATTTCAAATACAAAATCTCTATGGATATATATCTGCAAAGCTTGGACTACATTTCCCTATTGTAAGATTATTATATAAAATTATAAATTGATGCAGCTAGAACCTCATAGCAGACACATGATCCAAATGACAATCACAATGGTGACTTTGACTATATACTTTTATCCTAGTCACAAACGCCAAAAATCACAGGTTAAACAAGCATTACCATTACAAATACTTGCATTTCACCTCTAACCCTCAAAAACCAAAAACCTTACAAGTTCCAAATACCAAGACCCCCTAAAACCTAATCTAAAGAAAGTAACTCATTGAAAGAAACCAAAAGCATAAAACATAAATAAGCAAAAATAGATACAAAATAAGCATTTCATTCATATCATTAGCCACAACCATGGTCCTTACATAAAGCATAACACCCATACCCTAAACTATACATAGAAGTTCCATAAACCCAAAAGCCCAAAACCCAAAGAACGCCCAACAAAGCAAAGAATTGACTAACATAAACGAAGGAATAATTTCATAAACTTCACCTTTTTAGTAGCATAACGGCGTGCCTTCTTAACCGTCTTCATCAAGCTATCCGACATCTCCATATCCTCTTCCTGCGCTTTTTTCAAAGCATCAACACTTTTTCCTCTAAGAACGACACACCACATCGGCTCCAACTCTTTAATCATAAGACCCCTGTGCTTAATCCGTTCTTCCACCTCTTCGCAAACCTTATTAACCCCTTCCTCATCAGCCAAATTTGCATCACGCTCCTTATCAAAATGAATGAACATCTGATATGCCAAAATATCCGAGTTAGCAGTCTCCGCTAACCTCTGGTACACAGTCTTTTGAGAAGCTATTAATGTATTGCAAAGTTTTTAAGGTTTTATGATTAGAAAGAAGAAGAAGTATAACAAATATGTGAGGGGTAACTCCTTTAAATACTAAAGGACTGATATGGAAAAACTGTAACACATAGTGATCGTGACTTTTCATATTCACCATCATTAGAAGCAGCCCACACATAGCCCTCCGTGGGCTTCCCTGAAAGCTAAGATGTGGAATAGCGCTAGCTAACAAGTAAACGAGTGAATCTTGCGTAAGTGAACGGACACACAGTCGTGACTTTTCATATTCAACATCATTAGAAGCCGCCCACACAAGCCCGAGACTGACCGTCTCGATGAAAAACAAATAGACGGCTTGTCATAATTACTCACCGTCTAATCGAGTTAAATGGAGGGGTGTTTTACTTAATGTTTAAATTTAAGTTTGCATATATTTTTGTTGGGTTTAAAATTAAGCTGGTAAATATTTTTGTTGGGAAAGTTTTTTTATAAGCTTTGAATTAAAGGTAATTGGTAATGGTAGTGGAAGAGAGGTTGAAAAAGAGTGTTTAAATTAGAGGATTTGATATTTGCTAACTTCAAGGACCAGCGGTGTAACTGAGAAAAGGACGAAAAGACGAAGTTACCCTTGCAGCTAACGAAAAAACTAACGACCGTTAGCTTAAAAGGACCAGACAGTTTTTGGGGACTAAATACTCAATTTTTGAAAATTTAAGACCAAATGCGCGAATCGAATGGAGTTTGGGGACCAACGGTGTAATTTACTCTTTTTGAATTGTTTACTTTTTAACCTCAGCAAGTTACGCATCTCATTTTATTAGCATCTCATTTATTAGGATATTCAAACATGCATTAACGGCTTGTATTTTCAATAATAATTGCTCACCTCATGCATTTAACTTTTCACTATACATATTTTTCCTGTAGCCCTTAATGCTATATTTAGCAAAAACCTTTTGGCCGGATAGATTAATTCATTTCTAATAAAAATAAATTATTTAGTCTCAAAATAATTTTTATTTATTTGTTGTATAGTTTTAATGACGACATGCGTCGTCGCCTAGGTCAATCGCATAACAAAGTGCTTCATTGAAAGTAAGAGTCAAACCTTGATTTTTTTTTTGTGGTTTGTGACTTTTAGCGGCGACATGCGTTGTCGCCAAAAGTGACCCGTCTCGAAAAGTTGTTATTGTTGTAGTGTAACTTTATTTAACTAATAAATACAATAAATTCATGTAGATATACTATTACACTTTAGCCCACTAAAAATTGTTACTATACGATAACAATTACGAGTACCATTTTAAATACAGAAGTTGATATAAGGTGAACTTTATACTAGTTTACTCAGCAGATGTCGTAGTCTTGAAATGAATTCACGAAGTAAACATGCAATTTGTGCTTCCAAAATTTCAGTCGCATAACTACTTGTGGGATACTACATCTATAATTAGTAAACAGTACTCTTGATCTAATGGATATTTAAATGATAACAAGTAGAGTCCTATCAAATTACTAAAACACAAATATTCGAAAGATAAAAAACAAAAACATCCACAATTGAGAAGCATTCATTCAAAACAAATACTAGTGTTTGGATAAGTAGCTAAGGCAGCATTTCCAGTGCATGAAAATGCTAAGTCAAATTCATAATGTCGACGATAGTGATTGTCTGCGAGACTAGTGTTTGGATAAGTAGCTAAGGCAGCATTTCATCCACATGCAATTCCAGTGCATGAACCCGCTGTTCCAATGCATCAGGCCGACGATCAAATGCATTAACTCGTTGCTCCAATGCATCAACGCGCTGTTCCAATGCCTCATTGCGAGAGAAAACATAATTCTGAAATGCACTAAATCCCTCTTCTGTGAATGGAAAGTGTGTTGTGGGTGCCTGCATAATTATTTGAACAATATTTTAATTTCAAAGGGGAGATTATACACAGAACTCTTAAATATTATTTCTACACTTCTTATATATAAACTGTAAACTGATGTGCATACAGTTACAAAAAAGCTTTTGAGAGTGTTACCCTCAAACAATCATTGGTTGTGAATGGAAGTATGAAGTGGATGTTTCATGTTTCATGTTTGCATCAATAAACACCTATTATATGTAATATTGTAGCTAATATATATACACCTTAATTGTTATTTGTACACTATACCATATTGTCTCTGGTATGAAGAAAAGTAAAGTAAAGTAACTCCCAATACCGTCTTCCACGGGTTATGGGTCCCAATACCATTATGGTGTATGGGGGAGGTTGAGACGTAGACAGCCTTACCCCTACCTAAGGTAGAGAGGCTGCTTCCGGTTCTACCAAGGGTAGAAAAGGACCTCCGGCCTTTTGTAGGGAGTGAGGATCGAACCCCTGACCTCTCGGTTGAGAGGCAAGGGGTTTTCCAACTGATCCAACCCTACTTGTTTTTACCATACCATATTGTCTCTGGTATGATATTTTAATTGTCAAAAGTACAAAAATTATTGGTGTTTAAGCATTTATACATATGCTATATTGAAAGAGATTTCGCAACACCATAATATCTTCACTTGATAATAGAATCGTTTAAAGAGATTACCTCATTTACTTCATCAGCAGCACAGAGGCGAGTTGCATAGAGCACTCTAACATCATTCAGTGTGCATGCTCTCTTGCACTGAGGGCACTGATAACAATTAATAGAAAAGTATTATGAGTTTACTTATATAAAATCAAATTTTTGTTTGTAAATACCTTATTGCTGAAACTTGACAAACCTTCCCAGAACCTTGAGTAAGTTCAAGCCAATTCTTAATACAAGACAATCCATATATATGCCCACAAGGAAGACAACTGCAATCTCACATGAAAAAAATATAAGGGATAAAAAAAATAAACAATCACCAAAAAATCAAAATAAAAGGCCCAACAGAAAACCGAACAAAACTAATAATTCTGACGGTTTACCAAAACAGACCCATGTTAACCAAACCATATAAATATGCTTGTTCAAGCTATGAATACTTCATATTTATTCTTGGTGGTAACTTTAAATATGTATAACTAAACATTTGTAAAATCCTATTTATGGGAAAACCTTAATAGCTTAGGTTATTTCATGCCCGCAATGTGGGAAATGCAGACTTGTGGAATTGGAAAACTAGAAGGCAGGGCTTGTTGGTGATTTTAGTGTCATCAACTATTTTAGATAATTGCGATTTACTAGAGTCTAGTGGAATTTCATACTAAACTCGGATACGAGTTAGTGGAAGTGTGGAGTGCACACTTGTTGGGAATTATCACAAGACAAGAGAAGACTTAATATGAAGACCAAAATTAAGTCTGTTAGTATTATTAGTTAAGTCTTGTCAAAGTTAAGTCTGGTTGTTTATTGTTAAGTCTGGTAGAGTAAATGTAAAGTTAAGTCTGGTTGACTTATGTGGACGTATAGTCTGGACTGGGCCACGACAAGTGGGCCAGGCCCGGCAGACAGCGGCCCACTCTACGCCTAAACCCTAATCCATGCCCTATAAATACACGGCTGGAATCCCCATCTTCAGATATACAACGATATACACAACAGGTTATCATAACCCTAACTCTTAATGGTTATATCGCACCGATACTAACTTGACCGTCGGAGGTGGATCCCGGGGCTACGGCCTCGGGTCCACCCCTAACGGGTTCTTTTTGTCAACAGGTCTAACAGGGCTCGAGAAGACGACGAACGACCCATGGAGAGTCGTCGAATCCAGCCCGCGCCAGATTATACATCAGCAAGTTGGCGCCATCCGTGGGACTCGAATAAAATGCTCGTCCTACATATACGGTACACATCACACGACACATTAACCTAAGACCAATTATACCATACGCACTGTTTGTTTTGGTTTGACTTGGTCAAACGTGTCAAGCTAACATCAAGAATATTAATTCTTGGTTGTTGTTTTGTCGTACGTATACACATATAACAAAGAATTCATTCTTTACTTTGATTTGGTTCCTTCTCTAAACCAATCAAACGCATCCCTCTTTGGGATTTGATTTGGAGATATATGGAAAAGATATCCCGATATTTTTAAATTGGTAATAAGATATGTTATCTTTTAAATATTCAAAAGATTTTATGTAAATCTTTTAACTTGGTAAACACGATTTTATCTATAACGCACTAAGTCCGCACGATCGGACCTACTTTATCTTTTAGCCGCGAACAACGCAGTCACGATAAATTTACCCGCGTTAGGCCATGCGTTCGGACATCTTCGCAGATCGGCGCCATGAGCGCACTGTCACGTACAGGCACCACGATGCTAGTCAATCGCCATGAGCGCACTGGACAAAAGCCGTGGTCATCTGCGATCATCCACAAACGTTAGAGTCTATGCGGTCACGATACATCCATCTGCGTCTGTACGTGCGATTGAAACTATTAGTCGCGGTCACAGAAGCACGCCTTCTGTCGCACCTCTTTGTTGCGCACAGCGCGCACTAAAAAAAAAATAAAAAAAAAACCAATTAATTATTTATGTAGTTTGTAAAACCTCACGATAGGTGTAATTCGCACTGCTACTTATCTTATGTGTTAATTTCACATGCTATGCGCTAATCTTTTACTTCATTAGGTTTTATATGTTGCGATTCGCGGCATATACTTCTAATATTTGCATTAAGTGTTTTTCAGGATTTGGATAAGTAAGTTTAATGCTCCTACACGAGTAGCACCATCAAACTTGGGGGGCTACCAGGGTATACACTGTGTCCGTACGCGTCACGCATGTGTATTTGGAAGCAAAGACGGATTTAAATATTCGCACCATCTCGCCGCAGGGGAGACGTCCTCTGTCGGTTGTAAAAAACGGATGTAATGTTCGCACCTTGTCTGCGCACAGCGCACATCTTTGTCGCGCACAGCGCGCACTTCTGCCACAGAAGCACATCTTCTGTCGCACCATGCTGCACCGCTACTGGTACAAAAGGTACGCCCTTACCCAGGATGCAGCATACGGAATCCACCTTCACTATTGTGAGACTCTCACAATCAAGGTCGCGCCAACAAGAACGCGCCAACATGGTCACCACGCACTGCGCCACAGACCCAGGGCGCACTGTCGCATTTGGGCTGCGCGGTATGGTCCGACCCATGTGCACACCTGAGTTGCGCACACATGAGCCATGCCGTCATGGTTGATTGGGCCTACGCGGCCATGAACAGAACTTAAGTCTAGCATAACATAGCCACGCACTATGTCACACTAGACTTGGGGGGCTTGTGGACGTATAGTCTGGACTGGGCCACGACAAGTGGGCCAGGCCCGGCAGACAGCGGCCCACTCTACGCCTAAACCCTAATCCATGCCCTATAAATACACGGCTGGAATCCCCATCTTCAAATATACAACGATATACACAACAGGTTATCATAACCCTAACTCTTAATGGTTATATCGCACCGATACTAACTTGACCGTCAGAGGTGGATCCCGGGGCTACGGCCTCGGGTCCACTCCTAACGGGTTCTTTTTGTCAACAGGTCTAACAGGGCTCGAGAAGACGACGAACGACCCATGGAGAGTCGTCGAATCCAGCCCGCGCCAGATTATGCATCAACAACTTAAGTCATTAAGTCTGGTCATAATGTTTAGAAAGTCGGTTAGCTATAAGTTAGGAAAGGATACGAACTTATCTTTAGTGAAGATACGTACATCCTTCTACAAGTTTTGTATCTAGGGTTTTCTTGGTGTATAAAAGGAACCTTAACACATTAGTTTAGAGAAAACGACGAAGATTGTAATTCATTAAACAATTAGTAATAATACGAAGTTAGTTGCTATTGTGTTCTTCATAGTTGATTGTTTAGATTCCGCATAAACATTCAATTCGTGTTAGAGTCTCACTTAGATTGATTTGATTTATTCAAGTCGTCTACTAAGTTGTTAAGGCTACTTAGAGATCCATAATTCGTGTGGACCAACAAGTGGTATCAGAGCGATTTTTAATACATCATTTGCTCCATTGCCTAAGTCCGAAGAGTGGTGGATGGGATCAGTTTGGAAGCAACATTGCTTCTGCGTTGGTTTGTCTTGCACTTGGAAGACCTTTTAATTTTTCAAAAATAATTTTTGATGGCATGGTTGCAAATGTCAAAAATGAAAAACATAAGTTCTTAATGTACCCAAGATTTTTGCAAATGATTTTAAAATTTGAACCTGAAGATAAAATGCAGATATATATAAGTGTAGCCTTTACACCCAAAATTTTTGCAAATATGAAAAGAGGTTTTGATGGGGCCCATTGGCCTTTATTGCCTGCTATGCTTGTTGGTGTTACTAACGTTGCAGGTACATCTGAGGCTGCACAAGAGCCAACTACTGAAGATCACGCACAGGAACAACCTAAGTCACCCACACCACAACCAAGTCCATCACCATCTCCAACCAGGGCAGCTACACCTACACCATCTCCTACACCCTTACCACAACAAACCCAGGTTCCAAGTCCCATTCAGGAGGAGGAATCTACTCTAGCTCAAAGGGTGTCAGCATGGGAAAAGTCCAATCAAGCTTTGAGCAATGCTGTTATCACTTTGGTCAAGAAGGTCAAGAAATTGGAGAACCTTTTGTTGGGAATTATGATGCGTATCAAGAGCAGACAACTTAGGTCTGGTAGTTAATCTAAGTTAGGTCTGTTTGTGTTATTAGGTCTGGTAATGTAATGTTAAGTCTGGTAGCATATTTAAGTCTGGTTGACTTATAAAGTTAAGTCTGGTCGTAAAGATAGGAAAGTCTGTTAGAGTTATGTTAGGAAAAGATACAATGCGTGTATGTATCTTTATAGAAGATTTGTGTATATCTTCTGTGTCGTCTAGGGTTTCCTTGTGTTATAAAAGGATCCCTAAAGATTGTTAGTTCGTGTGTGAGTTGTACGAATTCATTATAGTGAATATCAATATACGAAGTTAGTGATATCCCTGCTTGTGTTCTTAATTGTTCTTGTTAAGATTCCGCATTAACAATAACAATCACTTAGGGTTTCTCACTTAGATTGGTTCGGATTTATCCTAACCATCTACTAGGTATTCAAGACTACTTAGTGATCCATATACAATTTGTGGACCAACAAGTGGTATCAGAGCGAGGGAGAGACTCTGAATTCGAAGAACACTAAATCTCAAAAACCTAATTCTCACTCAAATCACCCTACAAAATGTCTGAATCCGATAAGCCTGTTTTCACTGAAACTTTCTCAATCCATAACAGTGAGGATGAGAAATCAAACCATGAAGATGAAGGAAAAACCGATACCAGTAACTCCCAATCACAACAACAACCCATCCCTTCCACAACCACAATCTCAAACATAAAACTTCCATTACTGAAGAGAGAAGAGTATGATATATGGGCCATGGAAATGGAACATTATCTGGAATACATTGATAGCGATGTATGGAAGGTGATTCAAAAGGGAAATTCTAAGAAGAGAATTTCACAAGGGAATGATGGGCAGCTCAGAATAATGCCACCAGTATCTGCTGAGGAGATTAGGGCTGTGGAGAAGGAAAAGAAGGCCAGAACCTTGCTTCTTATGGCTATTCCTAAGGAGCATCTACAAAGGTTTCATGGCATTCTTGATGCTAAGGAGATGTGGGAAGCTATCAAGAAACGATTTGGAGGTAATGCTAACTCCAAAAAGATGCAAAAGGCTGTTCTTAAACAGCAATTTGAAACATTCAGTGTTTCAAAGACTGAAGGTTTGGAGAAGGGCTATGACAGATTTCAACATCTGTTAACACAACTGGAAGTTCATGGTGCAGCAGTCTCGAATGAGGATGCAAATCACAAATTCCTTAGATCTTTACCATCAGAATGGGGCAATGTATCTGTGGCGATGAGGATTAAGGAGGAAGTAGATTCTATGACACCTGATGACCTATACAATAATCTCAGGATGTTTGAAAGGGACATCAGTAACAACACTCAGGCTTCAACCAGTTCATCAAATGTTGCTTTTGTGTCTCAAAACAAAAGCAGTACTTACAAGGTTAGATCTGGTGGTGTTAGGTCTGGTAACTATGAAACTCCTTCAAGTGAAAGGTCTGCTTCAAGTTTTACTGATGAGGTGATACATTCTTTCTTTGCCAATCAAACGGAAGATGAAAGCTTTATTAGTGAAGACCTTGAACAGATTAATGATGCTGAAGTTGAAGAGATGGACATAAAATGGCACATTGCCATGGTTGCTTTAAGGGTCAAACGATTTCAGAAGCAATATGGTAGGACTATCAACTTCAACAACAAATCACCAGTGGGATACACAAAGAGGACTGTTGAATGCTACAACTGTCACAAGCATGGACATTTTTCAAGAGATTGTCCAGAGAAGAAGCCTGCTGATGGAAGAAGAGATGATGATGGGAAGATGGAAAAGAATCAGATGAGCCTGCTGACAATGGAAGCTGGAGGAGTCAATTGGGGTGAGCATCCAAGAGTAAATGAGGAGTCTGATCATGCTCTCATGGCCATTGGTAATGAGGTATCATTATGCTCTAAATTATGTACTGACTCATATAATCATGTTAAGGCTTTATGTGATGAGCAGCAAGAACAAATAGGTGATCTAGAAGTAAATTTATTAGCACATAAAAATGCTGTAAAAACTTTAGAGGCACAAAAGGCCACCCTTCAAAACCAACATGCTGCTTTAAATGAAAAACTATACTTTCAAGCTAATAAGATATATGAACAAGATGAGAAGCTTAAAAGGTATAGACAATTAGGGCTTAAAATTCAGAAGGAAAGGGATGAGCTGAGAAAAAGGGTAGATCAATGGAACAGTTCAAATAATAACCTATTTAAGTGTTGGGATTCTCAAATTAAGTCAAATAAAAAATGTGGCTTAGGATATGAGGAAAATGAGAATAGGGCTATATTTAAGAATAGAGAAGAGGACTATGCTGATAAGCCTTTGTATAATAGGTTTGTTAAGACTGGTGACTTTAAGGGAGTACCACCACCTTTGAGTGATGACTATACTCCTCTTGAAAAAGAAGAGTTGGATGATTCACTCTTTGTGTATGGTAAGAAAGGTCCTCAAGTGCCTGAACCAACTACCTCAGAGGACAAATCCAGTAGATATTCTTCTTGTCAATCCAATGACTCTGAAAGATCTATTGATGGTTCCTCTGATCACTCTAAGTCTGAGTCAAACAATGAGGAAAAAGAAAATCCTGAACCTAAGGTTATTGAGAAGTGTGAACCTGTTGTTGCTAAACCTGTAGTGACTAAACAAAAGGCTGAGACAGTTAAACCTAGTTGTGTCAATCACATAAAAACTCCTAGGGAATCTGTTAAATTGAATGAGTCACCTAGAAGCAATAGTGTTCACAGAGAAAGTAGGAGTAGTTATACTTATGCTCCTAAAAGATGCTTTGTGTGTGGAAGTTTGAATCATTTAATAAGAGATTGTGACTTCCATGAAAAGAGAATGAAAAGAGAGGCTGAGCAAAAGAGAATGAATGTTAATAAGGTTCAAGGTTTAAATAAACCAGTTTGGAATAATGCTAGTAGAGTTAATCATGCTAACCAGTTTGTTCCCAGACCTGTACAACTAAATAACACTACCAGACCTAACTCTTTTGTTAATTCTGGTAGACCAAATTTTGGGTCTGGCTACAGAAATTTTAATGTAAATAGGCAAAGTGTTAACTTTATGAGGCCTAAAGTGAATACTGGTTATGTTAACTCTGTGAGACCTAATGTGAACACTGGTTTTGTAAGACCCAAACAACCTTTTCAAAAATCTCAGGTGAATGCAAATTTTCAAAGAAATAATTTTTACAAAACTCATTCACCTATGAGAAGACAAGTTGGAAAGCAAACAGCAAAACCTTTAAAGGGAAATGGGGATTCTGCTGTTAAGACCTCAGCATGTATGTCTTGGGATTCAAACAAAAATAAATCCATGTATAAATCCCAAAACAACAGTGGATCAGGTTCAATTAAGAAATTTAAGCATATTGATCCACAAGGCGGACCCAAGCCTACTCAGGCCTGGGTTCCTAAGAGAAACTAATTTCTCTTCTTTTTGTGCAGGATCATCCACTATGCTATATGGAAGATAGAAGAATACTTGACAGTGGATGCTCTGGGCACATGACTGGTAACAAGAACTATCTTAATGATTTTCATGAATTCGAGGGAGGTTCTGTTACTTTTGGAGGAAGCAAGGGACAGATAACTGGTAAAGGAAGAATTATTGTGGGCAACATAGAATTTGACAATGTATCTTTTGTGAAAGAACTTGGGCAGTTCAACCTTTTCTCAATATCACAGATTTGTGATACTCAGCATAAGGTGCTTTTTACTGAAACTGATTGTCTTGTGTTGACTCCGGACTTTAAGATGCCTGAAGAACATCAAATTCTTCTTAAAGTTCCCAGACAACACAAAATGTACAGTTTTGATATGAAAGCATCTAATCCTGCAAAAGGTGCTACCTGTTTAATTGCAAAAGCTACATTGGATGAATCTAAGTTGTGGCACAGAAGGTTAGGCCATGTGAATTTCAAAAACATGAATAAACTTGTGAAGAATAACCTTGTGAGAGGTTTGCCTTCAAAATTGTTTAAAAATGATCATACTTGTGTGGCTTGCAACAAGGGAAAACAACATAGGGCATCCTGTAAGGTTAAATTAGAAAGATTAATCACTGAACCTTTGCATACCTTACATATGGATCTTTTTGGCCCTACATCTGTCCATAGTATTAATCATGCATGCTATTGCCTTGTCATTACAGATGATTGTACTAGATACTGTTGGGTGTTCTTTATGTCTAGGAAGGATGAAGCTACCCCTTTGATTCAAAATTTTATTAGACAGATTGAAAACCTTATTGATAAACGAGTTAAAATCATTAGGAGTGATAATGGCACTGAGTTTAAAAACAAGAGCATGCTAGATTTTTGTGGTAATAAAGGAATTAAGCAACAATTCAGTAATGCAAGAACTCCTCAGCAAAATGGAGTTGCAGAGAGAATGAACAGGACACTTATTGAGGCAGCTAGGACTATGCTAGCAGATTCACTTTTACCTACTACATTTTGGGCTGAAGCAGTCAGCAATGCCTGCTACATCTTTAATAGGGTTAGAGTGACCAAGCCTCAAAATAGAACTCCTTATGAGCTTATGTTTGGCCACAAACCAGTTGTTAGCCATATAAGACCTTTTGGGTGTCATGTTACCATTCTTGATACTCTAAGTGTTCTTGGAAAATTTGAAGGAAAGTCTGATGAAGGGTTTTTACTTAGGTATGCATTAAACAGTAAAGCCTTTAGGGTTTACAATCTAGTATCCAAGAAAGTAGAAGAAAATCTGCATGTAAACTTTCTTGAGGAAAAACCCAATGTCAAGGGAATTGGTCATAGGTGGATGTTTGATATTGATTATTTGACTGATTCTATGAATTATATTCCTGTCTCCAAGGAGAATCAAATTAACCCTATTGCAGGTACCCAAGAAGCTACTAACATTGCAGGTACCAAAGATTCTTCAAATTCAGGGAACATTGATGATATGGCTGAGCTTGTTGTGATTCCATCTACAGAGAACAAGTCTGATGCAGCTGAAGCAGTAATCAAGGATTCTTCCACTCAGAAAATAGATTCTGAAGTTAAGTCTGGCAAAGTCATATCCCTAGCATTACCAGTACTTCACATTTTAAGTCTGGTAGTGGTGTTCTACCAGACCTTTCTTCAAATACTGCCTGTGCTGATTCTGAGATGCCAGAACTTGAAGTATTTCCTAATCCTAATGAAGGTGTTTTTGATGGGGCTTCCTATGATGAAGGAGGAATTATTACTGATTTCAACAACTTACCCACTGAAGTGGAGGTAAGTCCAACCCCCACTCTCAGGATCCACACCATTCATCCCAAAAGCCAAATAATTGGTAACCCCAAGTCTGCTGTTCAAACAAGAAGTAGAGTGCAACATTAGTCTGATTCTCTTGCATTCATTAGCCTGATTAAGCAACAACAAAGGGTCAACCATAAGGACCAGCAACATTGCTTATTTGCTTGCTTTCTTTCTCAAAGTGAACCCACTACAGTTTCTGAAGCTTTAGGGGAGGAAAGTTGGGTAGAAGCCATGCAAGAAGAGTTGTTGCAGTTCAAGCTACAGAAAGTATGGGTTCTTGTAGACCTACCTAATGGAGCTAAAGTTATTGGTACTAAATGGGTCTTCAGGAATAAAAGGGATGAAAGAGGGGTAGTTGTAAGGAACAAAGCAAGGTTGGTAGCTCAAGGATACAAACAGGAGGAGGGCATAGATTATGATGAGGTTTTTGCTCCTGTAGCAAGGATTGAAGCTATCAGGTTATTTTTGGCCTATGCATCATACATGGGATTCAAGGTATATCAGATGGATGTTAAAAGTGCTTTCCTTTATGGCACTATTGAAGAAGATGTGTATGTACATCAACCTCCTGGCTTTGAGGATCCTGCTAACCCCAATCAAGTGTATAAGGTTATTAAAGCTCTATATGGTCTTCATCAGGCTCCTAGAGCTTGGTATGAAACTCTTTCACAGTTTCTTGAAGAACATGGATACATCAGGGGTGTAATTGACAAGACTTTATTTATTAAGAGAGATCAGAAGGATATTATTCTTGTCCAAATTTATGTGGATGATATCATTTTTGGATCCACAAGAAAGTCTTGGTGTGATGAATTTGAAGGTTTAATGAAGAGCAGGTTTGAAATGAGCTTAATGGGAGAACTTACATTTTTCTTGGGACTGCAAGTTAAGCAAAAGGATGATGGACTTTTTATTTCTCAAGACAAGTATGTTGCAGAAATTTTGAAAAAGTTTGAGTTCTCAAATGTGAAGGCAGCAGTCACTCCCATGGAGAACAAAGTGCCTTTAACAAAGGATGAAGATGCTGCTGATGTGAATGTGCATCTTTACAGATCCATGATAGGTTCCCTCATGTATCTTACTGCTTCTAGACCTGATATTATGTATGCAGTTTGTGTTTGTTCACGCTTTCAGGTTCAACCAAAGACTTCACATCTTCATGCTGTGAAGAGAATCTTTAGGTACTTAAAGGGCAAATCAAATTTGGGCCTTTGGTATCCTAAGGAGTCAACTTTTGACCTGACAGCTTATTCAGACAGTGACTATGCTGGTGCAAGTCTGGATAGGAAATCAACAACAGGAGGTTGTCAGTTCCTTGGAAGGAGGTTAATATCTTGGCAATGCAAGAAGCAGACGATTGTGGCTAATTCAACTACTGAGGCTGAGTATGTAGCAGCTGCTCATTGCTGTGGACAAGTTTTGTGGATTCAGAATCAGATGCTGGACTATGGTTTGAATTTTATGAATACTGTTATCCACATAGATAATAAGAGTACTATCTGTATTGTTAAGAATCCAGTATATCACTCTAAAACTAAGCATATAGAAATAAGGCATCACTTCATTAGGGATTGCTTTGAAAAGAAGTTGATTAGAGTGGAGAAAATACATACAGATTTTAATGTTGCTGACCTGTTAACTAAGGCATTTGATGGTCCTAGATTCAATTATCTGGTAGTTAACATTGGTATGATGAACCCCTAGTTTGAGTTAAGGGGAGGTTTGGCCTAAGGGGAGGTCAAACTGTGAAGTATGTAAAGTATGAATACTTACCAGCATTTAGGTTATTTTTAAGTCTTGTAGTTTTGATTTTAGTTCTGTTAGTGAAAAAAAAAAAAAAAAAAAAATGGTTTGTTTTATCTATGTCTTTTATTTCTTTTATAGGCAATGCTGGATTAAGTATATTTTCACAAGTTGTTGAGTGAGACTATTGGAACTTCTCACTTGGTGGAGGTGCTTTGCACTAACACATCAAAAGGTTATCAGTCCACCTTGTCTCATCAACATAAGGACTGGCTAATCCTGAGCAAACGGCTAACAGGTAAAGATTGCTCAAATCCGTTTATGGCTGACAATTTGCCAAAAATTGTATGGTATTCAACTCACCATATCTAAGATAAGTGAAGAGTTGGCTAGCCCACAAGGTTATGGCTTGTGGTAAAGGCTGTGGAAAACCATAAATGGTAATCAATTCACCATGATGAGGTGCTTTTCCATCAAAGAATTGACTAGTCCAGAAGCAAACGGATTTTGGTAAAGACTTAACAAATCCGTTGATAAGCTGATGATTTGCTTAAAATCATATGGTTATCAGTGTACCATGGTCTTACACACCAAAACATTTGGCTACTCCAGTAGTGATGGCTATTGGTAAAGAGACATCAAATCCATTAAATTTCAATGATTCACCTCTCACAGGAGTTAACACACCTGGAACTGATGAGAATAGATATGAAACTTAATATGAATTGATGTACATATAGTCAATGTTGCTGCAAAGACCATATCAGAAGAGCTTATCAAGATTCAAGCTGCTAGAAAGGAACAAGACCTAAATACAGTTCAAAGTGTTCAAGATTCAATCCTCAGAAGGTTTAATCAGAAGAACTTGAAGTTCATGGAGCATGAAGATCAAGTTAGGGGAGGATTGTTGGGAATTATGATGCGTATCAAGAGCAGACAACTTAGGTCTGGTAGTTAATCTAAGTTAGGTCTGTTTGTGTTATTAGGTCTGGTAATGTAATGTTAAGTCTGGTAGCATATTTAAGTCTGGTTGACTTATAAAGTTAAGTCTGGTCGTAAAGATAGGAAAGTCTGTTAGAGTTATGTTAGGAAAAGATACAATGCGTGTATGTATCTTTATAGAAGATTTGTGTATATCTTCTGTGTCGTCTAGGGTTTCCTTGTGTTATAAAAGGATCCCTAAAGATTGTTAGTTCGTGTGTGAGTTGTACGAATTCATTATAGTGAATATCAATATACGAAGTTAGTGATATCCCTGCTTGTGTTCTTAATTGTTCTTGTTAAGATTCCGCATTAACAATAACAATCACTTAGGGTTTCTCACTTAGATTGGTTCGGATTTATCCTAACCATCTACTAGGTATTCAAGACTACTTAGTGATCCATATACAATTTGTGGACCAACACCTTTTGAAGGAGAAAGGGGTTCAAATTAGTGATGAAGAGAGGGATGAAAATTCTTCCAAACAGGGGAGGAGTTTTGGTGAAGAACAAAGTTTTAAGACACCTTCTCAAGTCAAATCTGCTGGTACTAAGAATGTAAGTCCAGAAACCATGGAAGCAGCAGAGACCCTAGCTCAATCATTCAGCAAGATTAAACAACACAGGAAGAAGCTAAAAAGAAAGTTAAGGATTGAAGAAAGTGAAGATGAAGGAGTTAATTCTGGTAATGAGAAAGATAAATCTGGTGTTAATGCTGGTGCTAATACTGGTGCTAATACTGGTGCTAATGCTGGTAATGATATTAATTCTGGTGATAAAGAAAAGTCTGGTGAGGTTGATAAGTCTGTTCAAGAAGAGTCTGTTGGTGCAAAAAGAAAAGAAAAGGAGATTCTCATTGAATCTCCTAAGCCAAAGAAATCCAAAAGACTACAAAGAGAAGAGCAAGCTTCTCTAGCTGAAGGAGCAAGATTACAAGCACAAGAAAAGACTGAGATAGAAAGGGAAGAAGAACAGATAAGACAAGATGAGCTGTATGCAAGGAGATTAGCAGAAGACTCTGATGATCCAGTTATGTCATTGATTGAAGGAGATGATGAGTTAAAAGCAAAGTTTGAGGAGATTAAGTCTATTCCTGGTTTGACTACAAATGATAAAGCAGCAGAACTAGCTAATTTCATGAATGCTAGAAGAGCAAATGAAGCCTTAGGGGATTTCCTGTCTAAGTATAGAGAAGCTCAAAAGCAGAAAACAAAAACCAAGGTTTCAAAGAAGATGACCAGGGCTGAACAAATAAACTACATGAAGATTTATTTGAAGCACACAATGTACTCAGACTACAAAAGGATGCAAGGAAGACCATATGAAGACATTTTGGGAATGTTTCAAAGAGTTTATGAGAGAGATCATGGGTACAAGCCCATTGATTATGAAGATACTCTTCCTTTCAAAAAGCAAAAGACACAGTCTGAGAAAATTAAAGAAGCTGAAGAGGAGATTGAGAAAGAACCAGAGGTTGAAATGGCTTCAACTGAAGTAAAGAAAGAAGAAGAGGTGAAAAAGCCTATCATTGCATTTAGGAGAAGGAAAAGTGTTGCAAGGAAAGGCAAGTATAAGAAGGTAGTACAAGATGAGGAATCAGAAGAAGAACCTTCATCTGAGGGTTGTACTATGGGAACAATTCCTGAAAGTTCTAAGGAACCAGCTAAGATTGTCAAGTATCAAATTATTAGGACTGGACAGAGGGCTGCTTATCTAGTTATAAGGGAAGACAACACTGATGTTGTTTATTTTAACTTTCCAGGAATATTGAATGATGTGAGTAGACAAGATCTTCAAGAGATTTACAATTTGGTGAATATCAAGTATGGAGATAATCCACCCGAGGAAGAATTTGAGAGAGTATTTTGAGGAAATTTGAAAGTGATGTTTGAGCCATCTGCTGAGTCAGATGCAGTATGGAAACTTCCTGAGGAGCAAAGGATTGTCAGTTAGAGATATTTTCATAATTGTAGAGTACATTGTCTGTCTTTGCAGAATGCTGATGTTTATATGCTTGCAGAAGTGGAATATCCCATCTCACCTTCAGTTTGCAAAGAAATGATGAAGAAGAAGTTGTATGCAGACAAGAGGGATGAGGTATATGAACAGATTTTGGATTCAATTAAGTTACAGTCTTTGAAGGAAACATTGTTGGATTGAAGTGTTTGAAAGAATTTTCATAAGTTGATGAGTAGGACTATTGGAACTTCCTACTTGGTGAAGGTGCATAGCACTAATACAACAAAAGGTCATCAGTCCACCTTGTCTAATCCACACAAGGACTGGCTAATCCTGAGCAAACGGATATAGGTAAAGATATTTCAAATCCGTTAATGGTTGGCAATTTACCAAAAATTGTATGGTATTCAACTCACCATATCTGAGACAGTGAAGAGTTGGCTAGCCTACAAGATTATGGCTTGTGGTAAAGGCTGTGGAAATCCATAAATGGTAATCAGTTCACCATGATGAGGTGAAATTCCATCAAAAGAATTGGCTAGTCCAAAAGCAAACGGCTTTTGGTAAAGACAAAACAAATCCGTTGATAGTTGATGGTTTACTAAAAATCATATGGTTATCAATGTACCATGGTCTTACACACCAAACATTGGCTACTCCAGTAGTGATGGCTATTGGTAAAGAGACATCAAATCCATTAATTTTCAATGATTCACCTCTCACAGGAGTTAACACACCTGGAAGTGATGAGAATAGTATGAAACTTAACAAGAATTTGATGTACAAGTAGTCATGGTTGCTGTGAAGATCAAGTGGATTACATATCCGATGGTTGCTGCAAAGATCAGATCAGATGGTGGAAAGATTATCAAGGTTAAAGTTGCTGAACAAGTTTAAAGTTTGAAGTGTTAGAGATAATTCCAAGTGTTGAAGATTAAATCCTCAGAAGCTTATTTAGAAGGAACTTGAAGTTCATGTAGCATGAAGATCAAGTTAGGGGAGGATTGTTGGGAATTATCACAAGACAAGAGAAGACTTAATATGAAGACCAGAATTAAGTCTGTTAGTATTATTAGTTAAGTCTTGTCAAAGTTAAGTCTGGTTGTTTATTGTTAAGTCTGGTAGAGTAAATGTAAAGTTAAGTCTGGTTGACTTAAGTCATTAAGTCTGGTCATAATGTTTAGGAAGTCGGTTAGCTATAAGTTAGGAAAGGATACGAACTTATCTTTAGGGAAGATATGTACATCCTTCTACAAGTTTTGTATCTAGGGTTTCCTTGGTGTATAAAAGGAATCTTAACACATTAGTTTAGAGAAATCGATGAAGATTGTAATTCATTAAACAATTAGTAATAATATGAAGTTAGTTGCTATTGTGTTCTTCATAGTTGATTGTTTAGATTCCGCATAAACATTCAATTCGTGTTAGAGTCTCACTTAGATTGATTTGATTTATTCATGTCGTCTTCTAAGTTGTTAAGGCTACTTAGAGATCCATAATTCATGTGGACCAACAACACTCATTGAGCTAATATGTTTTTGTAGAATCGTTGCAACAGGTCTGATTTCCAGGATCGAATAACATCAAACAATCATCATGTTTGTATTAACATCATTCAAGAATCGAATAGGAAACAAGAGGATTGGGTTGAACCCTTTATAATTTGATATTATAAAACTGAAAAGGGTTGAAATATTACAAACAAACATGTCCGTATTTATACTAAACGAACAGGTATGTTGTGATGGTTCATGATAACCAACAGACATGCCCTTTAAACATAACTGTCATATAACTAAAAATAACTAACTTACTAACTGTCATTGACTTAACCAAAATATGTAGCCCTATTCTAACATAACAAAGATTAATGGATTAGGTTTTCCAACATATTCCCCCCTAATCTATTAATCTTTGTTTCTTCAATCTTCTTGTTCCTTGATTCTTCTTGTTCATGCTTTCTTCAAGGTTGGTTTTGATCCTTGGTGTGGATCACGTTATGGCTTCTTCGATTTCTATTTGAACCGAATTTCAACATGGTTAGTGCCGCCATCTTAGTTTCAATCTTCGGCCTGACTTCTCTTGATTCTTACTTGATCAAGATTTAAGCGGGTTAACGCCGTCATGGTGGGGTTAGCATAATCGAAAAACTGAAACTGTTAAAATAGTTTTCCAACCAATCATCTTTCTCATTCTGCTTTCTAATCTTTCTGCAACAACATGATCTTCCTTTGATGTCGTCATATCTTCCCTAAGATCAGCCATGTCTCTTTCTTTTTCTCTTTCTGTGACTGCTTCGTCCCCTTCTCTTCTCTTGAGACAGCGGTTCCTTCGTGTCTCTTTCTTTCTTTCACAGGTTTCTTTCTGTTCATCCAGGATCTTTTAACCGTGGTCTCTGGTGCCGCTGTAGAATCGTTGCAACAGGTCTGATTTCCAGGATCGAATAACATCAAACAATCATTATGTTTGTATTAACATCATTCAAGAATCGAATAGGAAACAAGAGGATTGGGTTGAACCCTTTATAATATGATATTATAAAACTGAAAAGGGTTGAAATATTACAAACATACACGTCCCTATTTATACTAAACGAACAGGTATGTTGTAAAGGTTGTGATGGTTCATGATAACCAACAGACATGCCCTTTAAACATAACTGTCATATAACTAAAAATAACTAACTTACTAACTGTCATTGACTTAACCAAAATATGCAGCCCTATTCTAACATAACAAAGATTAATGGATCCTTTTATATGTTTTCCATCTACTATTGTTCTTGTATTGTTGCTTTACTGTTTTGCATGGTAGTAAAGTATATTAGAAAAGTAAATTTTGAAAGCTTCCAGACATGCCATCGATGTGATATCGAACAAAAATATGCCGAATGAATCATTGCCGAAGGGAAGTGTACGTACCAAACAAATGATGCAAGGCTCCTTTACATGCCCCAACGAAATTTTGCCGAAAGTCATGATCCATTACTTACCGAAGGAAATCATACCGAAGGATATTTATTGTACGAATGAAGCGTATAAAGACAAAAAATGAGAGGTTTGGTGAGTACCATAATATTAAAAATTACTAGCTTGCATATACATAAGGAAACAATTGAAGTTGGGATACAAACGTTAAAATCAATATATATTATGAGAGATAAATGTTTTTTTTTTTCAAGCAAGTGGTGGAAATTTGTGACATATTTGTTGGTATTTTAGTGTAAAATAGATTGAGTTTAATATGCAAATAAGGGTCGACACTTATTTGGATATTAACTGGACTAACGGGGGTTCCAAGGGGGCGTAGCCCCCTTGGTGGGGGTTCGGGGGCAACGCCCTTGAGAGAAGCAGGGTCCAAGGGGCAGAGCCCCTGGCTGGGGTCGAGCTTGTAAAAATTCATTAGAATTTGGTTTTTCCACCAAATAAAACATATAAAGTTGATGCTCGTTTCTGCTAATAATGCTTGGTTTCTGCTGCTATGGTTCCTGCTGATAGCAGATGGTTCCTGCTGATAGCAGATGGTTTCTGCTGAACAGTTCCTGCTGATAGTGAACGGTTCCTGCTGAACGGTTTCTGCTGCTAGTGCTGAGTATAACTGTTTTACAGTTATTAGGCACTAATAACCGCCCCTATAAACCGTCTTATATATTCTCTATTTCGAATAGAGATAGATAAGGCTGATCAACCATATTTTGATCACGTATTACTGTAAACATACAATCATTCACAAACTTGAATCAATTAGATTTTATCCAGTCGTTAATTGGTATACACTCCAATTTAATCGATCTGAAAGCGTACAATTCGTGACTTCTAATTGCTATCAGGATACCAATCTCACCCCAATTACCACACATAAACAACAAAGATCGATTAAATTACAAGATGGCAGGCGAATCTGTACGTGATATGACATCAAAGTTTGTGAAGTTAGCCAAATTCGAAGGGCAGGATTTTCGAAGATGGCAGAAAAAGATGCAATTCTTGCTAACAACAATGAAAGTTGTGTACGTTTTAACAACACCAGCACCGGAGGAAGTGGAGGGTGAAACCATTGATCAAATCAGAAAACGCAACAAGTTCTGGAATGATGACTTCATATGTCGTGGAACAATTTTAAACGGTATGTGTGATACTCTTTTTGATATTTATCAAAACATTGAATCTGCAAAAGAATTATGGGACATGCTTCAGGCCAAGTACATGGCAGAAGATTCATCCAGTAAGAAATTCCTAGTTAGTGATTTCATGAATTACAAAATGATAGATGGACGTTCTGTTATGGAACAGTACAACGAGTGTCTTAGTATACTTGGTCGCTTTACCCAACATGGTTTAAAAATGGATGAATCCATTGCGACAGCATCTATTATTGACAAATTTCCGCCTTCTTGGAAGGATTTCAAAAATAATTTGAAACATAAGAAGGAAGAATACAATTTGGTCAAGTTGGGAAGTGCCATAAGTATTGAGGAAGGGTGTCGTAGGATGGAGAAAACATGGGTGAATGAAAAGGACAAGGATATTGGCGGATCAAATGTCAATATGGTTGAGGAAACTAATTCTAGTTTCAAAAAGGGTTCGAATAATAAGAACAAGAAACGAAAGTTTCAAGGTAACGATCACAAAAAGGGAAGTGTAAAGAAAGCAAAACAGTCCAACGATGGGGGCTGTTGGAAATGTGGAAAACCTGGACATTTCAAGCGTGATTGCCGTACTGGAAAAGGCAAAAACGAGGCTGGTACTAGTGGTGGATCCAAAGGAGATCCGAAACAAGCAGGTACAATATTAACAATTAATAATAATTCGGATTTGAATTATGTATCATTAATTTGTGAATCATTCTATGTACAGGATGATGAAATTGCTTGGTGGTATGATTCTGGTGCGACATGTCATGTGTGCAAGGACCGAAGATGGTTCAAGGAACTTGCAACTATTAATGATGGACGTGTTTTAACTATGGGAAATGTCGCAACAGAACCAATACTTGGAATTGGACTAGTAGATTTAACTTTTACTTTTGGAAAAACAATTTCGTTGTGTAATGTATTGTATGTGCCCGGTATTCGGAAAAACTTGTTGTCCGGTGTATTATTAAATAATTGTGGGTACAAACAAGTGTTAGAATCCGACAAGTATATCTTGTCGAAACATGGTTCTTTTGTTGGATTTGGTTATTTGTGTAATGGGATGATTATGCTTAATTTAGATATGCCTTCTACTTTTAATTCGATTTGTATGGTTGATTCTATATCTAGTGTTAAACTTAGTAACATGGAACTATGGCATGCTAGACTAGGACATGTTCACTATAAAAAGAATAAAAGAAATGTTTAAAATGAGTATGATTCCATCTTTTGAGTTGGACCATAATAAGTGTAAAACTTGTATGCTTACTAAGATCACTAGAAAACCATTTAAAACAGCAAATCGTGAATCTAAACTGTTAGACCTTATTCATAGTGATCTATGTGATTTGCATGCTACTCCTTCTCTAGGAAACAAGAAATATGTCATAACTTTTATTGATGATGCATCACGTTATTGCTATATTTATTTATTGCATTCAAAGGATGAAGCTCTTGATAAATTTCGTATTTATAAACAAGAGGTAGAGCTTCATCAAAAGGATTTGGTAAAAATCTTACGTACCGATCGTGGAGGGGAGTATTATGATCCGGTATATTTCCAATCTACCGGAATAGTACACCAAACTACGGCTCCATATACACCACAACAAAATGGTGTGGCTGAAAGAAAGAATAGAACATTGAAAGAAATGGTGAATTCAATGTTATCTTATTCTGGGCTAAGTGAAGGATTTTGGGGTGAAGCCATGTTAACGGCTTGTTACTTGCTAAACCGAATTCCCGGTAAAAGCAACAAGAAAACCCCATATGAACTTTGGCATAAAAGAGCTCCCAACTTGAGTTTTCTCAAGGTTTGGGGATGTAGGGCTGTGGTTAGGCTCACGGAACCTAAAAGAAAAACTTTAGGTGAAAGAGGTATAGATTGCATATTTATTGGTTATGCTGAAAATTCATATGCTTATAGATTCTATGTATTAGAACCTAATGAATATGTTTCTGTGAACTCGGTAATAGAGTCACGAGATGCAATCTTTGATGAAGAAAGATTCACATCTATACCTAGGCCAAGGGACATGAATCATAGTTCGAAGGTACTAGTTAATAACGAGGATATTCCTTCGACTAGCACTGAACCAAGAAAAGGTACAAGAGTTAGAAAAGCCAAAGCTTTTGGTGATGATTTTCAACTATATTTAGTTGAAGGATCTAGAAGTGAAATTAATTTTCAATATCAATATTGTTTCAATGTTGATAAAGATCCAATGACATATGGTGAAGCAATGGCTTCAAGGGACGTTGCTTTTTGGAAAGAAGCAGTCCAAGATGAGATGGATTCTATCTTGCAAAATAAAGTTTGGAAATTGGCTGATTTACCTCCAGGGTGTAAACCATTAGGATGTAAATGGATCTTCAAAAGGAAGATGAAAGTAGATGGTACTATTGATAAATATAAAGCCAGGTTAGTAATCCAAGGCTTTAAACAAAAAGAGGGTATTGATTATTTCGATACTTATGCTCCGGTTGCAAGGATATCTACTATTAGATTGTTATTAGCATTAGCTGCTATACACAATCTTGTAATTCACCAAATGGATGTGAAAACTGCATTCTTGAATGGTGAATTAGATGAAGAGATTTACATGAAACAACCCGAAGGGTTTGTTATGCCTGGACATGAACACAAAGTGTGTAAATTGGTTAAATCTCTTTATGGGTTAAAACAAGCACCTAAACAATGGCATAAAAAATTTGATGAAATTGTGTTGTCAAGTGGTTTTGTTTTAAATCAAGCTGACAAGTGTGTTTATAGTAAATTTGATGACTCTAGAAATGGAGTCATTATATGCTTGTATGTAGATGACATGTTGATCTTTGGTACAAACCAAGATCAAGTTGACGAGACAAAGGAATTCTTGTCATCTAAATTTGCTATGAAAGACATGGGGGAGGCGGAGGTGATCTTAGGTATAAAGATCATTCGTGAGAACAAGGGTATTTCAATATCACAATCACATTATATTGAAAAGATTTTGGATAAATTCAATTTCAAGGACTGTTCTTCGATAGGTACTCCTATGGATCCACAAATTAAGCTATTACCCAATAAAGGTAAAGCGGTGTCTCAACTTGAATACTCGAAAAGGATTGGATCATTAATGTATGCCATGATAAGTACTAGGCCGGATATTGCTTATGCAGTTGGAAAGTTTAGTAGGTTTACTAGTAATCCTAGTACATTTCATTGGCGAGCTTTGGATCGAGTATTTCAATACTTGAAAGGAACAATCGATTATAAGTTAACTTACATCGGATTTCCTTCGGTAATTGAAGGTTTTAATGATGCAAGTTGGATATCCAATAAAGAAGATCATTCTTCTACATCTGGATGGGTGTTCCTTCTTGGGGGAGGTGCCATTAGTTGGGCATCAAAGAAACAGACTTGCATAACAAACTCAACTATGGAGTCTGAGTTTGTTGCTTTGGCAGCAGCTGGTAATGAGGCTGAATGGTTAAGGAATTTGCTTTATGAAATTCCATTGTGGCCAAAGCCGATTTCTTCTATTTCTATCAGGTGTGATAGTCAGGCTACTTTGGCTAAGGCTTATAGTCAAGTGTATAATGGCAAGTCAAGACACTTAGGTGTGAGACACAGCATGGTTCGTGAGCTCATTATGCATGGTGTCATATCCGTTGAGTGGATTGCAACTCATCGGAATTTAGCTGATCATTTAACCAAAGGGTTATGTAGAGATCTCGTGAAAGGGTCAGCTGTGGGATTGGGTTTAAAGTCCATATGAAAGCTCTCATGTTGAGATACCCAATTCACCACCTAATATGACGTTAGGTGCTGAATTTTGAATGTGGAAAGCTTAACATCTAGAGTTTGGAACACAACATTAAATTATCCCAAAGGTATGTGTTCGGTACTGCAAGATAAGGAAAGTTGAAGTGTTCTTCTTAATAATTCTTTTGAAAAATTGCATTTGCAGGTGCAAGACTAAAAGAATTACCTATTTGAGTACGAAGTTTAGCTGCTTCAAGAAGTTGGGACTTGGCTTCGATGTACTTAAAGAAAGGATAGGGACATAGGCTAGTAAAATAATGTGTTAAGTAAGATATTGTGTATGAAAAACTAATGTGTATATTATCTTCATGTATTCAATAGTGATATTACAAGGTTCAATCTTTTGGGAAACCTTGATATTCGAATATTTGGAATGTGTAATATACTAATATGAAATTCAATCGTCTCGACATTTCATTTATGCATTAGTTTGATTGTTTGCTGTGAACTAGTTAGTTAATTTATGATTACACTAAAATGGGGGAGGTTTGTTGGTATTTTAGTGTAAAATAGATTGAGTTTAATATGCAAATAAGGGTCGACACTTATTTGGATATTAACTGGACTAACGGGGGTTCCAAGGGGGCGTAGCCCCCTTGGTGGGGGTTCGGGGGCAACGCCCCTGAGAGAAGCAGGGTCCAAGGGGCAGAGCCCCTGGCTGGGGTCGAGCTTGTAAAAATTCATTAGAATTTGGTTTTTCCACCAAATAAAACATATAAAGTTGATGCTCGTTTCTGCTGATAATGCTTGGTTTCTGCTGCTATGGTTCCTGCTGATAGTAGATGGTTCCTGCTGATAGCAGATGGTTCCTGCTGAACAGTTCCTGCTGATAGTGAACGGTTCCTGCTGAACGGTTTCTGCTGCTAGTGCTGAGTATAACTGTTTTACAGTTATTAGGCACTAATAACCGCCCCTATAAACCGTCTTATATATTCACTATTTTGAATAGAGATAGATAAGGCTGATCAACCATATTTTGATCACGTATTACTGCAAACATACAATCATTCACAAACTTGAATCAATTAGATTTTATCCGGTCGTTAATTGGTATACACTCCAATTTAATCGATCTGAAAGCGTACTATTCGTGACTTCTAATTGCTATCAGGATACCAATCTCACCCCAATTATCACACATAAACAACAGTGGAAATTTGTGACATATTTAATGGTACTAATGGACAAATATTACGTGTCAGTTTATTTTATTTTAAAAGTATCGTTGGAGAATATTTGGATAAACAAGATAATGAATAAAGAGTTGTAAGTACTTAAAATAAGGATTCGAAGAACAAATTGAAGACTAAATGAAAAATTAACTAAAACAGGTCTAGGAGCCTGATTGAGCTAAATTTGGCCCAGACAAAGAAAGGGTAAAAGTATTGCAAACCAATAAATATCATAAGCGTTTAGTTGCTCCATTGGTTGTCTGGCCGAGGGATTTGGGATTCGAATCTTTCGGCAAAATTAATTCATTTTTTATTTATTTATGAGTTCAAGTGTCGATCAAGTTCAAGATTCATATTGGCCTAGCACAGTCCAAAACATAATAAAATAAAATAACGAGGAAACTTACAAAGCATTGGGTTCTTAGTCCAATGGTTAGTTTGCTGGTTTGGTAACTTGGAGACCGAAGTTCGAATCTTCCCCAGACCCATTTTTGCATATTATTTTGCCTCTGCCACATGTCACTCCGGCCTTGGCCTCTTCATCCCTCATTCTCCATTAGGGATTTGATCTTCAAGCAAATCAAACAATAAATTTTGCTTATTCGACTTTGATAGACAATGTATGTTGGGTAGATACAAAAAAAAAATCAAACCTGATGCTTTCATTGACTGACTAGATTGAAAGCAAATGTGAGCTAACATCAACTTCTTCGTTTTTTTAAAAAGATTTTTCTACTTCCCAAATTCTTTCACTCACAGTGTTTACTAATAGATATAGGTCACAATTGCTAAAACCATAATCTTTTTCAGTAGAAAGACTTGAAGTTTGAACCTTTTTTCGAGTAAAACAATTCATTAAATAAGCAAAGAAATCTTAGAATTAAATTTCTTTAAAAGCTTGAAATCTTTTAAACCATATTGCCAAAACAAATTGAAATCTTTTATATTGTGGCTTTATGAGCTTATTCGAATTCGTAAGAACTCATTACTCACTCTATAGGCTTATGAGCTTATCAACTTGGGCTTATAGCTAAAATAAGCAATAAGCTCTAGTTGATAGGCCAAAAATGTGAGCTTATGAGTGTTTCGAAATTCGGATAAGGCAATAAGTCTATGAAATAAGTTATTCCAAACATCCCTCTAAAGAAAAAAGTACATTTGCCTCATTCTGATAATCAATAGACCATGCTTAAAGCTAACTGCTAAGAGGTTTAGGTCTTTAACACACACATAGTATTTGTCAATAGATTTACGATTGCTAAAACCCTGAGCTAAATATAGTTTCACAAGTTTTGGACTCGAAGTTCGAACCTTTTTTTCAGTAAATACTCAATCGTTAGGCAAAGAAAGCTTAAACTATAAACTATCCTATAAAAAACTCAAAGCTTGAACCTTTCTTCCGGTAGAAACTTGATATCTATAAACTTTTCCAAACAACTTTGACAAGCAATGTGTGTTGGGTAGATAATAAACACGTAGCAAACTTGATTAAAAGTAAATGGCGCAAACATCAACTTCTTCTAATTCTACTTGACAACTTCCCAAGGCTAGTTATTAAAGAATTACAGTCTCCAACATACACAATGTTAATCAAGAAATGAGGTTACAATCGCTAAAATCTTAACTTTAGCAACTTCTTAATAAAAAGGATTGATTCTTACACTTAAAGCTTAGACTTTTACTCCTAAAAAAATTCAATCTTTGAGCAAAGCAAGCTTAAACTCCTCTAAAGTAGCAAAGTTGATGCTTTCACTGACTGTTCTAAGCTTGAAACCAAATGGGTACATAAAAAATCTTGAACTCAAAGCTTGAACCTTTTTTTCAATATTTAAATTCTACTCAACACATCTTAACTAAAAAAATATATAAAAATTCATGACAATACTAGATAAAAAATGAAAAGGGTTCATACCAAATTCTATGTGGTCCATTACTAGTCCAAGATTGAAAGCAAATTGGGCAAACTTCAAGCTCACCTCTAATAAACTCCTTCATCTTCTTTTTCTTGTCATTATTATTATTATTATTTTTATTATTATTATTATTATTATTATTATTATAACCATCACTTTATTATAACCATCACTTTATTATTATTATTATTATTATTTTTTTAATGTCACAATGACTAAACATATAGTAAATATCAATTACAATAAGCCGGCAAACGAGCAACAAGTTACGCCGCAATCCCTTTTTGGATAGCAAACACAATCCTACTAAAAATGAAATTTTGTGTCTTAGGGGTCGAAAAATTACTTTGCAACAACCCGTTGAACCCTAGTCAAAAACTCCATTGCCTCCGGAGCAAGGAAACCAAATGTATCAAAAGCAAAATGTATCAGGTTTATTATAATTAATCATCTCAACTCCATATATAGATTTTCCATTTTCATCCTTCCAATTTATAACTTTAGGCAAACTCACTTCGTAATCATATCCATCTTCTTCTTCTTCATATTCCAATTCTTCTTCATCTTCTATTGGTTTCATATCTTCACCCATTCTATTGACCCTTTAAATTGTCGATATAAGAATAATTTAAGTTGGGTTTTATTTGTTTTTGGGTTTTGACATGAGGGTGTTTTATATCAGTGAGGAGGGGGGACATTTGGGTGTTGATTAGGATTTGTTTGTGTTAATTTGGTTTCCTTTTTTGGGATCATGGCTTTGGAATTGGAAGTGTTCGGTTTGTATTTTTGGAATGAGTAAATTACACCATTGGTCCCAAATCTCCACCCGATTCAATCAGGTTTTTAGTCCCAACATTCTTCATAAATTACGCGACTGGTCCTTTTTTGCTAATGGCCGTTAGCCTTTCTCGTTAGCTGGAAGGGCAAGTTCGTCTTTTCACTGTTTAAAAAATTCCCTCCATTTTATGTTATTGCAACTTCGGCTACCACCTGAAACTTCCCTCCATCTACATAAAGATTAATCCCTCCATCTTCAATTTCACACCTGAAATTCTGGCTACCACCTGAAACTTCGGCTACCACCTGAATCTGATTATATTAGGAGTCATAAACTCCTTATTTCATTGTTGTTGGATATTTTCAATATATTCATGTTTATGTTGTTTTCTGGAGGTAAATAAAATTCTTATTGCAATATTTTTTTAAATATATTGCAAATGCATAAATTGCATTGGAAGTAGTTAATGGGAAGGAAAGAAACTTTGTTGTCAAAGGAACTTTGATGGGAAGGAAAGAAACATGGTGGAGGCACACTCCTTATTGACTTTTTATATCCCTTAGTAATGCAACCATTAATAGACTACATTTCCTTTTCATAATACAACCCTGTGTAAATGAATTATGAGCAAGCATCATCAATGAAGCGTTACTACTTACTACTACTCCTTAGTAATACACACAAGCTCTAAGAAGACTACATTTCCAGATAGTTCCATTTCAATCTCATATAAAGCAGCTTCATCCTCACTTTACATAAGATGAGAAAGAAAGCTACCAAGCATCATCTTCTCCTTCTCAGGGCTGTACGCCCATGGGAAAAAAAAGTAACCCATTTGCCACATATACCATAATGGGTTGCAGGAAACCTTCTTTATGGAATGTGAATAATGCCTATCCATGGTACCATTTTTCTAACCTATCTTGGGTAGACAGCCTTCCCAAGATGGCTAGCCATAAAATGAATGCATGACTTGGAACCAAACAGTCATGTTCCAGTTTAATTACCCTTTCTTCTTTTTGACTGATTTCTTTCCATACTTTGTTGACAGAAAATGTTGTTAGATGCCCCTCACTAGTCTTCCACATAACTTTATCATTTCTATCATTATTTAGATCAGGCACATTAAGACTATTTATATCAGGCACCTCCACTTACAAAAGGTTGCAAGCCACTGCCAAACACCATGATAAACCATATCTGCCACTTTTACACTAGCATTCATATCAGTTTTGGACACCATTTCCATATCAATCCAACTACTAATGGGCCCTGAATCATTCCATTTATCATGCAACATGAACGTGTCCTTCCCATCACCAAGCTTACAAACAATATATTGTCTACTGTCCCCCCCCCCATAGCTAGCATTTGTTCCATCCACAGCTTATACAGGATCAGGATGACTACTCACACCATAATCTAACCTGCATAAGGATGGCATCACCAATTATTTGAACTCTACCATTTCAAATACAAAATCTCTATGGATATATATCTGCAAAGCTTGGACTACATTTCCCTATTGTAAGATTATTATATAAATTGATGCAGCTAGAACCTCATAGCAGACACATGATCCAAATGATAATCACAATGGTGACTTTGACTATATACTTTTATCCTAGTCACAAACGCCAAAAATCACAGGTTAAACAAGCATTACCATTACAAATACTTGCATTTCACCTCTAACCCTCAAAAACCAAAAAGCTTACAAGTTCCAAATACCAAGACCCCCTAAAACCTAATCTAAAGAAAGTAACTCATTGAAAGAAACCAAAAGCATAAAACATAAATAAGCAAAAATAGATACAAAATAAGCATTTCATTCATATCATTAGCCACAACCATGGTCCTTACATAAAGCATAACACCCATACCCTAAACTATACATAGAAGTTCCATAAACCCAAAAGCCCAAAACCCAAAGAACGCCCAACAAAGCAAGCAATGACTAACATAAACGAAGGAATAATTTCATAAACTTCGCCTTTTTAGTAGCATAACGGCGTGCCTTCTTAACCGTCTTCATCAAGCTATCCGACATCTCCATATCCTCTTCCTGCGCTTTTTTCAAAGCATCAACACTTTTTCCTCTAAGAACGACACACCACATCGGCTCCAACTCTTTAATCATAAGACCCCTGTGCTTAATCCGTTCTTCCACCTCTTCGCAAACCTTATTAACCCCCTCCTCATCAGGAAAATTTGCATCACGCTCCTTATCAAAATGAATGAACATCTGATATGCCAAAATATCCGAGTTAGCAGTCTCCGCTAATCTCAGCTGGTACACAGTCTTTTGAGAAGCTATTAATTTATTGCAAAGTTTTTAAGGTTTTATGATTAGAAAGAAGAAGAAGTATAACAAATATGTGAGGGGTAACTCCTTTAAATACTAAAGGACTGATATGGAAAAACTGTGACACACAGTGATCGTGACTTTTCATATTCACCATCATTAGAAGCAGCCCACACATAGCCCTCCGTGGGCTTCCCTGAAAGCTAAGATGTGGAATATCGCTAGCTAACAAGTAAACGAGTGAATCTTGCGTAAGTGAACGGACACACAGTCGTGACTTTTCATATTCAACATCATTAGAAACCGCCCACACATAGCCCGAGACTGACCGTCTCGATGAAAAATAAATAGACGGCTTGTCATAATTACTCACCGTCTAATCGAGTTAAATGGGGTGGGGGGGGGGGGGTGTTTTACTTAATGTTTATATTAAGTTTGCATATATTTTTGTTGGGTTTAAAATTAAGCTGGTAAATATTTTTGTTGGGAAAGTTTTTTTATAAGTTTTGAATTAAAGGTAATTGGTAATGGTAGTGGAAGAGAGGTTGAAAAAGAGTGTTTAAATTAGAGGATTTGATATTTGCTAACTTCAAGGACCAGCGGTGTAACTGAGAAAAGGACGAAAAGACGAAGTTACCCTTGCAGCTAACGAAAAAACTAACGACCGTTAGCTTAAAAGGACCAGACAGTTTTTGGGGACTAAATACTCGATTTTTGAAAATTTAAGACCAAATGCGCGAATCGGATGTAGTTTGGGGACCAACGGTGTAATTTACTCTTTTTGAATTGTTTACTTTTTAACCTCAGCAAGTTACGCATCTCATTTTATTAGGATATTTAAACATGCATTAACGGCTTGTAGTTTCAATAATAATTGCTCACCTCATGCATTTAACTTTTCACTATACATATTTTTCCTGTAGCCCTTAATGCTATATTTAGCAAAAACCTTTTGGCCGGATAGATTAATTCATTTCTAATAAAAATAAATTATTTAGTCTCAAAATAATTTTTATTTATTTGTTGTATAGTTTTAATGACGACATGCGTCGTCGCCTAGGTCAATCGCATAACAAAGTGCTTCATTGAAAGTAAGAGTCAAACCTTGATTTTTTTTTTGTGGTTTGTGACTTTTAGCGGCGACATGCGTTGTCGCCAAAAGTGACCCGTCTCGAAAAGTTGTTATTGTTGTAGTGTAACTTTATTTAACTAATAAATACAATAAATTCATGTAGATATACTATTACACTTTAGCCCACTAAAAATTGTTACTATACGATAACAATTACGAGTACCATTTTAAATACAGAAGTTGATATAAGGTGAACTTTATACTAGTTTACTCAGCAGATGTCGTAGTCTTGAAATGAATTCACGAAGTAAACATGCAATTTGTGCTTCCAAAATTTCAGTCGCATAACTACTTGTGGGATACTACATCTATAATTAGTAAACAGTACTCTTGATCTAATGGATATTTAAATGATAACAAGTAGAGTCCTATCAAATTACTAAAACACAAATATTCGAAAGATAAAAAACAAAAACATCCACAATTGAGAAGCATTCATTCAAAACAAATACTAAAATGCCAAAGTAAGAAATTACTACCATGAAAATGCTAAGTCAAATTCATAATGTCGACGATAGTGCTTGTCTGCGAGACTAGTGTTTGGATAAGTAGCTAAGGCAGCATTTCATCCACATGCACTTCCAGTGCATGAACCCGCTGTTCCAATGCATCAGGCCGACGATCAAATGCATTAACTCGTTGCTCCAATGCATCAACGCGCTGTTCCAATGCCTCATTGCGAGAGAAAACATAATGCTGAAATGCACTAAATCCCTCTTCTGTGAATGGAAAGTGTGTTGTGGGTGCCTGCATAATTATTTGAACAATGTTTTAATTTCAAAGGGGAGATTATACACAGAACTCTTAAATATTATTTCTAAACTTCTTATATATAAACGGTAAACTGATGTGCATACAGTTACAAAAAAGCTTTTGAGAGTGTTACCCTTGTTGTAAATAATCTTACTATGATGAACAAATGAATCACAGGCTCTACAAACTTACTATTATAATGATACTTGCAAATATTTGTCATACGAATTTACAGACCCTTTGACCCTATATATATATATATATATATATATACTGAACCGGTATAACTAACCGACATGACCCTTAATAACTACCATAACCGCTTCTAACTAACTAGCGGTTATTAACTAACATACTAACGTGTTCGGCCCTTAGGCTTTGCGTTTATTACATACTATATACTAACTGATTTATCTGATTTTGTCATTAACTTCCAATATTCCCCCCTAATGACAAAATCAGTACTTCCTTTATTTCTTGACGTGTCTTCACAGCAATGTAGGTTCTTCGTCGCTTTGGTAAATGAGATGTGCTTCTTGCTTCTTGTCTTTATCCTTCCATTTGGTGCATTCGTATGCAAAGTGACCAAATTCACCACATTCATAGCATCTCATTTCTTTCTTGTGTTGTTCTCGACTTGTACCTCTTCCACGTCCTCTTCCTTCTTTACTAAAGTTTCTTCCTTGACCTCTACCACGGCCTTGATTACTTGAACTTGCCATTAGAAGTTTGCTTTGGTAATCTTCTTGCGGTTCATCTTGACTCTTGAGGCGTTCTTCATAAGTTATTATTCTTCCCAATGCTTCTTCAAATGACATTTCATCAACTTCCGAATATTGCTCGATGGATGCCACAATTGGTAGAAACTTCTTTGGAACTGAGTTCAACAACTTTCTTACTAGTACTTTGTCTTTAAGATTAGAACCAAGACTTTTACACTTGCCTCTTATGCTTCCCAATTTTCCCGCAAAGTCATTCACGTTTTCATCGATCTTCATTATTAAGGTCTCCAATTCGCTTCTTAAAGTTTGTAGGCGTGCTTTCTGAACTCGGTCTGCTCCAATATAACGTACTTTAATTGATTCCCATACTTCCTTCGCAGTCTTATACTGTGCAACTTGCATTAGAATATCTTCCGGCAATGTTGTGAGGATCATTGCTTTTGTTGTATGCATCTTTCTTTCATCTACTTTTTCTGTATCTTCAAGCGTTTCCCAAAGACCATATGCCTTCAATATTGTCTCCATCATAATTACCCATGTTGTGTAGTTTGTTTCGGTGAGTTTTGGACATTGAAGTGCTATGTTTTGCTCACGAGTTGGTGTAGATGTATCTCCTATCTTCATGCTTTGTCGCTTTCTTACTTGCGTACTTTCTTACTTGCTTTGAAACACCGAGGTTTCTCTTACTGGTCGAAACACTATGGTTTCTCTTACGGGGTGAAACACTACGGTTTTCTCTTACTGGTAAAACACTAAGGTTTCTCTTACTGGTGAAAATCTAAGGTTTCTGAAAACACTAGGTTTTCTCTTACTTACTTACTTTGAAACAATAGATTTTCTCTTACTTACTTACTTACTTTGAAACGCTAAACGTTTTCTTTACTTACTTACTTTGGAAACACTAGAGTTTTCTTACTTACTTTGAAACACCAAGGTTTCGTTAAACACTAGGTTCCTTAAAACGATAGGTTTCTTCTTACTTCTTACTATGTGAACCACAATGGTTCGGTTTCTTACTTCTTACTAGTTTTGTATTTTTCTAATTCAAAAATAACTTATTTTGTCTTCCTAAATAGAACAATATCAAAACTTTATTCTTACTTTCTTACTATCTTCCAAATTTCTCACAAACCTTGATCAATTTGGGATTCTATCTTGCTAATTTCTAATCAATTTTATATATTAAAATGAAAAGAAATACTTAAAAAAAGGTAAAAGAATGTTTATCTTTATGACTTTTCTGACCCTTCTTCCTCAATTTTCAATGTTCAGACCCTTCTTCCTCAATTCAGAGCCGTACCTCTAAATACCCAAAAATTGATTTATGCTTCCGATTGAAAAACACAATGGTTCCTTTCGATTTGCTTCCTGATGTGTGCTTACTTGCTTGTTCGTTCTGTGATGTTCGATTTCTGGATCCTTGATCGAATCACAGGCGTTGTCTTCTTCTTCCTTCTGATCGATTGATAACAGGTAATTGTTTCCTTTTCCTTCAATCGATCAATGGTATGATCAGAAGAAAAAAGAAAATCGTTCCTCCGTTCTTACTTCTCCAATCGATGTTGCAGTTACAACCGTTTATGTGTTCGATATCTTCAACGAACAGGTATCCTTCTTTCTTCTTTCCTTCTTACTTGATTGATTCCCGGAATCGTTCTCGCTCTGATACCAAATGTTGTAAATAATCTTACTATGATGAACAAATGAATCACAGGCTCTACAAACTTACTATTATAATGATACTTGCAAATATTTGTCATACGAATTTACAGACCCTTTGACCCTATATATATATATATATATATATATATATATATATATATATATATATATATATATATATATATATAGGGTAGGGATACAATGAGAAGGGGCTTAAAATGAGAAGGGTAGGAAGGATTGTGGGAGTGACATGTGTCATCCCCATGCCACATCATCATGCCGCATCACGGTTACTGCATCGTGATGCAGTAAAAATTTTGGCGGGAAAAATTTTTTTTTTCCCGCAAAAAAAAAAATTTTTTTTTGGGCAAAAAAATATTTTTTTTTCCCGCCAAAATTTTTACTGCATCACGATGCAGTATAAATTTTTACTGCATTACGGTTACTGCATCACGATGCAGTATATTTTTTTACTTCATTACGGTTACTGCATCACGATGCAGTATAATTTTTTACTGCATCACGGTTACTGCATCACGATGCAGTAAAATTTTTGGCGGGAAAAAAAAAAATTTTTTGCCCAAAAAAAAAAATTTTTTTTTTGGCGGGAAAAAAAAAATTTTTCCCGCCAAAATTTTTACTGCATCACGATGCAGTAATAATTTTGGCGGAATGATGATGTGGCAAAGTGACACATGTCACTCCCACAATCCTTCCCACCCTTCTCATTTTAAGACCCCTTCTCATAATATCCCATCTCTATATATATATATATATATATATATATATATATATATATATATATATATATATATATATATATATATATATAAATATATATATATATATATATACTGAACCGGTATAACTAACCGACATGACCCTTAATAACTACCATAACCGCTTCTAACTAACTAGCGGTTATTAACTAACATACTAACGTGTTCGGCCCTTAGGCTTTGCGTTTATTACATACTATATACTAACTGATTTATCTGATTTTGTCATTAACTTCCAATAACCCTCAAACAATCATTGGTTGTGAATGGAAGTATGAAGTGGATGTTTCATGTTTCATGTTTGCATCAATACACACCTTATATGTAATATTGTAGCTAATATATATACACCTTAATTGTTATTTGTACACCATACCATATTGTCTCTGGTATGATATTTTAATTGTCAAAAGTACAAAAATTATTGGTGTTTAAGCATTTATACATATGCTATATTGAAAGAGATTTCGCAACACCATAATATCTTCACTTGATAATAGAATCGTTTAAAGAGATTACCTCATTTACTTCATCAGCAGCACAGAGGCGAGTTGCATAGAGCACTCTAACATCATTCAGTGTGCATGCTCTCTTGCACTGAGGGCACTGATAACAATTAATAGGAAAGTATTATGAGTTTACTTATATAAAATCAAATTTTTGTTTGTAAATACCTTATTGCTGAAACTTGACAAACCTTCCCAGAACCTTGAGTAAGTTCAAGCCAATTCTTAATACAAGACAATCCATATATATGCCCACAAGGAAGACAACTGCAATCTCACATGAAAAAAATATAAGGGATAAAAAAAATAAACAATCACCAAAAAATCAAAATAAAAGGCCCAACAGAAAACCGAACAAAACTAATAATTCTGACGGTTTACCAAAACAGACCCATGTTAACCAAACCATATAAATATGCTTGTTCAAGCTATGAATACTTCATATTTATTCTTGGTGGTAACTTTAAATATGTATAACTAAACATTTGTAAAATCCTATTTATGGGAAAGCCTTAATAGCTTAGGTTATTTCATGCCCGCAATGTGGGAAATGCAGACTTGTGGAATTGGAAAACTAGAAGGCAGGGCTTGTTGGTGATTTTAGTGTCATCAACTATTTTAGATAATTGCGATTTACTAGAGTCTAGTGGAATTTCATACTAAACTCGGATACGAGTTAGTGGAAGTGTGGAGTGCACACTTGTTGGGAATTATCACAAGACAAGAGAAGACTTAATATGAAGACCAGAATTAAGTCTGTTAGTATTATTAGTTAAGTCTTGTCAAAGTTAAGTCTGGTTGTTTATTGTTAAGTCTAGTAGAGTAAATATAAAGTTAAGTCTGGTTGACTTAAGTCATTAAGTCTGGTCATAATGTTTAGGAAGTCGGTTAGCTATAAGTTAGGAAAGGATACGAACTTATCTTTAGTGAAGATACGTACATCCTTCTACAAGTTTTGTATCTAGGGTTTCCTTGGTGTATAAAAGGAACCTTAACACATTAGTTTAGAGAAAATGACGAAGATTGTAATTCATTAAACAATTAGTAATAATACGAAGTTAGTTGCTATTGTGTTCTTCATAGTTGATTGTTTAGATTCCGCATAAACATTCAATTCGTGTTAGAGTCTCACTTAGATTGATTTGATTTATTCAAGTCGTCTACTAAGTTGTTAAGGCTACTTAGAGATCCATAATTCGTGTGGACCAACAAGTGGTATCAGAGCGATTTTTAATACATCATTTGCTCCATTGCCTAAGTCCGAAGAGTGGTGGATGTGATCAGTTTGGAAGCAACATTGCTTCTGCGTTGGTTTGTCTTGCACTTGGAAGACCTTTTAATTTTTCAAAAATAATTTTTGATGGCATGGTTGCAAATGTCAAAAATGAAAAACATAAGTTCTTAATGTACCCAAGATTTCTGCAAATGATTTTAAATTTTGAACCTGAAGATAAAATGCAGATATATATAAGTGTAGCCTTTACACCCAAAATTTTTGCAAATATGAAAAGAGGTTTTGATGGGGCCCATTGGCCTTTATTGCCTGCTATGCTTGTTGGTGTTACTAACGTTGCAGGTACATCTGAGGCTGCACAAGAGCCAACTACTGAAGATCACGCACAGGAACAACCTAAGTCACCCACACCACAACCAAGTCCATCACCATCTCCAACCAGGGCAGCTACACCTACACCATCTCCTACACCCTCACCACAACAAACCCAGGTTCCAAGTCCCATTCAGGAGGAGGAATCTACTCTAGCTTAAAGGGTGTCAGCATTGGAAAAGTCCAATCAAGCTTTGAGCAATGCTGTTATCACTTTGGTCAAGAAAGTCAAGAAATTGGAGAACCTTTTGAATGAGAAAGGGGTTCAAATTAGTGATGAAGAGAGGGATGAAAATTCTTCCAAACAGGGGAGGAGTTTTGGTGAAGAACAAAGTTTTAAGACACCTTCTCAAGTCAAATCTGCTGGTACTAAGAATGTAAGTCCAGAAACCATGGAAGCAGCAGAGACCCTAGCTCAATCCTTTAGCAAGATTAAACAACACAGGAAGAAGCTAAAAAGAAAGTTAAGGATTGAAGAAAGTGAAGATGAAGGAGTTAATTCTGGTAATGAGAAAGATAAATCTGGTGTTAATGCTGGTGCTAATACTGGTGCTAATACTGGTGCTAATGCTGGTAATGATATTAATTCTGGTGATAAAGAAAAGTCTGGTGAGGTTGATAAGTCTGTTCAAGAAGAGTCTGTTGGTGCAAAAAGAAAAGAAAAGGAGATTCTCATTGAATCTCCTAAGCCAAAGAAATCCAAAAGACTACAAAGAGAAGAGCAAGCTTCTCTAGCTGAAGGAGCAAGATTACAAGCACAAGAAAAGACTGAGATAGAAAGGGAAGAAGAACAGATAAGACAAGATGAGCTGTATGCAAGGAGATTAGCAGAAGAATATGATGATCCAGTTATGTCATTGATTGAAGGAGATGATGAGTTTAAAGCAAAGTTTGAGGAGATTAAGTCTATTCCTGGTTTGACTACAAATGATAAAGCAGCAGAACTAGCTAATTTCATGAATGCTAGAAGAGCAAATGAAGCCTTAGGGGATTTCCTGTCTAAGTATAGAGAAGCTCAAAAGCAGAAAACAAAAACCAAGGTTTCAAAGAAGATGACCAGGGCTGAACAAATGAACTACATGAAGATTTATTTGAAGCACACAATGTACTCAGACTACAAAAGGATGCAAGGAAGACCATATGAAGACATTTTGGGAATGTTTCAAAGAGTTTATGAGAGAGATCATGGGTACAAGCCCATTGATTATGAAGATACTCTTTCTTTCAAAAACCAAAAGACACAGTCTGAGAAAATTAAAGAAGCTGAAGAGGAGATTGAGAAAGAACCAGAGGTTGAAATGGCTTCAACTGAAAAGAACCAGAGGTTGAAATGGCTTCAACTGAAGTAAAGAAAGAAGAAGAGGTGAAAAAGCCTATCATTGCATTTAGGAGAAGGAAAAGTGTTGCAAGGAAAGGCAAGTATAAGAAGGTAGTACAAGATGAGGAATCAGAAGAAGAACCTTCATCTGAGGGTTGTACTATGGGAACAATTCCTGAAAGTTCTAAGGAACCAGCTAAGATTGTCAAGTATCAAATTATTAGGACTGGACAGAGGGCTGCTTATCAAGTTATAAGGGAAGACAACACTGATGTTGTTTATTTTAACTTTCCAGGAATATTGAATGATGTAAGTAGACAAGATCTTCAAGAGATTTACAATTTGGTGAATATCAAGTATGGAGATAATCCACCTGAGGAAGAATTTGATAGAGTATTTTGAGGAAATTTGAAAGTGATGTTTGAGCCATCTGCTGAGTCAGATGCAGTATGGAAACTTCCTGAGGAGCAAAGGATTGTCAGTTAGAGATATTTTCATAATTGTAGAGTACATTGTCTGTCTTTGCAGAATGCTGATGTTTATATGCTTGCAGAAGTGGAATATCCCATCTCACCTTCAGTTTGCAAAGAAATGATGAAAAAGAAGTTGTATGCAGACAAGAGGGATGAGGTATATGAACAGATTTTGGATTCAATTAAGTTACAGTCTTTGAAGGAAACATTGTTGGATTGAAGTGTTTGAAAGAATTTTCATAAGTTGATGAGTAGGACTATTGGAACTTCCTACTTGGTGAAGGTGCATAGCACTAATACAACAAAAGGTCATCAGTCCACCTTGTCTAATCCACACTAGGACTGGCTAATCCTGAGCAAACGGCTACAGGTAAAGATATTTCAAATCCGTTAATGGTTGGCAATTTACCAAAAATTGTATGGTATTCAACTCACCATATCTGAGACAGTGAAGAGTTGGCTAGCCCACAAGATTATGGCTTGTGGTAAAGGCTGTGGAAATCCATAAATGGTAATCAGTTCACCATGATGAGGTGAAATTCCATCAAAAGAATTGGCTAGTCCAAAAGCAAACGGCTTTTGGTAAAGACAAAACAAATCCGTTGATAGTTGATGGTTTACTAAAAATCATATGGTTATCAATATACCATGGTCTTACACACCAAACATTGGCTACTCCAGTAGTGATGGCTATTGGTAAAGAGACATCAAATCCATTAATTTTCAATGATTCACCTCTCACAGGAGTTAACACACCTGGAAGTGATGAGAATAGTATGAAACTTAACAAGAATTTGATGTACAAGTAGTCATGGTTGCTGTGAAGATCAAGTGGATTACATATCCGATGGTTGCTGCAAAGATCAGATCAGATGGTGGAAAGATTATCAAGGTTAAAGTTGCTGAACAAGTTTAAAGTTTGAAGTGTTAGAGATAATTCCAAGTGTTGAAGATTAAATCCTCAGAAGCTTATTCAGAAGGAACTTGAAGTTCATGCAGCATGAAGATCAAATTAGGGGAGGATTGTTGGGAATTATCACAAGACAAGAGAAGACTTAATATGAAGACCAGAATTAAGTCTGTTAGTATTATTAGTTAAGTCTTGTCAAAGTTAAGTCTGGTTGTTTATTGTTAAGTCTGGTAGAGTAAATGTAAAGTTAAGTCTGGTTGACTTAAGTCATTAAGTCTGGTCATAATGTTTAGGAAGTCCGTTAGATATAAGTTAGGAAATGATACGAACTTATCTTTAGTGAAGATACGTACATCCTTCTACAAGTTTTGTATCTAGGGTTTCCTTAGTGTATAAAAGGAACCTTAACACATTAGTTTAGAGAAAACGACGAAGATTGTAATTCATTAAATAATTAGTAATAATATGAAGTTAGTTGCTATTGTGTTCTTCATAGTTGATTGTTTAGATTCCGCATAAACATTCAATTCGTGTTAGAGTCTCACTTAGATTGATTTGATTTATTCAAGTCGTCTACTAAGTTGTTAAGGCTACTTAGAGATCCATAATTCGTGTGGACCAACAACACTCATTGAGCTAATATGTTTTTGTAGAATCGTTGTGTAAGGAATTAAATATTCCATAGATTTGATGATCACAAACAAGAAGAATGAAACATATTGTATACTGAAATGATAAGCAAAATACGCTAAAGTGAAGGTACTGCTAGTGTATTTTATGGTACTGATGGTCCAAAGAGCAAGGTACTGCTAGTTCTAGAACAAGGTACTGCTAGACCATGAAGGTACTGCTGATTCAAGAGCAAAGTTCTGTTCCTGCTGAGAACTCTGCTGATTAGCCAGACCACTCTGCTGATAAACCAGAACACTCTGCTGATAGTGCAAAAACCTCATTCCTGCTGATAGTGTATTGTTTCTGCTGATTAGTGTTCCTGCTGATAGTATTACAATCCTGCTGATAGTTAAAATGAAGTAACTGCTGAATCAATGAGTCACTCTGCTGCTACAAGGATAAGAACGAAGAAGATATTTATTTTGTATGAGTCATGTTTATACAAAATATAATATCTAGATATTTTATCAAGTCATCAAGTTGAACACTCAAGATACAAGTTGTATCTTATTGACTTGACACATGTAAAAGCAAGTGGATGACTAAAAGCTTATCAATTTGTAAATGATCTCCTTATGTTATAAAAGGAAGATCATACCCCCTTAGATAAAGGTGTGGGTCACTGTGGACAGTGAGTGTGTCACTGTGAGATTAGTGATCAACCAAAGTGCTTCGTACTCTCAAATTACAACAACACAATGTTGTGTTAAAATGTAAGAGCACTTAAAGAGTGTGTGTGGGAACATCAGACGAGGGGTCTGATGAACATTGGACATGGGGTCTAATGTTGTTTAGGTTTGTTTAGCCTCAAGGATCTTTGATCCCTGATTAGAGTGTAATCGTACTACCAATGATCAAGTAGTATTGGGGCTAATGAAATAACAAACGGTGAATTCCACAAAACCTTGTCATGATAGTATTGTATTCTTTGTTTGAATATTCCGCCAATATTATCATTGTTCTTTAAACGTAGAATTCCTAAATCAAAGGCTTAACAGCCTAGAGCCCATAAACGATCAAGTAAACTCGTTGTTAGTTTAGTAACCTCTAAAACGAGTTTCCACAATCGTTGCAACAGGTCTGATTTCCAGGATCGAATAACATCAAACAATCATCATGTTTGTATTAACATCATTCAAGAATCGAATAGGAAACAAGAGGATTGGGTTGAACCCTTTATAATTTGATATTATAAAACTGAAAAGGGTTGAAATATTACAAACAAACATGTCCGTATTTATACTAAACGAACAGGTATGTTGTGATGGTTCATGATAACCAACAGACATGCCCTTTAAACATAACTGTCATATAACTAAAAATAACTAACTTACTAACTGTCATTGACTTAACCAAAATATGTAGCCCTATTCTAACATAACAAAGATTAATGGATTAGGTTTTCCAACAGTTTTCGCCCAGACAAAGATGCGGGGGTCAAGAAGGCCACACCCCCTTGCAGGTTCAAGGGGCAGCGCCCCTTGTTGGTGAAGAGTTATGACGCTTGGTATTTAAAGGAATTGACATATTTTCCCGCCAAAAACCCAACCAACATGTCTCTTGGTGAAGAGTTGTAATTCTTGGGATTTAACCGATGTTAACCGAGTGTATTCTGTTGGGTTTTCACAGGTTAAATTTGATGAACAATATAATGTTTGTATAAATAATCTTGCTATTGTTTTGCATACAAATAATCGACACTATACTTGCTGTGGTTGTGGCTTTATATAGCCAACCAACCGACACCATCAACCGATACAACCTTTGACACAACTGTATTAACAGACACGACATAACTGTATTAACAGTTATAAACTTTCTATCTTGACACTTTTGGTCCTAACTATAAAATACACATACTACATTTAACTTTCTAATTTGACCCATTTAACCCAAATTTTAGGTTAACAATCAATACTCCCCCTTAAACTAAACTTTGGTTTAAGGTAAGCCTTCAACTTGCTTTGACTTGCTTTACAGCAATGTTGGTTCTTCGTCCTCTGAGATGAGAAGTGCTTCTTGCTCTTTGTCTTTCTTCTTGTCTTTCCATTTCGTGCATTCCTTCGCGAAATGTCCATGCTTACCACATTCATAACACCTGAGCTTGCTTTTGTCTATGCTTCCACGACTAGTACCTTTTCCATAGCTACTCTTGTTTTTGGTGAAGTTTCTTCGATGTCCTCTACCACCTCCTTGATTATTTGAACTTGCCAATAGAAGGTTGTTTTGATAATTGTCTTCTGGTTCGTCTTGACTTTTGAGTTGCTCTTCAAAAGCTGTTATTCTTCCTACGGCTTCTTCAAATTGCATTGTATCAATCTCTTGATATTGTTCAATAGACGCCACGATCGGTAGAAACTTCTTTGGTACCAAGTTAAGTAGTTTCCTCACGAGTACTTTATCCTTTAGAGTACCTCCAAGGCTTTTAAACTTGGCTTGTATGCTACTTAACTTTCCTGCAAACTCACTTGCACTTTCACCCAGTTTCATCTTTAATGTTTCCAACTCACTCCTTAAGGTCTGCAAACGTGCTTTCTGAACTAAATCGGCTCCAAGATCTTTAACTTTGATTGAGTTCCATACTTCCTTTGCTGTGGGGTATTGTGCAACTTGCATTAACATGTCTTGTGGTAATGTTTGGAATATCATTCCTTTCGCTGTATTTTCTGCCTTCTCATCTATTGATGTTTCTTTCTTGCCATCTGCTCCTTTCTTGCCATCTGTTGCCTCTTTTGCATCAATCACTTCCCAAAGTCCATACGCCTTTAATATTGTTTCCATCATCAGTGCCCAAGTTGTATAATTCGTATCTGTCAATTTGGGACATTGAAGTGGAACATTCCCTTGTTCACGTACTGAACTACCTGATGCACCTCCTGACATTCTTTCTTGTTGTACTTACTTGCTTGCTTCTGTACCTTGCTTATATAGAAACTATGAAGTTTCTCTTGTTTGCTTGCTTAGAATCAAAATTGATTCTAACTTCTTGCTCTTGATCTTATGATCAAATTCCTTGCTGTTTGGGCTACTTGCTACCCAATAAACTTGCTATGTGAGCTACTTGCTACCCACTTTCTTGCTATCTAGGCTACTTGCTACCTAGTTTCTTGCTGATAATGAACCACGATGATCCTACTTGCTTGCTGGTTTGAATCAAGGGTTCTACTTGCTATTTGAACCTAAAAGGCTCGGGACTTGCTATTTGAATCTAAAGATTCAGTTAAACTTGCTATGAACCACAAGGGTTCAGGTTAACTTGCTATGAACCAAAATGGTTCGGTTTATCTTACTATAAGATGTGGTTTTTTTCTTTCTTTCTTTCACTTGCTAATTAAAGCACACGGTTCTACTTTCTCCAATCAATACAAGGAATTTTTTACTTCTAGTTTTGTATTTTCTAATTTAAAAAAAGAATGATTTCGTTACTTAAAATAGAAAATATACAAAACTTAATCTTACTTTCTTGCTTTCTTACTTTTCTCGACTAATCCTATCGATTAGAAATCTCTAAAATGACTAATCCCCAAATAAATCTTTTGTTTATGCACAAAACTTAATTTGATTAAACAATAGACACCTTTATATCACTAAAATATCTACTCCGTATAAACAAAAATATGAATTTAAAGTGAAATAAATGAAGACTTATCAGTATCCCTTTCTTCTTTTCTCTCGGTATCCCAACCTTCTTTTGTTTTCCAGATCTCACAAAAAATGGGTAAAAGTCGACTGCCCTTTTTCTTCTTTTTCTGATTGTTATCGAACCTAAAACACCAAAAAAATCACCAACACCAACTTCGTCTTCTTCTTTTGATCGGTGGTTCTGGTTCCGAATTCTTCTCCGGCGATGGCGGTTACTCGACGGTTATTCTTTGTTAGCAATTATTTTGTGAATTGCAAAAGTGATGGTCATTAGTTTAAGACATAAGTGTGTAATGTATAATATGTAGTTTAAAAGTGGGCTTGTAGTATTAGTTTTAGTAGTATCTAATGTATAAGTGTAATACATTTATAAGCCCACTACATAGTCCAAGTAAAAGCCCACACATATCCAATGTGTTGGCTGTGATACGCATAAAACCACACACACTATTTGTTTATCAGTGTGCCTCATTATTATTAGAAAAAGAGTGTGTGTGTGTGTGAAAGCAAAAACCTCTCTAGTCTTTGTATTATTTTCACCTTTGAAATATAATCATTTGACTAGTAAAATATCCACATATCTCTTGTTCTTGATTTACATGTTAGTGAGTGTCATCATCGACCCTTGTGTGTATGATAAAGAAGTGATTCGTGGTCTACAAGTGGTATACAAAAGCCAATCTTCAAGGTAGAAGGTTTGTGTGTTCGGTTTGCTTCTACAAGAAAACCAACTGTTGCGTTTTTTTTTTTTTGCTTCTTAAAAACGTGGCAAAGTGTTGTTTTTTTGGAATCGAATACTCAAAAATCATTTGCAAGGTTGTGTTTGTTAAAATACTCATGATTTGGCTTCTGGTTAAGTGAGTATTTCTCACTTGCAAGTTGAAAAACTGGGAAATACTGCATTTTTTTGGTGTTCTTAGCTTTTAGATCGAAAGTATTTTAAGAAAGAATTAGTTGATGTGTTTTTATAATATCTTTGATTTGATTGGTCAAGTTGTTGAAAAGGTGTAAGGGATATTTGCAACTTGTGGAAAAGTTGTCAGCAAGTAGTGTAAAGGTATAAGATATCACGTGGGAAGGTACTCAAAAGTCAACAAAAGTGGGAAAAAGCTGAAAAGTTTCGGAATTACTCAAGTCTCTCGCAATTGCTCCTGTCCTTCGCAATTACTACTGCTCTCGCATTTCATCTCGCAATTACTGCTGCATCTTTCGCAATTGGTGCTGCTTCCTTCGCAATTGGGTCTCGCAATTGGTGTATCGGAATTGGTGTCGCAATTGATACTTTTATCGCAATTGGAGTATCGCAATTCAGCAATTGTCTCGCAATTCAACTTTTATCGCAATTGAGGTGCTGATCTCGCAATTGGAGCATCTTATCGCAATTGACTTCGCAATTCAACTTTGGTCTCGCAATTAGTGGTGTTCTATCAAAATTGGTCTTGCAATTCACATTTTGTCTCGCAATTGGTGCAATTTTCAGAATTGGCAACTTCAGTCCTTGTACTTTCAGCTGCCTTAAGAGATCTTTCGGATTTGACACTTTTGGCCCTCGCAATTGTGATTAAAAGACTTCAAAGTTAAATAACTTTTAAGGATTTGATTCGAACGTAATTTCGTCAACTCGAAAGTGAACTCGGTATTTTTACTCTTGTATAAGAGTGTAAAATACTTCGACAAACGGTTATCTACTTTCTTGTATAAGATTGTTAGATGTTATATAAATTACGAATTTATATAAATAAGATATATTTCTATCTAAATTGATATTTTGCCATAATTTGTATAAATTTTGGTCAAATTGAAATTTCTATAGAAAGTGTCGTGTTTATCTAAATTGTAATTTACATATCCTTTTGTCGAAACTGTAAACTTTTGACTTTGTCTTAATTATACTTGAATCAAGTTTCGTAACGTTATTTAATTTATTACAACATCAACGATCATCAACAACAAACCAAAGCATCAACGATTATCAACAACAAACCAAAGCATCACATCATCAACCAAGTTCTAGTTCAACCTTCAACGAAAACAACTTCTATTTTGTTGAAACGATCCTTAATCCACTTTATCGTACAATACTGTAAAGATGACTACACAACAAGACATTCATGCCGCAGGTTCAGAAAACCGACCTCCAATGTTAGAAAAAGGTGGTTACCTTCCATGGACGAGTCGTATGCTTCGTTATATGAAATCAAAACCTAATGGACAAGGTAGACTCTTGGCTAACTCCGTTGAGAAAGGTCCATTCAAGCCTCGTAGGACGGAAGTTACAGCTGAAGATCGAACTTCAGAACCTCCCGTTGCAGCAACTTACAAAGTCCAAGAAGAAAAGGATTATACGGCAGATGATTGGAAGCAAATTGAAGCTGATAACTTGGCAATGCATCTAATCCAACTTGGGCAACCTCAAGAAATATTCTGTGCTGTAGACAGTTGTGAAACTACTCATGCAATGTGGGAACGAGTCAAAAGACTTTGTTATGGTACAGATATTGGTAAACAAGAATTGGAAAACAAGCTTCTCACTGAATGGGAGAAGTTCACATCTACACCAGCTGAACAGATTGAATCTTACTATACACGGTTTTGTACTCTAATGAATGAGTTGATCAGAAACAATTTGGCACCTAAACCAATTGTTCAAAATATCAAGTTCATCAACAACCTTCCAGAAGAATGGGGACGATATGTTACTATTGTCAACCAAACACAAAACCTTCACAAGATGAACTATGATCAGCTTTATGACTTCCTAAAACAAAACCAAGCAGAGGCAAATGAAGTCAGAAAAGAGAAACAAGCAAAACAACAAGATCCTCTTGCACTCATAGTCCAATCACCTACACCTGCAATAGTTAATGCACAACCTTCATCATCATCTTCATCCCAACAAGTTATGCAACAACAATACAATCCTCAAACACCGTTCTACCCACAACAACAACATGTAATCCCACAACAACAATACCTGCAACACCCAGATCAACATGATCAGGATGAGTCAACTGATGATTTGACTCAAGCTTTTGCCTATCTATCAAAAGCATTCCAAGGACGCTACTCCACACCCACCAACAACAATCAACGAATCTCATCGAACACTCGCAACAAGCAGATTGCACAGCCAAGTTTCAACATGGGACTGCAAGGACAGATGGTTGGGGGATATGGGAATCAGCAGGGATATGCTCCAAGATATCAGATGGGTAATCAGAATGCAGGGCAGTATGTTGGTAATCAGATGGGTCAGTTTGCAGGGAATCAGATGGGTAATGCTGTTGGTAATCAAAGGGTACAGAATGCTGGGAATCAGTTTGGGAATGTTGCTCAGGGAGCTGGGAATAGGAATCAGGGTAATGTGATGAAGTGCTTCAACTGTCAGGGTATTGGTCACATGGCTAGGAACTGTCCAGACAAGCCGAATAAGAGGGATCCAGCTTACTTGCAAAAAGCATTAATGTTGGCAAACAAGGAAACGGCTGGGCTTCAGTTGAGTGCAGAAGAGAATGACTTCATGGCTATTATGGATAATTCTGAAGATCTTGAAGACATCGATGCAAACTGCATTTTTATGGCTAATCTTCAAGAGGCAAAGTACGACACAGACTCAGAAGCACCTCCTGCTTTTGACACTAATGCGGTTTCTGAGGTACAACCATATGCTACATGTCACAATAATGAAATGTTTGATATGTCACCTCAAAATGAACAGTATCCTGAGACTCCTAATCTCATTTACGATACATATATGGACGAACCAAGTTGTAGTAATACTAATTTGGTAACTCCAGATATGGATCCTAATGAAGAATTCGAGTCACAGCATACTGATAATGATGAGGAAACACGTGCTATGTTTGAATCATTATTGCAAAATTGTAGTATTGAAATTGAGAAAGTTAAAACGGTCAATCGCGAGGTTAAGGCCGCGAATGAAAAATTGACCGCTGAGCTTGAGAGTTATAAGGTGAATGCAAAAGCTTTTGATTTTCACAACAAACGTCAGTCAGATCTTGAGGTTAGCTTAAGAGATTCTGAGTTAAGAGAGAAACGTTTGCAAATAAAATTTGACACTCTAGATGTTAATTTGAATTTGCAAATCAAATCTCTTAACAAAGAAATTTATGAACTAACCAACAAGCTTTCAAAACAAAAAACAACTTATTCCAATCTTGAAAAAGAAAAGAAGGAGTTGAATGAAAGGTTTTCAAAACGTGAAAAAGATCTTCAAAAAGAGATCACTGACAAAATGGAAACCATTGCAAAGTTGGAAGATTTACTTGTAAAAACGGGTCATTCTGCACAAACGATTAATTTGTTAATAAATGATAAAAACCCGATTTTACATACGCTAAAGAAAACATCTATCGGTTGTGAAAACCCTTATTATCTCAAGAAAGCTTAGAAAAATCAGAATGTGTTATATAATGGTAGTGTGCTAAATGATAATCATGATCCGTGATGAAGCGAAAAGTGTACCGCTTTTAAGGGGTCATTTAAGCCCTAAATCGTATTTATTTGATCAAATATTGCCCTAAATCGTTTCTTTTGTCATTTTAGGTACTTTTGAGGAGAAATCTGGAAAAGGAGGCATTTTGGACGTTTTTGGAGCATTAAAGTGAAGAATACGACAAAGTCTCAAAATCGGCTGAAATTTACCTTTGACGGCGTCAGAATCATCTCTTGACGGCGTCATGCCTTGGCAAGAAAAGTGGGATGTGAAATTTACTCATGACGGGCCAGTGAGTTAGCATGAGAATTCTGACGGCGTCACGCTTTAACTAAATCAAGGGCGTCACGGCTTAAATCATAAGGGGACGGCGTCACGTTCAATGTTCGACGGCGTCAAGCCTTGATAGGCCAGAATGGATTTTTGAAGAGCTAAAGAGGGACGGCGTCAAGAAGGTCATCCGGGAACCCTAAAAGCGGCGAGGTGACGGCGTCACAATCCATAAGGTGACGCCGTCAGATCCAAAAATCTATATATAGTTTTCTAATTTTTTGTCATTAAGAGAGAGCTTAGTGTGTGGAATTTTGGGATAAAACCCTAAGACGATTTTAGCTACTTTTTCAGGGCTTTTTGCCTTGAGATCTTCCATGTTTCATTGAAAGATAAGTTATCAATTAATCATTCAATATGTCTATGTGTTGTTTGATTCTATCTTATGCTTGTCTTTTGTTTAACATGTTAGGCTAATTTTATCTTGTGTTTGCTTAGATTTAATGAAACCTAGCTATTGATTATTGGTTGTTAGTGTGTTATTAGTTGTATTGGATGATTGTTTATCTATGTTAGGCTTAAGAAAACTGGCTAACTTCCTATTCGGTAACTTGCTTGAACGTCTTAAGAAACATGAACCAAACGCGTACTAAAGGTTTTTATGGTTGTATTTAATGCACAAGCGAATTCTAGTGATCCCATGTTAGGAGCTTCCTAGCCGGCTCGACATAGGAGTGAAGTAGGAGCTTGTAGAGTTGGGGAAGTAAGTACGCCACCCCACGAATGGTATTAAGGAATACACCCGTCATCCACGCGACTAATACACACTAATTAACCGGTAAAAGATAGTTAGGGAGTAAGGAAATCTAAGTAAACACATTTCTCTACACATAAGTTTCTCACCACTTTTCATTTTTGTTATTTTATTTTATTGCATTTGTAGTAATTTGGGTTAGTTGACTAGCAACTAATTCCGCCCACTCCTTCAAACCCGAGATTTTACTTGCTTTCATAAAAACTATAAAAACATAAAAAGAATCTTCCTCAACCTTTAGACCTAATTAGAGTAGCCTTTCACACCTAACGAACACTATTCCCTGTGGAGAACGATCAATCCCCCGTACTTACCACTACACTATACTACATCGGTCAGGTACACTGCCTGGTGGGGTTGTAAGCCTCTTGAGATCCCTCGAGAGGTAAAACCTGTTGTAAGGTCACAAAACCACGCATCAAGTTTTTGGCGCCGCTGCCGGGGAGTAGTTATTGCTTAGGTTGAAATTTATTTTTATTAGGTCTACTCATTAGATTCATATCTAGTGAGATTTTTATTTTCTTTGTTATTAGCTTTCTAGTAGTCTATCTTTTCTTTGTGTCTTTGTTCGTAAAAACCTTTCCATTGACTCTTCCGTTCACCATTATGGAGTACGCGAATCCACCATACTACCGACCACGAAATCCATTCGCCCCTAATGACATCTTGATGTTCAACCAATATCGAGATGAACCCATATATGATGCATGGACTCGTTTTAAAAACTTACTCCGAATAGTCCCTCATCATAGTTTCGATTTAGCATCCCTAACCCAAATCTTTTACAATCGTGTCGACCGATATGACCAAATGTGCATTAACGATTTTGCCAATGGGGACCTTAGGGAATTAAATGCTGAAGAAGCATGGGATGCCATTGAAGATTGTGCCCAGTATTATTATAGAGTAGACAACCCAACAAACGTTAGTACAAGTCAATTGACCACAAATTCCAAGGATCATGAAACAAGTTTGTCTGGGGATGACTATTTTGGGAAACCTAAGTGGATGTCATGTAACATCATAGTACAAAACAAACACATAGGTAATCTAGATAAAATGGAGGATGAGGTGGATAATCCAAGCCCACAAAGTACCCCACAAGTCCTACCATCACTTGAGGCACACACACCGCCCGTGACTTACCCGGAAGAAGTAGAAGAAACTTTAGGAATCCCAATGGAGGTAGAACCCTTGGACCAAGCACCACTAGAGGATATAGGTTTGAACACTTTTAGTGATGACCTTACTCTTAGTTCTAGGGAATTTCCTAGTGTTGATGAACCGGAACCTCAACCTTTACACAACTTTCCATCCTTAGATTTACATCTAGGAGACAAAAGAGGAACCGACCCACCCATCAACCCTTATTATCCGGGTAGTTTTAGGATGAAGGAAGCCATTCACTCACCCCCTTCACCTCACGTGGCATATTTCCACCCTAAGGGTGTGTATCGCTACTTTCACCCGCACTTAATCCTAAGTGTAGGGAAAACCTCCCCTATTTTTGTTAAATAAGGGTAGAGTCAGGCTCGTGACTCGAACAAAAACAAGCGCTTCTTGGGAGGCAACCCAAGCTTTATTTGCTTTGTGTGTTTATTTGTTTGTTTGTTTGTTTTTATTTGCTTCCGTATGTGTGTTTAATTTTTATTAGTATTGATTCATGTTCAAAAGTAATTTGTGAAAATGCTTTATTTTGTTTTTAACTTCGTCTTAACTACATATAAAGGTATTTTGCAAAAGATAAGTGTAAGGGAAATCCAAATCGGTTTATTAGAACACATATGAACATGAATCGTAATAATATTAAATTAACATACATATTCGTATTTGTTTGAGTCAAATGCTTGTATCGAGTCATAATGATGTTTTGCAGGATTTCCAGGAAGTAAGGTAAAGGTTTTTCTAGAAATTTTCCGGAAACATAAAATGAGAATTTTTGTCAGGACATTTCTGACGGCGTCAGGGTTTATAACCTGACGGCGTCAGATTTAATTTCCAGAAATTTTTGAAAGTTTTGTTTTTAGAAAAGTTTTTATTAAAATCTCCAACTTATAATCTCCAGGAATCTGCAAAATTATCATTCCACAAGCATTATATCCTTATATATAGATTTATCCCGCCGATGTTATGCAGGTTTTCGTGTTTGTTTTCTCAGGTTTAACAGGTTATTTTGGACAAGGAAATGTTTTGAATCAAGCTTATGGCGATGCATTAGTCATGGAGCTTCAACATTACTTTGGAAGAAGATCTAACCGTGTTACTTCACTATCCACTGAGCGAATCAGGGGAGTATTTGATTTCATTCTTTTACTTTATGCTTTTACATCTTGTTATTTGAACATTGGGGACAATGTTCATCTTAAGTGTAAGGGGAGGGTAAAAGTACGATTAGAGAATGCTATTACGCTTGATTTTTGTTTGTTTAATAGTAGATGTGTAATAAAACTGAGAGAAATACCTGTTAAGGTAATTTTAGTGCCAAATTTAAAATTTTTTACAACATATAGGAGTGAAACTTTGATCTTAATGAGCGTCTCACGGATAGGAGTTATATGACTAGCACAAAAAAAACCGTACCACTAAAAAAATTTTCCACCCCCAAATATGTGAGGTTCGCCCCTAGAATTGGTAGGAAAAGCATTTATGCTATGATGTGTGTACCGGTAGCACTTAGATTCTAGAACTTGCGTTAGGACCATTCCAAGGCCACAAGTGAGACTACATTCGTGTAGTTAGATTTACTACATGATAAGAGGCATTAGGATTAACCCATTGTTTTACACCTGTGTTTTTGTTATAATTACATTGGCTATATTGGTCAAGTAATTCTCCCACACCCCTTTGCGTTGTACTCATTTTTAGTACACGATACCCCTAGTACACCCCTCAGAGCCTATCTTTTCGTTTCGACCTTTAAGCATCTTACTTAAAGGAAGAATTTGTTACACCCCACTAAAATGTACACCCAAATCGCCTTAGCCTACCTTGTATGCACTCATCTTTAGTGCATTATTGTTACAACATTTGTTTAAACCCAAGTTAATTATCTAGTTGATTACATGGTTGCTAAGTCGAGTCATATCCTTGTACATATTGTTTTGGGACGATTGGGACTCATGGGTAAAGTACTAGTGTAATGGAGTAATGGGAAAGAACATCATTTATTACCCCCATATGTGCTAAATGTTTTAAAAGTACTCCAAGTTTTTCAATTATCTTAATTCGAGTCATTAGAATAGTTATTTGTAAAGTTATGTAAAAATTCAAGTGTAAGGGGAATGCAATGCCCCTATGATGTATTATTTTGGATGGTAGGGCAAGAGTGTATGAAAAAAAAAAAAAAAAAAAAAAAAAAAAAAAAATCAAGAAAAACACAAAAAAATGAGAAAATGAAAAATAGAAAAGACATACGGACTACCATCCCGTTTTATTTTATGTTTGTTTTATATTTTTGTTATTTTGTTATTTCGTTTTTAGCTTAAGATCGAGTCTAGTCTTGGCTTAGCAACATTGTATAGTACATGTAATTAATCAAGATCTTTAACTAGCCACCAGTAAAATATCCTTTATCCAACAAAACCGTGTTCTCCTTTTCCCTACACCTAACATTATAACCCATTTAAAAGCCCTCTTTGATAGTTTATCTTAGGTGCTTACGCCTAGTGGAGGAGGTTTTTGATCCTTTCCCAAGCCTATGGTAATCTATTTGCTATGACAGGTAGTGAGAGATATTATCCGTTTTCATTTTTTGAGATTTATTTTGATGACACTTGAGAGATGTGAGTATCTAAACACTACTTGTGAGGTGCTAGTTTATAATCTCCGTGCTTATTATGATTGAAGTGGAACGAATATTTGTTGTAATTACTTTTATGTTTGCATTAAATGACCCCTAACTTGTATTTTGATTAGAATAAAAGCGCATTTGCTTGAGGACAAGCAAATCTCAAGTGTAAGGGTATTTGATGAAGCGAAAAGTGTACCGCTTTTAAGGGGTCATTTAAGCCCTAAATCGTATTTATTTGATCAAATATTGCCCTAAATCGTTTCTTTTGTCATTTTAGGTACTTTTGAGGAGAAATCTGGAAAAGGAGGCATTTTGGACGTTTTTGGAGCATTAAAGTGAAGAATACGACAAAGTCTCAAAATCGGCTGAAATTTACCTTTGACGGCGTCAGAATCATCTCTTGACGGCGTCATGCCTTGGCAAGAAAAGTGGGATGTGAAATTTACTCATGACGGGCCAGTGAGTTAGCATGAGAATTCTGACGGCGTCACGCTTTAACTAAATCAAGGGCGTCACGGCTTAAATCATAAGGGGACGGCGTCACGTTCAATGTTCGACGGCGTCAAGCCTTGATAGGCCAGAATGGATTTTTGAAGAGCTAAAGAGGGACGGCGTCAAGAAGGTCATCCGGGAACCCTAAAAGCGGCGAGGTGACGGCGTCACAATCCATAAGGTGACGCCGTCAGATCCAAAAATCTATATATAGTTTTCTAATTTTTTGTCATTAAGAGAGAGCTTAGTGTGTGGAATTTTGGGATAAAACCCTAAGACGATTTTAGCTACTTTTTCAGGGCTTTTTGCCTTGAGATCTTCCATGTTTCATTGAAAGATAAGTTATCAATTAATCATTCAATATGTCTATGTGTTGTTTGATTCTATCTTATGCTTGTCTTTTGTTTAACATGTTAGGCTAATTTTATCTTGTGTTTGCTTAGATTTAATGAAACCTAGCTATTGATTATTGGTTGTTAGTGTGTTATTAGTTGTATTGGATGATTGTTTATCTATGTTAGGCTTAAGAAAACTGGCTAACTTCCTATTCGGTAACTTGCTTGAACGTCTTAAGAAACATGAACCAAACGCGTACTAAAGGTTTTTATGGTTGTATTTAATGCACAAGCGAATTCTAGTGATCCCATGTTAGGAGCTTCCTAGCCGGCTCGACATAGGAGTGAAGTAGGAGCTTGTAGAGTTGGGGAAGTAAGTACGCCACCCCACGAATGGTATTAAGGAATACACCCGTCATCCACGCGACTAATACACACTAATTAACCGGTAAAAGATAGTTAGGGAGTAAGGAAATCTAAGTAAACACATTTCTCTACACATAAGTTTCTCACCACTTTTCATTTTTGTTATTTTATTTTATTGCATTTGTAGTAATTTGGGTTAGTTGACTAGCAACTAATTCCGCCCACTCCTTCAAACCCGAGATTTTACTTGCTTTCATAAAAACTATAAAAACATAAAAAGAATCTTCCTCAACCTTTAGACCTAATTAGAGTAGCCTTTCACACCTAACGAACACTATTCCCTGTGGAGAACGATCAATCCCCCGTACTTACCACTACACTATACTACATCGGTCAGGTACACTGCCTGGTGGGGTTGTAAGCCTCTTGAGATCCCTCGAGAGGTAAAACCTGTTGTAAGGTCACAAAACCACGCATCATGATCCGATTGAGATTTATGATTCGGATGAAACGATTGAAACGATTCGTGTTAAAAAGGAGTCACCTCTGTTTTTTCAAAAACCAGTGGTTTTCACAAAACAAAAAGCTGTCTCAATTCATCTGTCTAACATTCAACAAATGGCATCTAAAAACACTTATGATACAAGTGCAGCTAGACTATATTTGGTGGATCTTAAACAGAGAATTGAAACACTTCAAAGTATTGTGGCTTCCAAAACAAACAGTCAAAAATTTGAATGGTTTTCAGGTGTTCAGGATGAAATTAAAGAGATTTTTGAATCGGAAATTAATCCACACATTTCTGCAATCTATGTGGTTGTTCAAAATGTTGAAAACAATCTTTTAAAAGAGTCAGCAGAATTCGTTAAGGACCACAAATCCTTAGTGAATGAAGCAAATGAATACTTGGAACACATAAAAGTTTTGGAACATCAAAATGACTCTCTCTCTCTTTCGAAGCTCTATCGACCGTTATCATGTCTATTATTTTCCAAACATATTATGTTGAGGATGATGAAACACTTCGAGCTGAGACTTCTCAAATTGTTGAAAAATATGAAAAGGCGCTTTTGAAACTTGAAAAACAAAATTGCACATATTTTAAACAACTGGATACAAAAAAGGAAGAATGCAAGTATGACAAATTGTCGTATGAGCGTTCTTACAAAAACATGCAAGATCAAATAAATCTTTTGAAGTCTCAACTTGCAAGTCAAAAAGGGCAGGGTGAGGAAACTACGGGTATTGCACCATCAACCCCCTTGCCTAATAAGAAACAAAAAGAGAAAGCAGTTGTCAAGAACACTAATGTGATAGCACCTGGCCTTTATAGGATTAGTCCTACTACTGCGTCTGCCTCTACATCTAAAACATATAGGGCGATAGACAAAAGTATTAAAGATAATCCAAACGAGATTAGGACTGCTAAAACAACATCTCAAGACAACAACATAAATTCTAATGAGTGTGCCATACCTTTTACAGGATTAGAAAGCAACTCTAGGAGCAAAAGACAGTCTAGGAGCAATAACAAGAAACCTAGTGTCTCGCCTGTTTTTGAGAATGCGTGCAAGAAAGTAGAAGAACACCCTAGGAATTTACCGCTTTCCAAGAAGAAACATGTATCATCTAGTTGTAATGATAAGACTCCTGTTTCTAATGCATGTAATGATTCTGATTATTTAATGCAAAAGAAATCTTTGTCTGTAAATGCTTGTGATGATAATGTTTCTAATAATGTGAAAAAGAATGATATGCCAGAACAGAAAAAGGGTCCTTTTGTAACTAAGGCTAAGTCTAGATACATTCGAAGACTTATTGCAAAAGCTAGGAAAAAAACTAGCAGCCTATTACCTAAGGATCACATTAAGTTTTGTGAATGGAAACCAACGGGTAGAATGTTTGCACCTAAGAATGGCACAGTAGAAATAGTTCCCAATGCATCAACGGAAACCATCTCTAAGTGTACTCCACCTGTTACATCTAACCCCTTGGAACCAAATGTTAAACGGTTTCCATATACAAAATCCTCTGTTCTTTGCAGGTCATTGAAATTTGTCTTTGGATCGTCGACTCGGGTTGCTCCAAGCACATGACCGGGAATCTGAAGCTGCTGATCAATTTTGTGTGGCAGTTCATGGGGACTGTACGTTTTGGGAATGATCATGTTGCAGCTATTCTGGGTTATGGAGATCTTCGGTTTGGAAACTACTTAATCACTCGGGTTTACTATGTCGAAGGGTTGGGACACAATCTGTTCTCTGTCGGGCAGTTTTGTGATGCAGATTTAGAGGTTGCTTTTAGGAGAAACACTTGTTTTGTCAGGAATTTGGTGGGGAATGATCTCTTAATTGGGGGTCGTGGCACCAATCTCTATGCAATTGACATAAACCAAATGGCCTCTTCATCTCCTATTTGTCTCATGACCAGGGCAGGCGAAACAAAATCCTGGTTGTGGCATAGACGTTTGTCCCATCTGAACTTTGACACGATCAACAAGCTTGCCAAAGACGACATCGTCTCTGGTCTTCCTAAATTCAAATACACCAAAGAACACCTATGTCCATCATGTGAGCAAGGAAAGAGCAAAAGAGCAACATATAAACCTAAACCCATACCTAGTTCGGTTGATAGGTTGCATCTGTTGCACATGGACTTATGTGGCCCGATGAGAGTTCAAAGCATAAATGGGAAGAAGTATATTCTTGTAATTGTTGACGACTATTCAAGATATACATGGGTAAAGTTTTTGAGATCAAAAGATGAAGCACCAAGCACCATCATCACCTTTCTGAAGCGGATTTAAGTTCTACTTCAAGCTCCAGTTAGGATAGTAAGAACGGATAATGGCACGAAATTTGTGAATCAGGAGTTAAGAACATTCTTTGAAGAAACTGGTATTACTCACCAGACATCAGCTGTTAGAACTCCACAGCAGAATGGGGTAGTTGAAAGAAGGAATCGAACCCTTGTCGAAGCTGCTCGCACTATGCTGATCTATTCCAGTGCACCGTTATTCCTATGGGCTGATGCTGTTTCTAATGCTTGTTTTACTCAAAACCGATCCCTAATCCATCCAAGATTCAATAAAACCCGATATGAACTTGTCAACAACAGAAAACCGGATATTTCTTATCTTCATGTATTTGGCGCTTTATGCTATCCAACCAATGACAGGGAAGATCTGGGAAAGTTGAAGGCTAAGGGTGATATTGGAATCTTTATTGGGTATTCTGAAAACTCGAGGGCATTCAGGGTGTATAACAGGAGAACGAAAAAGATCATGGAGACGATGAATGTGAAGTTTGATGAAATTTCACAAATGGCTTCGGAGAGACTCGCTCTAGAACCCGCGCTTAACCCGATGACTTCTGGACATATCAGTTCGGGACTCGCACCTCAAGGAGCTCAATCAATTCATGACGAACAACCCACAACTCAAGAACTGGATAATTTCTTCGAGTTCATGTATGATGAATACTATGGTGGCGCTTCAAAAAATGCATCTAACCAACATTCCGCTGCATCCACTCAACATCAACAACCACCACCACCACCACCAAATCTAGATGCATCCACAACATTCGAAGCTGGCGCACCAACTCCCTCAACATCAACATCATCTACATCTACTCCTGTAACTCCATTCATTGAAATTGTTCTACCAAAAATTGATGAGCAAGAACAAAATAATGCTGTGTTAGACGAAAAAGTCTTTGAAAACCCGTTTGGAACGGAATCTGGTGAATCATCTTCCAGATTACATGAACCGTCTAACACGCAGTCGTTCAGTCCAAGGTACCCTTCAACATTACAGTGGAAAAAAGACCATCCGATTGAACAGGTTATTGGTGAACCCTCAAGACCAATTCAGACGAGAAAACAACTTCATACCGATTGCGACATGTGCATCTATGTCTGCTCAGTCAGTCTCATAGAACCTAAGAACATTCGGGAAGCAATGGCAGATAATGCCTGGATTGAAGCGATGCAGGAAGAGCTTCTTCAATTTCAAATCCATGACACCTGGGATTTAGTTCCAAGACCAATTGACAAACTAGTCATTGATCTTAAGTGGTTATGGAAAAACAAAAAGGATGAAGAAATGACTGTGATTCGCAACAAAGCTCGTCTGGTGGCAAAGGGATACAGACAAGAAGAAGGGATAGATTTTGAAGAGTCATTCGCACCAGTTGCAAGGCTTGAAGCAGTCAGGATTTTCTTAGCTTATGCCGCTCACAAGAACATCACGGTTTATCAGATGGACATCAAGACCGCTTTCTTGAATGGAACTCCGAAAGAAGAAGTGTATGTGAGTCAACCAGACGGTTTCGTTGACAAAGATCATCCGGAATACGTCTACAGGCTAAAGAAGGCAATCTATGGTTTGAAACAAGCCCCACGGGCGTGGTATGACGAGTTATCATCTTTCTTGTTGTCAAATAATTTCACCAAAGGAACAATTGATCCAACCTTGTTTACAAGAAAATACAAAAATGACATTTTGATTGTTCAGATTTATGTGGACGACATAATATTTGGGTCCACTAATCCGCAACATTCAAAACATTTTGAAAACCTCATGAAAAGCAAATTCGAAATGTCCATGATGGGTGAATTAAAATTCTTTTTGGGTTTACAAATTCATCAATCCCCGCGTGGTATTTTTCTTAATCAGGCTAAATACACAATTGAGATTTTGAAAAAACATGGTATGGAAAATTGTGACTCTGTTGGTACTCCAATGGTCACTTCACCAAAAATTGGCGCTGACCTATATGGGAAACCCATGCATCCGAAGAAATATCGGAGCATGATTGGTTCTCTCATGTACCTAACTGCAAGCCGACCAGATATTCATTTTGCTGTTTGCTTACTTGCACGGTTTCAGGCAAGGCCTACCAAACTTCACCTCCAAGAGGTTAAACGGATCTTTCGATACCTTCGAAGAACCATTAACATGGGTCTTTGGTATCCGAAGGATTCGGAGTTTACACTAATTGCCTTTTCAGATGCCGATCATGCTGGATGCCAAGTTACAGCGAAAAGTACATCAGGCGAAGCGCAATTTCTGGGAGAAAAGCTAGTAGGCTGGTCGTCAAGAAAACAAGATTGCACTGCTTTATCAACAGTAGAAGCCGAGTATGTGTCTCTATCTGCGTGTTGTGCTCAAGTCCTTTGGATGAGAACTCAACTCACAGATTATGGTTTCTCTTTCAACCGCATACCTTTGTATTGCGATTCAAAAAGTGCCATAGACATCTCGTGCAACCCAGTGCAACACTCGAAGACCAAGCATATTAGAGTCCGCTACCACTTCATAAAAGAGAACGTTGAAGAGGGTACTGTTGAATTGTTTTTCGTAAAGACTGAATACCAGCTCGCCGATCTATTTACTAAGGCCCTCCCAAAAGAGCGGTTTGAAAACTTAGTTCGTCGAATTGGAATGCGAAGCCTAACTCCCGAAGAGTTAGAAAGTCTTCTCGAATCTTATTGATTTACTTCATAAAGCTTCGCAAGTAAATATATTGTTGTAAATATTGGTAAATATATATATATATATATATATATATATATATATATATATATATATATATATATATATATATATATATATATATATATATATATACACACACATATACATATATATATATATATATATATATATATATATATATATATATATATATATATATATATATATATATATATATATATATATATATAATACTTTTTCAAAAACAAAAATATAAAAATAGAAAACTTCAAAAAGACATAAAAATATAAAACACAAAAACCAAAAATATTCTTCTCACGACATGTCTCTCGTCTAATCAATATTCTGTACGTATCTAGAAATGTCATTCAACAATGATACGGGTATTTACAGATGCTTGAGCAGGAGTTATTTTTTATGTTTTTCTAAAACATGTCGTTTCTCAAATTATTCTTCATAACGGCTTTCGTGCATTTCAGTACGAAACCCGCGCTACATTGAATGACTTCTGATTATTTCCGATCAGAACTCGCAATGTTAATGGCGAAAAGCTAAAACCTGTGAGCACTTAATCAAAATTGTTTCAAAAGATTTTTCAAAGTCTTTTATACATTTTGTGCTCACAACGACTCCCTCTAAGACCTCTAAATGCTTTTAAACTCAAAAGTTTAACCATTTGCTCTGATTAAGGGGGAGTAGCAAAACAAAAATGTTCAAATTTCATGCTAAAATCAGTCCGTCTCTCCACAAAAAGTTTCATTTTAATCAACTGTTTTCAAAAATACCACTTCATGCTATTTTTGAGGGGGAGATTAGGTGTTTATTATAAATATGGGGGAGAAGACGTGATTAAAATGTGATCTAAAAGAAGTTTTGTCGTTTAAATCTCAAAACAAGTTCTTCAAAAAGACTCAGCACGAACCCTCGAATTGACGAAACTAACTGTCCGTTATCGAAAAGACTAGTCCGGGACGGGTAATAATTTCAAGCTGGTTTACCAGTGATGCAAGCGTGTCTTGCAAAGGACTTGTCTGAGTAGAATGTACCAATTCGAGAGATGATCTTTGAATATGACCGGGACAGGTAATAATTTCAAACTAGTCTAACTAGTGATGTAAGCGTGTCTCGCGAAGGTCATGTTCATTGAAAATCGATCATTTCAAATGTGCGAACTCTACCCGACATGTGCAGTTTACTTAAAAATTGCATGAGCACATGTGAAGGGGGAGTGTTTCATAAATGTAAAACTCTCGATGTGTTAACAAAATGTGTTTTCTCATATACACATTGAGAGATTTTCACAAGGTTTAATGGCATGTGACAAATAATCTAGGATATTCATGGAGTAATAAGGTGATTATGGTTAGGTTATGTCCAATGATCCGCCAGAACCGGAGGGATCTACCCAAGGACTATTCCAATAGCTTAGAATTAGAAGTCCTTAGGTATGATTGAAAAAAGGAGTATAATGAGAAAGGAGAAAGAAGGGGCTGAAGAATGAAAAAGAAAAGTTTTTTAAGGGTGAAAAGAAATAGCCCTCCATGAAAACTTAGGTCAGAAACCGGGTCAATACATCTGCTATCGGTACTCACCAAGGTGATACTGGTATTGAAGACAAGACGTCATGGACCCAGTGACGCAATGCACCACCCCTCCTATCCACTCAGATATCTCTTAAAAGATATTTGTTTCATTTCTCACGGAGAACACTACATAATCTATCGACCTCTCACTTCGAGATGTGTTGATATTGAAAAGGTGGCACTCTGCTCCATGCCTCCGATGACTAAAACCAAAACGCACATAATTGAGTCTAGAGACATGAGATTCATCAAAGATCTCTTAGGAACACTTCCTATGTAATACACTTGTACTCACTCAAAAGGATACAAGCTGTATGAGTCTTAATGAGATCCAAGGATCTTGCCTCACGACATGATGGCCGCTGGACGATTTATTGCTAACTGTCTTATGCAGGTACCGACGAAAGTTCATCCACCATCATCATCTACAACGACGACGCATCTGGACAGAAGATGTAGATCAAGGCAAGACGACTCTTTGAAGATCACAGCGCATGAAGGAACATTGAACGAAGAATATTATACATTAACACACGAAGATCAAGATGTCAAAAGCTAAAGACCAATCACGGGAGCATCATTGAAATGACCATCCCTTAGGGGGAGATTGTTAGCAATTATTTTATGAATTGCAAATGTGATGGTCATTAGTTTAAGACTTAAGTGTGTAATGTATAATATGTAGTTTAAAAGTGGGCTTGTAGTATTAGTTTTAGTAGTATCTAATGTATAAGTGTAATACATTTATAAGCCCACTACATAGTCCAAGTAAAAGCCCACACATATCCAATGTGTTGGCTGTGATACGCATAAAACCACACACACTCTTTGTTTATCAGTGTGCCTCATTATTATTAGAAAAAGAGTGTGTGTGTGTGAAAGCAAAAACCTCTCTAGTCTTTGTATTATTTTCACCTTTGAAATATAATCATTTGACTAGTAAAATATCCACATATCTCTTGTTCTTGATTTACATGTTAGTGAGTGTCATCATTGAGCCTTGTGTGTATGATAAAGAAGTGATTCGTGGTCTACATTCTTCTTTTCTCTGATTCTTGATTCCAAATCAACGAACGGGTACGTTCTTAATATCCTTCACTCGTTCTTAAATCCCTTCTGATTGATTTAAAACTTGCCAGAAAAATCAATTTCTGTTTGTTCTTGCTTTTGGTTCGGTAAATAGATTTCCAATAGAAATCGATCTTCTTCTTCTTGCTTCTGAAATCAACGGTTACAGGAATCGTTGTTTTCTTCCTTCCCTGGGTCGATTAACCTTTGGCTCTGATGCCAATTGTAAGGTTTTCACCGGTTAAATTTGATGAACAATACAATGTTTGTATAAATAATCTTGCTATTGTTTTACATACAAATAATCGACACTATACTTGCTGTGGTTGTGGCTTTATATAGCCAACCAACCGACACCATCAACCGACACAACCTTTGACACAACTGTATTAACAGACATGACATAACTGTATTAACAGTTATAAACTTTCTATCTTGACACTTTTGGTCATAACTATAAAATACACATACTACATTTAACTTTCTAATTTGACCCATTTAACCCAAAGTTTAGGTTAACAATCAACATATTCGCCATAACTGTCAACAGACACATGTGGTCTCGTTTGAACATACGAAAAACACAATTCTCTTTGTCTTGCTTTGTTCTCTTGTGCCTAGAAACAAAGTGTTCTTCTTGAGTTATCCTGATAAGGATTTCGTGATACCCTGACGCCAATAGGGTCGAAATACTTTATATGGAAAGTGAACTCTTACACGATTCAAGAAGATATTTAAGATTATCATCACCCTAACCCCAATTTCTAACATGGCTACCTTGATTCAAAATTAAAATTTAGTATTGATAACCAAAATTGACTCACGTTAGCTTGACAAAATGGAAACCAACACAGTTCATAAGTCATAACCAAAACGAATGACCAGCCATGCTTTTGTAAAAACTTTAATTTTCACTTATAGGCTTGGATTTTGACCATAAGACCCTCGACATGATTGTCCACAAGTACAAAACACATGGTTTAAGATATGTACAATATTAATGCAGCTCTTAATAGTGAACATAAGCTAAGGTTAATTTTACTGTTTAATAAAACATATAACTGTAAGTGTACTGTACACATAATACAGCTTTAATGCGTGTAAAATAGAACTATTATAACGTTAGAAAACTGTGATGGAAGTCCACATTTGTTTTGAGACAATATAAATTATTAATAGCAATGTGTTAACAAAGCTCATATCATACCAAGTTCGATGTCGCCCATCACAAGTCCAAGGTTCATAGCAGATGGGGCAAACATCAATCTTATTTATATCATCATTTCCTCCTCCATAAATGCCGTCGTCACCACCACCAACACCAGCACCGGCTGGATCAAACTGAGGGCTGATCTCTGCAATCGGACTTGCAGCCATGCTACCACTAACATTTGCTTCATCATCACTTTCAATATCATAATCAAGGTCACTTGTTATCCTAGCATGAGAACGAGCACGTGGCATCCTCGTTGGAGAACGCTCATGTGAAATCCTCACTGGAGATTGTGGAATTAAAAACCTTGCTGGAGATCGGTCTCGAGGCAACCTTGCTGGAGACCTGGCAGGTGTCATCCACGTGTCACGTTTCCTCCGTGCCACTTCATTGCGCTCATTCATCGACCTCTCAGGGTCACTTGTCCACCACGTTGGCGAACCATCAGGTATGGAATCTGGAGATCTCAAATCCCGCTCTGGTTCAGGTTCATGTTCAGGTTCAGGCGACCACGACATACTGCAAAACCAATATCTTTTTGCAAAAAGTGTGAAATGACAACAATCATAAACGGCTGTTGTTATATACAGGAAATTTAGGTTTTCACCATTTGGAACAAAATAAATTGGCATGTAAATAGGAATACGAGATACACCGGAAATACAGTTACTTAAAACTCAAAAAGGAGATCATCTCTAACTTTGGTCAAAATATTATCTCTTTATATAGTTTAACCTTTTTTTATTGTCAAAATTATTTTACTTTATTAGTACTAATATTTTAGAAAATCAGTTATTTTAGACAGTGTCTTTTAGCAAGGAGATAATTTATAAAGTTAGATTGATTCCGCTTAAAATTTATAACATTATTCAGTAAACATCAACTACGTTTTTAGCCTCCAATTTTATGTCCTCTTAAATGTACACATATGACACTATATTCTATTTTTGAGTGGCATATGCATGATAGGATCCCTATTAATGAATTATCATGGATTGGATGAAATCACTAAAATCATAGAAACAATCTCGAAAAAGATGGATACATAACTAACACTTAGTTGTTATTGGTTGAAATAATCGTTTACATCAAATTGTATGAAAAACATCATCTTAATTAACCACTTTAAAGGTTGTTTTTAGCAAAATTCTAAATTATCTTAACTACATATAAAGCATAAAGGTCATCGTTGAAAATTTCAACACATGTAAATGACTTATTTGCCCTTCAATATCTTAACTAATTTGACAAATTAGATATATATACTTCTTTTTAATTGCAAGTATCGTTTCCTTATTTATACTTTTAATTCCCTTTCGCACAGTCCTTTGTAAATTTCACATTTTTTTCACAAAAGGAAAACACACTTGAATCATTTACAGAATTATGTACTTGTAAATTTCATGTTACCCATCGAAATTAATAAAAAATGCATAATAAAATGTATTTGCTCGCCGAAATTACCTAAAGTTGTAAATTTCATGGTACGTGCCGTAAAGTTGTTATCACGAAAAACACATAATTAAAAAATATTTGCTCGCCGAAATTAATTACATGGTACCCACCGTCGCAATGCGCGGGTACCCTATATTAATAAAATGCCCTCATTATTAGGAATAAAAATAATAAAATCAAACCTTTGAATAATGTTGGAAGTAATAACTACCAATGTGTTAGCCTAGTTCACTGTACCAATTTCGAAAAGCAAATGGAAATAATTTAGCCACCTAATAGTAATGACTCACGTTAAACTGAGATCACTTTAACCTGGCTTACGCTACCATTCAAGTGATCATTGAGATTCAATCGAATGCTTCTTTAAGTGTTGCCTGTTTGGCAAACTTTTGAAGAACCCGAATACAAGCTTCAAGGACTGCCAAGAACTTGTCATAACAATATTGGCATAAACTTGAGATCACAGAAATTAAGAAAAAAAATTGAGCCGAGATTTGAAAATGTTGTCCCCCGGTTAGGCCATTTATAGGAAGTTCCTAACGTAGCAGTGGTAAAATCAGCGTAAACCGAAATCAGGAAAGAGGCAGCTTGAAAATTAAGAAAAAAAAAATTGAGCCGAGATTTGAAAATGTTGTCCCCATTTATAGGGAGTTCCTAACGTAGCAGTGGTAAAATCAGCGTAAACTGAAAAGTTCAACCAAACACCTCTTAAGTAAAAACCAGTAATTTTTTTAACTATCCTTTATAGATAACTAACACCTCTTAACCTACACATGTTCACCACATCCATCAGAAATTTATCATGTATGCAAATCCTCCGGTGATATCAGCAAAAACGGCTAGAACCATGCATAAACCATTGGATCTGAACTCTCAACTTTCAAAGAGGCAATAATAGCCATTATCCTTTCAATAGATATTCAAAATATAGTATCAAACCACTACAATCCAAAACGTTTCAAATGGACCAAAACATTCCAAATTGATACTTCATTTTCAAAATGAAGCATGTATCTACAAATGCAAATTGATGGTGCTAGATTAGTGTTTGTGACAAATAGCTAAGGCAGCATATAATCAGCGTGATGTTCCGATTATTATCCCGTTCCTCGAATGCATGAATAGGTTGTTCCAATCCTTTGGGTCGTCTTTCTAAAGCATCATCTCGCAGTTCCAGTGCTGACCCGCTGCTGCAATGCCTGATCTATTGCATGAGCACGCTCCTCCAATGCATGAAAGAAACGCTTCTTTAATCTGTTGAGTTTTCGTTTAAAAGCATCATGATCTCCCACTTCCAATGATGATACCCAAAGCTCCTCCATGCGAGACAATACATTCTGTTTTATGCATTAGATACCTCTTAATTTTTTTGTACCAAAACAGATTTAATACACAAAACTTCTAAAAATGTCTTTACACCAGATTTACAAGGGAGGTGATTTTGGGGTGTAAACCTTCCCTTTTTCATAGATACACTTTCGAATAGATTGATTACATTGAGTAATGTTTCATGATCATCATTGTATACCTTGAGTAATGTTTCATGATCATCAGTGTGCTGGCAAGTCACAAAAAGCATTCTAACATCCTCTAATGTGCATGATCTCTTGCACTGAGGGCACTGGTAACAATTGAAATAAAAGTTTATAATGAGGATATGATACAAAATCAAAACTCAAAATCAAACATTTGTTCATCTGGTATAAAAGCTATAGCTGATCGATAGTGGACAAACCTTCTATTGATTTATGATTGAATGGTCAAAAGAACATAATTTCTCATTAACCCTTTGGGAATTATATACAGGATACAAGCAAATAATTTAGGAGAGAGTTAAGCTACTGTTACAACAATTGAGGAGAAACAATTGACCTATTAATGAGGGAGATATCTACCTAATATAACAATATGTAAAATAAATACAATAATATAAGATATTAATTATTTATTGTTAACACACCCCCGCAAGATGAGGATCCGTTGGAGACTCCAATCTTGGATCGAATGTATGTGAAAGCTAAGGTGACCACGGTAGTGGCTTGGTGAGGGCATCCGCAAGTTGATCTTTGGAGCTAATGTGCAGGACTTGTAGCTTGCCAGCATTGACCTGTTCTCTAAGAAAATGGTAGTCCAAGGCAACATGTTTCATTCTAGAATGATATACCGGATTGGCGCACAAGTATGTCGCACCTGTGTTGTCGCATAATAGTTGTGGAGTGCTTGACTGCTGGATGCCGAGCTCTTGAAGAAGGTTTTGTACCCAAGCAACTTCCGCAGCCGCGTTTGCAGCCGCTTTGTATTCAGCCTTGGTGGAGGAACGTGAGACCGTCTTTTGGCGAGAGGAGCGCCAAGAGATTATATTGGAGCCAAGGTATAGAATGTACACCGTGGTAGACCGCCCCCCATCATTGATTCCTCCCCAATCCGAGTCAGAAAAGGCAAGGAGTGTGAGAGGAGAGTCACGATGCAAGTATAACCCATAGTGTACCGTCTCTTTCAAATATCGTAGAACCCGTTTAAGAGCTTGCCAATGAGATTGTCAAGGTGAGTGCATAAATTGTGAAAGTTTGTTGACCACAAAGGAGATGTCCGGACGGGTAAAGGCTAGGTACTGAAGGGAGTCAACGAGTTTGCGATATTGGGTGGGATCAACAGGAGGAGTGGAGTCCACTAGAGTAAGAGGTTCGGATACGCTCATGGGAGTAAGGACATCTTTTGCGCCATCCATTTTGTGGGTGGTGAGAATGTCTTGAATGTGGCGATGTTGTGAGAGAAAGAGACCTGAGGTGTGGGAATAGCCTCAATGCCTGAGAAGTGGTGAAGAGGACCAAGGTCCTTGATGGAGAATTTTCGACCAAGAGAGGTAATGAAGGTTTCCAGCAGATTATTGTCACTACCGGTAATGATGATATCATCTACATAGACGAGTAGATAACAGGTGACACCATGGTGTTGATAGACAAAGAGGGATGAATCATACAAGGATTTTCGAAAGCCGAAGTGCAGCAAGAATGATGTGAGTTCGTTGTACCATGACCGTGGGGCTTGTTTAAGTCCATAGAGAGATTTTCGGAGTTTACAAATGTGGTTTGGAATCTCCGAATGAGCAAAGCCCGGAGGTTGGACCATAAAGACTTCCTCAGATAAGGTACTATGAAGAAAAGCGTTATTGACATCTAGTTGTCGTAGAGGCCAGCGTTTATAAAGAGCAACGGAAAACACGGTTCGTATGGTGACTGGTTTCGTTACGGGACTAAATGTGTATTTGAGTTTGACCAATATGTGTAATGGGAAGAGATTTACCATCACCTAAGACAATTTCATCCGGACCTCCCTATTCGAAAAGAATGGGTAGCGAGTGCTGATTTGGGGCGGTATGACCAGAAGCTCCTATGTCCCACATCCATGCTGGTGTGGATCCTGAAGTTGGATAGGCTGAAGTAAAGTTGACTGAAGGCGCCGAGCCTGTAGGACCGTTAGTTGGCTAATTGTAGTCACGCAGGAAACGCCCAAGTTTGCGGCAGTCCCTTGTCTCATGACCCGGGATGTTGCAGAAGTGGTAGTAGGTGTTTGTTTTGGTGGGACAGGTTTGATTTGGTGTAGTGGGTTTATCACGGGTATTCCAAGAGGGGCGTGACTAGTTGGGTTTTTGATAACGGGTTTCGGATTGCTGTTTTGGGTACGTGCGGGCAGGTTGGCGGTGGGTGTAGTTGACTGTGGTAATGAGTGGTTCGGTGGAGGTTTCTTTGATGGTGCGTTCGTGGTCGAGTAATTTGTCAAATAGTTGTGCAAATGAGATTGTGGTGTCCCGTGCTTTCAGGGACTGAACAAGACCGGTAAATTCATCTCCGAGTTGATTCATGGTGTGAATCACCAAGTCTTCTTCATCAATGGGGCTTTGGGCGAGTGCCAACTCGTCCGAAATTGACTTCATGTCGTGTAAGAAATGAGTGACAGATCAGTTACCTTTGGGATTTTTGGAGAGTTTGGATTTGAGGGAAATGATCTGTGAGCGCGAGCCGCTGGCATAGCTGGCATTGAGAGTGTCCCACGCCTGTCGAGCGGTGTAGGCTGCGGAGATGAGGGGTTGAATGGAATCCGAACAACTGCCAAGCAGTGCACTAATCACCATTTGGTCCTGGCGAAACCAGAGCATGTAATCTGATTGGGTTTGATAACATCGCCTGTGGAGACGGTTTTGGCCGGGGGTTCCTCAGCGCCGGTGATGTGGTGGTTGAGTTCAAGACCGATGAGAGTGGAAAGGATTTGTTTGCGCCAAGAGGGGAAGTTGGTGGATGTGAGTTTGATGGGGAAATGGGTTGCAACAGTGAGAGGAACAATCTGTTTGGGTGCCATGGTAAGGAATAATTGGCTGGTGTAGGATTGCAGAGGTGTTTTTAGGATCGAAAAAAAAAGAACCATGGGGTGTTTTTAGGCTCTTGATACCATATTGATTTATGATTGAATGGTCAAAAGAACATAATTTCTCATTAACCCTTTGGGAATTATATACAGGATACAAGCAATAATTTAGGAGAGAGTTAAGCTACAATTACAACAATTGACCTATTAATGAGGGAGATATCTACCTAATATAACAATATGTAAAATAAATACAATAATATAAGATATTAATTATTTATTGTTAACACCTTCTTAGAACTTTCACTATGTTGAAGCCATTTGTTTATACAAGACAATCCATATACATGCCCACAAGGAAGATTACTGCAGAAGTCACATGAAACAAAAATATAAGCAGTCAAAAATGTTTTATTAATTTATCAATACTATATACAATCCATGTGTTATCGTCATACCATATTCGATGATTTCCCTCAGTTGTACAAGCTTCATAGCAAATGGAGCAAGAACAACCAGCAATTCTACTCTCATTCAACTCATTGTTTACGCCATTAGTATTAACTGCATTATTGGCATTGTTGATCACTTCCACCCCTTGCGAAGTTATACCATCCCCAATCGAATTTGTAGTAACCAATCTCTCAACTGGTATCGACGACTCCTCTTCTACGTGATCTACTTCCATAGAAAACGCCACTCCGAGCAACTCATGTGGAAACCTAGGAACACCATCAGGTATCTCCAATAAAAGATCAGGTGTGGACCCAGACATTGCCTGTGTCCAACTAGTCCAATTAGGTATGTACGTGGGCGAAGTGGCAGGTGAATATTGGGGCCAAGGATGTGTATACGGAGAACGCTCAGGAGGTAAATACAAGGGCGTAGTAGGTAAATAACTTGGTAACCCAGGTGTATACGGAGAAGGCTCAGGAGGTAAATATGAGGGCGGAGTAGGTAAAAACATTGGCGCCCCAACTGAATACGTGGGCGATGTAGGTTGATATGCAGGGGAAGAATGCCAAGATGACACTCTAGGCGAAACATACCCGGGGAGGATAGGTGAATAATCCTCAGATGACATGATCAAGCCGTCAAAAACACTCGTACTCTTCTTCTAGGTTTATGATCGACTTAAACCGAATGAACGTAGCGTGGAAGAATGCCAAGATGACACAAAGGTTTTCACCCTAACAAAATTTTAATTGTTAACCGGATCTTTTACATAATATCATAAAATTATTTTGTCATTTTGTGGATCTTTTCATTTGTAAATAGAAGATCCATTTCCAAAATCGAGCACTCTTATTTGACAATAAAAAAAGTTAAAATTGAACTTGTTGGGTAAGAAATTGACTCTTGATAAACTAGTAAAATCGAGCTCTCTTATATGACAATACAAGTTAAAATTGAATTGGTTGGGTAACAAATTGAGGAAAATTCAAATGCATACCATTTTTTTTGTACATACTATTGGACAAATCTCCACCCTCCATCCTTTTTGATCTAATGGCCAAATAAAGGTTTTTTTTTTTTTTTTTTTTTTTTTTTTTTTCGCTTTTTTTTTTTCACACACAGTTTGTGTGTGTTTTCTCTCAACCAACTTCCCTCCATAATCAGTTACGCTTTCCCTCCATAATTAGTTTCCGCCGGAAAACCGCCGCTACACCGTCGTACACCGTCATAATCAGTTTCCACAACACCACAACACCACCGCGACTTTGCGCTGATCCATCACAACACCACCGCGACTCTGCGCGAATTGATTGCTCATGGCGATTTTTGATCTTAATCAACCTGCTGTTTTCGTTTCAGAATCTTCTATTAATTAATTCAATTGTTTAGCTCTATCTGTTTGTGATAATTCTGGTAATGGATCTGGTAGCAGTTTTGTGGATGTAGCTGCCGATCGTTTAGCTTTTGCGGTTTGTGATAATTCTGGTAGCAGTTACAGTGATTGTTCTTCTTCTAAGCGTGTTCAGGATGATAATGCATCATGTGAGTTTTATTTTGATTTTTAAGCTTATCAAGCATATCACCAGTGATATGTTTGCTTATTTAGTTTATTCTCTCGATTATAGTGTTATATTGCTTATTATTTACGCCGTTAGTTATAAGAGCTTAAACATGATTATAATTGTGTTTTTTTGTTGATGATAAGTTGTTGATTATAGTGTTATATTGCTTATTAGTTATGCCGTTAGTTTTAAGATCTTAAACATGATCATAATTGTACTTTTTTGTTGATGATAAGCTGTTGATTATAGTGTTATATTGCTTATTAGTTTCGCTTTTAGTTTTAACAGCTTAAGCATGATGATAATTTGCAGTATCACCAGTGATATGTTTAGCTTTTTTATAAACATGATGATAATTGTGCAGTATCACCAGTGATATGTTTAGCTTTTTTATAAACATGATGATAATTGTGCAGTATCACTAGTGATATTTTTATCTTTTCATAAACATGATGATAAATATGTTTAGCTTTTCATAAATATGATGATAATTGTGCAGTATCACCAGTGATATGTTTAGCTTTTCATAAACATGATGATAAATGGGCAGTATCACCAGTGATATGTTTAGCTTTTCATAAACATGATGATAAATGTGCAGTATCACCAGTGATATGTTTGTTTATTTAGTTTAGCCTGTTGATGATATATGTGTAGTATCCCCAGTGATATGTTTTTTATAAGCTGTTTTTTGTGTTATCTTTTTGACTGTGTGTTTTGTTACCTTCTTTTACAGCTTCTAGTGTTCCTAAAATTCCACAATCTTTTGCTCATCATGATTTTATTGATACTCCTGGTGGATCGGTTTTTTGGGTTCCTAGAGTTTCTGCTAGTGTTTTACCAAAGCTGTTGAGTGTATATGATTCTGTTGAGGAATGCATTAGTATGTATGAGAAATATGCTTCAGAGGCTGGTTTTGGTATTAGAAAGTCTAGTCAGAAAAGGTTAAGGAATGGTTTTGTAAAAGAGAAGTATCTAGTTTGCAATAGGGAAGGTTGCCCAAAGAGAATTTATTTGAATACTTTAGCTCGTAAGAAGGGTGATAAGCAAGTTAGGACTTCGAATTTTAGGGTAACCGGTTGCAAAGCTCGTGCAGTCTTCCATATGATTCCTGGAACATCTCAGTATCAGCTTACTACCTTTGATGTTGAGCATAATCATGCACTAGATCGTGTAGAATACAAACATTTGTCAAAAAGTGAAAGGAAGCTACCATACCATGAGCAGCTGTTCATTATGAAAGCAGCTAATCATAATCTTGGTGCGACTAAAGCTCATAGTTTGTATTCTGGGTTGAAAGGATCCACAGCTTTTGTTCATGGTACGCAGACCGAGTTTTGTAACTTTACTCGTGGTATAAATTGTTTCATTGGGGATAGTGATGCTCAGATGCTTATTAACCGTATGGAAGATCGTATGAATTATACGTCAAACTTCTCATTTGATTATTTTGTTGAAAATGCTGAGCTTCGTGGATTGTTTTGGGCTGATGAGGTTGCTAAGTGTAACTACAGAGAGTTTGGTGATATTGTTTCATTTGATGCGACTTACAGGACTAATAAGTACGCTTTGTTTCTTTAAACCTGTTATATTTCCATTGCATTTCTACATTTTTTATATAGTATCACCTGAGATACCTTTTTTTTTTTTCTTTTCAGATATCGGATGGTTTTTGTCCCTTTTACTGCTATCGACAATCACCGGAAGTGTGTTACTGTTGGCTCTGGTCTTCTTAAGAATGAGACTACTGAATCGTACATATGGTTATTGCAAGCATTCAAGAAAGCATTTGTTCGTTCTCCAAATATAATTGTGACTGATCAAGATGGTGCAATGCGGAAGGCGATTGCTGAGGTGCTTCCTGATTCCAAGCACAGGCTTTGCATGTGGCATATCATGAAAAAGCTTCCGTCTAAGGTATTTCCTGTGATATTTTTATAAGTTGTTTATCTCCTGTGATATTTGCCTATTTCCTGTGATATTTGTCTATAAAATTATTTGTTTTATCACTTTTGATTATTTATTGTTTTTTGTGCAGTTCTGTATAATGATTCCTGTTTGGTATCACTTGTGATACTTTATTGTTTTTTGCATTGTTCTGTCTAATGATTTCTATTTGGTATCACTTGTGATACTTTATTGTTTTTCAGATTGTTACCAGAATCTATGATGAAACTGATTTCAAGACTAAATTTAGCAAGATTGTTTGGAATATGTATATTGGTCCTGAGCATAGTCACATGGAACGGGGATCGTTCCGGTACGCGATCAAGGATCGGGATCGCAGTTCGTTAGGTGCCTAAAATTCGGTTCGATGGGGGTAGGTTCATTCGGGATTGCTCCGGTACGATGTACCTAATAGTTAACATATTCCTAAGGATTATAAAAAAAAAATCCTAACATCCAAAATTAAAAAAATAGTTTGATACTTTTGAAATTTTCATAAGTCATAACCATCATTCAATTACATACTAAAGTTTCTGTATTAAAGTTAAAATAAACAACAATTTCATGATTGAGAAGGTTTGAGATTAGGATCGTTAATTTCCCCGTTCCCGACTGAATCGTACCCAAATTGGGAACGCGCGAACTGGATCGCAATTCGCGGCCTTTCTAGCGAATTATGTTACTATGGTCCTGAGGAGTTTGAGTTCAGATGGAATGAGTTGATGGTAGAGTTTAATCTTCTAAATCATAAGTGGTTGAACAAGATGTATATGATTAGATCTTCATGGATTCCTGCATTCTTTGTTGATTCTCCACTTTGTGGATTGATGAGGACTACATCGAGGTCGGAAAGTGAGAATTCCTTCTTTTCGCATTTCACGAATCCTACTTCCACACTTGTTAAGTTTATGGTTTTATATGAGTCTGCTATGGAGAAACAGAGATATATTCAAGAAAGATTAGATCATAACTCGTTTGACTCATTCCCTGTTTTGTTGACGCCATTGGAAATTGAATTACATGCTGCAAGGGTTTACACTCGCAAGTTGTTTGTGCTTGTGCAAAAGGAGATTATTGCTGGTTCCTGGTTATGTTCGATTGAGTCGAAAACTTGTGATGAGTTATGTGATGTGTCTGTTATTTCTGAGAAAAAATTGGTTCCTGGTACTATACCAGAAGTTGTTGATGAAGAAGAAAGTACTTCAGAGAATGTTGAAGAAGAGCTTATTTTGTATCAGAAAGACGCTGGACGGTACAAGGTACAATTATTTTTTTGTTTTTACATGTATTTTTGGTTTAAGTATCACTGGTGATATTAGGTATCACTGGTGATATGAAGTATCACCAGTGATATGAAGTATCACCTATTGTATTATATGGTTTATTTATTTATTTATTATTATTTTTTTTTGATGAAGGTGGTTTATAACAAATTAGATTGTTCAGTTGCTTGCTGTTGTCAGCTTTTTGTTCGCTGCGGGATTTTGTGTCGTCACATTTTCTGTGTATTCAAGAATTGTAATGTGCTTAAGGTCCCAGATCAATATATACTCAAGCGTTAGACAAGGGATTTGATTCCACCTGATTTGAGGAGGCAAAAGGCCCGTTATGGTCAAGAGAATGAAGAGATAGAAAAGCTTGCTGTTGAGGCGTCTAATTTGGTTGAGTCATGTGTCAGTATGATGATTGAGAATCAACCAAAGCTGACTTCTTTTGTAGGCAAGCTCAGAAAGCTAAAGTCAGAAGTTGAGTCTGATTTGCCAAAAGTTCCTGTTCGCACAGTTTCTCAAATGGTTCATCGGTTTTTAGGTGTTAAGAAGCCTAAAAAAAAGAATGTTAACAATCCTTCAAGAGCTAGTAATAAGGGATATATGAAGGATCGTATTAAGAGTGGGCGTGAGATAGCACTTGAGGAAAATAATAAGAAGAAGAAGGGATGTGGTATTTGTGGGTTTACTGATCACAACAGGCGAACTTGTCCACTGAGGAGTGGAGCAAGCGGAAATGGAGGTGATGGAGCAGGCGGAAGTGGTGGTGATGGAGCAGGCGGAAGCGGAGTTGATGGAGCAATTGAAGTATGATTTTTAGTTATTGGTTTATTCTTTTATTTTTGTGACTTTATGGAATATTTGTGACATTTATCACTTGTGATAAAGCATTAAAGTGTTTAAATAGTTTTCATCATTTTTTTTATGAATTTTTTGTTGATTAGAATGATTGAATTTCTGTGTATCCCTTGTGATACTTTTTCTGGATTTATTAGTTTATAGCTTCTCAAGTGTTTATTTGAGTTTTATCACCTGTGATACATTCAAAATCACACACTGGTTTATATAATTCAAAGGCATTTAAAACCATAAAGAATAAACTTCTCATTTGTACATTCATTGCATCAAACTTTGTATATTGTAAATATGCAAGCTGTTTCATCAACCATTTATCAGATATGACATAAATAGAAAACATTCATATGAGGTATCACTGGTGATATCACTGGTATCACTGGTGATATCACATTCATATGAGGTATCACTGGTGATACCTCACTGGTATCACTAGTGATAGTATCTCCTGGTATTCTAAAAGCAAAGAACATGTAAAAACAAAAAAATATCCTGTATGAATGTAAAACCATAAAGATAAAAACTTCATCTGTCTTCATTTCCCAAAATCCAGAACAAAGATAATTCAAAGATTCCATCTTTTTTTTTCATATCTATCAACTAATCCTAGATGCATTCAGATTACGCAAAATCCAGAACAAAATATAGCACAATCTCCACCACCAGGGAATGTGGTTCGGGACCTAATAGAGCTCCCGTCATTCTTAGGTAACCCCAAACTTGGACTGTTGTCCGTCACATTCCGTGGCTCGGCAGTGCTTCAATGGATTGTTGCTTATCGAATTCTTAATTCTAGTTTAACCAACATTGTTTAGAAATCTAAAATACACAAATCAGAAACATAAAGTCAACTAATTGTTTCAATAACCACTTGGTCCAGCCTCCCTTGCATTTTGTTCTGCAATCTTTTTCTTTATCTCCTCGTTGATCAGATTCTGTACTTGTTCTTCATCTGGGTTTTCGGCTTCAAACTTTATTGCGTAATCTGACATCATTTTTTGTTTTTTATTTACTTCATGAAGCATCATCTTTGCTGCATATTTGGATCTCAATTTGTTTATTTGCATTCGATGATCTTTGCTTGTTTCTTTTAGCATTCCTGTTTCCCATGTTGTTGAACTCTTTCCATTATAATGATCCGTATGCATCATCGCGTACAAACCGCAATCTATTTTCTCTTTCTTTGTCTTCTAGTTCATGTTTAAGATTGTTGGTTTTTTTTTTTTTTTTGTATTCATTAGTTGATCTGCTATAGGATGTTCATATGTAGACAAATGCTTTGCAAAAACGCCTTTCTGAAAATTAAAATACACAGTGTCAATTTTAGAGTAGTATCACTAGTGATATTCTAGATATATTTTACAGAAACAAATTTTATATGAATCATTCAGTATAGTTTTTCTTACCACAAGATCGTATTTGTCTTTGTACTTTCCTTCGTATGTTCCACCTGAATGACTGTTATCTATTATCACAGATGCTCCTTTGTAGATGTTGAAAACGATTAGGTAGTAATGGTCATGTGCTAGGATTGGAAAGAACACCTGTTATCGCAAAATTATAAAATTGATATATGTTTTAAAATAACAGACAAACTTCATTGTTCAATATATAAAAGTCATTCGATATACCAAATTAACGTCGTCAAATTGTAGCTTGCTTATATCGTCCTCCATCTGGATTGAAATCATCTTTGCAAACTCATCGTATTGTTTATCAATCTTTGTAAGCATGCATTCTGGCTTATCCTGTATTATGCCCGGCAGCTGCTTGATAATTAAAAAGAAGTTAAATTAAGTTGATTCATAAACACATTCATATGAGGTATCACTGGTGATATCACATTCATATGAGGTATCACAGGTGATACCTCATATGTTCTTTTTTAACAAATGAAAGTAATTGAATCAAACTTTATCGTACCATCATTGATGTATAAAAGTAATGCCTCTTTACTTCTTTCTCTGATTTCCATTCCTCGTAATTTAGGATTGAAGCAAAGGTGTCGATCACAGGACTTTCAATTTTCAACCCTGGTGCTAGTGATTGGACATTCATTCTCATTAATCCTACACGTTTGTCGTCGAAAACTTGCTCTCTGTTTTTACAAAATAGCATGTGAAAACTGTAAGAAACTACAAATTATTTATTAATTGTGATAAATTCAAGTAAATTTCATAAAGATTTAAAGTTAATCTTACGCTTCGTCTCCTTGCATACAAAAGATGCTTCTTGCCAAGAGTATTTCATCCTTTGTAATATCTTCTGTCGTGCTGACCCTTTTGTATAAATAGGGTGATTGCAGGCACCGATATTGCTTTTCTTCATCATCTTTATCTGATTCTGTTTTCTTGAATGGTATCGATTGTTCTTTCGGGGTATCAAACCCTAGATTAAATGAAGGCACAGATCCTGGTGTGAACTCATAAATGTGCTCCTTACTTTTACAACTAGATGGACCTTCTTCTTCTTTTTCTTTTTCTGTTTCTGAAGATTAATCTGCTGCTTTATCCGTTTGTTTTTCTTCTACTTTTTTCTGAGTCCTAAATGTCTGCCATTCATGATCTTGGAAAGCTGCGAAAATTTCTTCATCAGTTAAGTCGTCAAGTTTATTTGAAGCCAATTTGGCTTCTTTCTCTTTCGCTTCTCTCAATTCTCTTTGAAGTTCTTCATCAGTTTTTTTCGCCAATTCTTCAAAAATAAAATCATCAGAATATTTCATTTGATATTGAAATTTTTCGCCATCCTCATTTTTTTGACTTGTTACCTCATTGTTTTCTTCACGTACATCCCTTAAGTTACTACTCCCCTCATTTTCCCCTGGAGCCTCATTCTTTTTCCTACTGCTCCCCTCGTTTCCATTGCCTTGCGCACCTTCATCAAATTTTGATTCTCCATTTTCATCATTTGTGGCATCATGTTTGTCATCCTCATCATCGTCAACTATCATAGATTCTCCATTTTCTTCTCCACGTTCTCTGTTTTCTTCTCCACATTATGCGTTTTCATCTCCATTGTTGTCATCTTCATCATCACTTGTTGCAAATTTGATACCACTTGATTCTGTTGATGATGAACAGAACGGACTTCTTCCTTTGAAATTACCTTTTGGGTTTATGAAAATCTGATTCAATCTCTCTCTAATTTGGTTTATCCTTCCTTCATTTCCAAACTTGTATATAGTATCTATTATTGTTGCTTCAATCAATTCTTTCTCACTCAAAATGCTTTCTATTTTATCATCTAACATCTGATAAATTTCCTGTAAATCAATTGAAAGTCTATTAAATCATTTGTTATACTTTTAAAGTCATAAAATAATATTCTGCATATTATGATCTAATATCACTAGAGATATCATACACTTACCTCTTTTTGAGCTGTTTCTTCTTGTTCATTTAGACCAGTTACACCTCCTAAAATCTCCGCCATCCCAAAGTATTTTATTCTATCCATTTCAATAGTCTCCCTACTTTTCAGCAAGTTTGCGTTCCAGCTTTTGAAAGCCGGTATCCTTCTTGGTACATTCATTGCATCAAACTTTGTATATTGTAAATATGCAAGCTGTTTCATCAACCATTTATCAGATATGACATAAATAGAAAACATTCATATGAGGTATCACTGGTGATATCACTGGTATCACTGGTGATATCACATTCATATGAGGTATCACTGGTGATACCTCATATGTTCTTTTTTAACAAATGAAAGTAATTGATAGTATCTCTTGGTATACTAAAAGCAAACTTTGTATATTGTAAATATGCAAGCTGTTTCATCAACCATTTATCAGATATGACATAAATAGAAAACATTCATATGAGGTATCACTGGTGATATCACATTCATATGAGGTATCACTGGTGATACCTCATATGTTCTTTTTTAACAAATGAAAGTAATTGATAGTATCTCTTGGTATACTAAAAGCAAACTTTGTATATTGTAAATATGCAAGCTGTTTCATCAACCATTTATCAGATATGACATAAATAGAAAACATTCATATGAGGTATCACTGGTGATATCACTGGTATCACTGGTGATATCACATTCATATGAGGTATCACTGGTGATACCTCATATGTTCTTTTTTAACAAATGAAAGTAATTGATAGTATCTCTTGGTATACTAAAAGCAAAGAACATGTAAAAACAAAAAAAAAATTGCATGTATATTTTTTCAATCATAATTTGTTGTGTTAAAAGAAAAAACAAATAAATATTTAGGAGTTACCATCAAGAATGTTACTGGGCCGTAATAGACCACCTCTGTCCTATCCTTCTTTCTTTTTGCCCAATCATTTTTTGATGATGTTGCGCATTTATACACGTATCTGCACCAGTCTATTTCTGCCACGTCATCTTCTTCAAGTACGTTTTCCAATACCGTGGTTTTTACAACATTGTTCTTATCACATTCTCCCAATGTATTTGCAACTAGCATTAGAAAGTTCATTTTGAACATAAAATCTGTGTTTCTTGTCTTTTTTATCTGGTTTGATATTGCTTTTGTTGTCAACTTGATTTCATCTTTGTATTGATCCTTCCATTCTTGTTCAAATCGATCATTCTTTTCCCTTTGTCCTTGAGTTCTTTCCAACCTTCTTGATCCTTTTGGTAACCCAATAACTACATTCACTGTTTGTGGAGAAAGTTGTAAGTTACCCGTTGGAAGCCTAAGGTTCATTGTTTCAACGTCGAGGCTGTCTACTACATAAAATGCTAGCCGTTTTGGTACTTCATTGATTGTAAAATCTATCAAGTCTCCGAACCCCATTTCTCTTATTGCTTTCTTTCTTTCAACGCTTAGGCCATGCGTTGCTTCAAAAAGGTGGTTAACTGTTGTCCTTGCCCTCAACATTGTATAAACCTTTTGTTTCTTTTTAACATTTCTGTCCATCTCTTCGTTTTCATCATCATCTTCAGTTTCGTCTATTTTTCTTTTCCCTTTTGCTTTTTCTTCTCTTTTTGCTCCATCTTCTTTATCAGCTTCTTTAGTTTCTTCAGCAACTTCTTTTTCAGCCTGTGGTATAACGTAAAAAATGTTATACGACATTAGCAATTTGTTTATCAACATTTACATTTAAAGTATCTCCAGTGATACATTCAAAATCACACACTGATTTATACTATTCAAAAGCATTTAAAACCATAAACAATAAACTTCTCATTTGTACATTCATTGCATCAAACTTTGTATATTGTAAATATGCAAGCTGTTTCATCAACCATTTATCAGATATGACATAAATAGAAAACATTCATATGAGGTATCACTGGTATCACTGGTGATATCACATTCATATGAGGTATCACTGGTGAAACCTCACTGGTATCACTGGTGATACCTCACTGGTGATACCTCACTGGTATCACTGGTGATAGTATCTCCTGGTATTCTAAAAGCAAAGAACATGTAAAAACAAAAAAATAATTGCATCAAACTTTGTATCTCCAGTGATACTAACCTGTTCTTTAGTTTTTTCTTCTGGTTTTTTCTTCTCTGCTGCTTCCTTTTCACCCTTTGCTTCTAATTTTGCCGCTTCTAACTTTTCTTCCTTCATCAGCATTTTCTCTTTCTTTCTTTCCTCTAATTGTTTTTGTTGCTCTGCTAATTGCATTCCAAATCGTCTTTTCTTACATGTTAATCTTGGCAACTGTTTTTGTCTTTTTGTTTTTGTTTCTTCTGTTTTATTTTCTGCATTTTTAAGACCAAAGCTTATTCAAAAAACAGTCTAATGACCCTAATTTAAGCTAACCAAATGCTACTCGAAAGCTAAATTAAAAAGCTAAGATTGATAACATAGATAGATAATTAACAATAAGCCAATAAACCAACTATAACAACTATAATTAACATGTACCAAACAGGGGCGAAGCTTTATAGGGGCCCGGGGGGGGGGGGGGGGGGGGGGGGGCGACCCCCCGAATTTTTTTTTGCGATATAGGGGGTATATAGTTTTCGTGTAGAAAAATTTCGGTATATTAGGTTTCGACCCCCCATTTTAATTGTGAAATTTCGGTATATTAGATCCCGACCCCCCACTAAAACTTGGCAAGCTTCGCCACTGGTACCAAACACCCCTTAAAGTAGTCTATTTTGATTTTTAAGCTAAAAGAGTCCATAATAAGGTAGGATTTTGATTGACAGAAGTTTAACTAACATATTAAAGACCTAAAAATCAAATTTAAACAGAAAATAATCAAAGGAAACAATAACAGAAAATAGTTAAATTTGATTGAAATGATTGTCATACCATTATCCACATTTTGTTCAATTTTCTTCCCCTTATCTTTTTTTTCGGCTTCCGATTCATTCATGTTTATACGTATGGATTCACAATTTGATTTTTACACGTATTGATGGGGTGTGTGTGTGTGTGTGTGTGTTTTGTCTGATAGTTTATGTTGCAGATCTAGGGCATAACGGTAGAATAAGGAATTGGGGGTATTTGGGAATTTGGGTTTTTTTTGTTCAATTTAACTCTTTTTTGGTCCTTGTATTTTTTTTTTTTTTTTTTTTTTTTTTTTTTTTTCTAATTTGTGTCTATTCTTTTTTATCTCTTGTGATTTGATTAATTTTAGTTTTACAATTTTGGTCTTTGTATTTTTATTTTTTCTAATTTATGTCTAGTTTTTATTTTTATTATTGTTTATTTTTTATTTTTTAATAGCCAAATGTTAGTAAGATTTTTATGGGCTAAGTTTTTATTTCTTTAATAGTCCAATAATTAAATATAATTTGGGCTTAGTGACTGGCCCAAAGAGTTTCTGCTTAGAGACTTGCCCAAAGATATTTTAGTTATCACCAGCGATACAAAATATGATGTATCACCAGTGATACATTCAAAATCACACACTGGTTTATATTATTCAAAGGCATTTAAAACCATAAAGAATAAACTTCTCATTTGTACATTCATTGCATCAAACTTTGTATATTGTAAATATGCAAGCTGTTTCATCAATCATTTATCAGATATGACATAAATAGAAAACATTCATATGAGGTATCACTGGTGATACCTCACTGGTATCACCAGTGATACATTCAAAATCACACACTGGTTTATATAATTCAAAGGCATTTAAAACCATAAAGAATAAACTTTTCATTTGTACATTCATTGCATCAAATTTTGTATATTGTAAATATGCAAGCTGTTTCATCAACCATTTATCAGATATGACATAAATAGAAAAGATTCATATGAGGTATCACTGGTGATATCACTGGTATCACTGGTGATATCACATTCATATGAGGTATCACTGGTGATACCTCACTGGTATCACTGGTGATAGTATCTCACTGGTATCACTGGTGATAGTATCTCCTGGTATTCTAAAAGCAAAGAACATGTAAAAACAAAAAAAATAATTGCATGTATATTTAAAACCATAAATAATAAACTGCATCTGTCTTCATTTCCCAAAATCCAGATGAAAGATAATACAAAGATACCATCATTTTTTTTTTTGCATAGCTATCAGCTAATCCTAGATGCATTCAGATTCCGCAAAATCCAGAAATTAATGTAGCACAATATCCACCACCAGGGAATGTGGTTCAGGATCTAATAGAGCCTCCCGTCATTCTTAGATAACCCCAAACTTGGACAGTTGTCCGTCACATTCCGTGGCTCGGCAGTGCTTCAATGGATTTTTGCTTATCGAATTCTTAATCCTAGTTTAACCAACATTGTTTAGAAATTTAAAATACACAAAACATAAACATAAATTGTCTTTGAAAATAAATTGTCTTTGGAAAAGCATGGAAGTCAACTAATTCTTTTCTTCTGCTGCCCTTTTCTTCATAGCTGCTTCAACCATAATCTTCATCTTTTCTTTATCACTGTTTTCTTCACCAAACTTTATTACGAAATCTGACACCATCTTGATATTCTTGTTCACCTCACTCAAGAGGATCTTGGCTGCATACCTCATCCTCATCCTTTTGATCTGTTCAGCATATTGTCTGTTGTTTTCGTCCTTGATGTCTGTCTTCCATTTTTGTCCAATTTCTCCTTTAAACATCTCCATATGCATCATCATATAGAGGCCACAATCTATCTTGTTTTTTTTGGTTTTCCATCTCATCCTTGGTATCTTTGGTGGCGCTTCTTTAACTACTTTCTTCGATGCTGGATGTTGAGTTCTAATCAAGTAATGGACAAGTATCTCTTTCTGCAAATAGAATAAAAAGTGTTCAAATAAAATAAAATCTATCTCTAGTGATATTAATCCAAATAAAACAAAAATCAAATAGAGATCAGTCCAGGCGTTGCTTACCACAAAAACAAAGATTTCTTTGTATTTTCCTTCGTAATCACCATCAGAAATACTGTTGTCCAGTATTATAGCACCACCTTTCTCAAGGTCGAAAACTATTACATAGTAATGACCATGAGCAATGATTGGGAAGAATACAAGGTGTACATCTCTCAATTTGTAACATTTTTTATCCTTGTTGATTATTTCCAAAAAAATCTCTATCTGTGCCTTCAGGTCTTTTTCCTTCTTCTGAATCTCTTGATGCTGTTTTATCACAAGAGATAAAAGATTATTCAAAATGAATTTTTTGTTATTAAACGCATAGAAAATCTAGATATTTACCGTTGCAGCCAATGGTAAGTAGTATCGTCTCTTTTCTTTGTTTATTTTGCTTCTCTCTTCCGCATTCATCACTGCAACGAATGCGTCAATTACCTGGCTATCTATTTGTATATCTGTCGAAAGTGTCTGCATCGTTATTCTTGGTACTACTGTTCCCTTTCCATCATCAAACACTTCGTCTCTGTATTTTAGTATCACAGGTGATAAATGTCAGTTTATTTGTTATGTATAGAATATCACTGGTGATAATATCATAGTTTAAAGTATAAGCAGCAAAATATAAGAATCTTACAGGATGTCTCCTTGCGTTGAAAACATGCTGTATGCTAACAGTGTTTCATCTTCTGTCAATGGCTCCATCACATTAGCCATTTTGTTATTATACGGTGACTTTAAGTACATTGATGGTTTAACAATCCTTTTTCCTTCTTTTTTTTCTTTTTCGATGCTTTCTTCATCAATGTCCTTTCCAGTTCCGAATGGTTTTACTTGAACTGATGGGCTTTCAGCCTGTTCTGGAACTTTTGCTTGTTTTGCAGCTTCTCTTTCAGCCTGTTCCATTTTCAAAATAAAATTAAAGTTTGATCATAAATGTTTTCCATTTTGAAAATAAGTTAAACCAAACTATATGTCAACAATGTAAATGGAAACAAAAACATACCACTCACGAATTATATGCTTATTATTTTTGATGTTGCTTAAATATAACTATTTATATTCAAAAGTATCTCACCTTTCTCTTTTCATTAAGCTCCTTTGCAGCTGCTGCTGCTTTCTTCTTCTGTTCTGCTTTCTTTTCTTCCTCTTTTTGAGCTCTCTCTTTTTCTGCTTTTTTCTTCTCTTCTGCTTTCCTCTTCTCTTCTGCTTCTTCTTTTTTCTTTGCTTCTTCTTTCATAGCAGCTTCTTTTGCAGCCTGTTTTTCAGCTTTCTCTTTTTCTGCTTTGCTCTTCTCTTCTGCTTTCCTCTTCTCTTCTGCTTCTTTCTTTTTGTTTGCTTCTTCCTTCGCAGCAGCTTCTTTCTTCTTCTCTTCTGCTTCTGCTTTGCTCTTCTCTTCTGCTTCTTTCTTTTTGTTTGCTTCTTCCTTCGCAACAGCTTCTTTCTTCTTCTCTTCTGCTTCTGCTTTGCTCTTCTCTTCTGCTTCTTTCTTTTTTTTTGCTTCTTCCTTCGCAGCAGCTTCTTTCTTCTTCTCTTCTGCTTGTTTGCTTCTTCCTTCGCAGCAGCTTCTTTCTTCTTCTCTTCTGCTTCTGCTTTGCTCTTCTCTTCTGCTTCTTTCTTTTTGTTTGCTTCTTCCTTCGCAGCAGCTTCTTTCCTCTTCTCTTCTGCTTCTTTCTGTTGGTAAAAAATAACAAGTTATTATAGTGTATCACTTGAGATATTTTCTTTTGTTATATTAGTTTTTATTTTTTTTTTTTTTTATTTTTTTTTTATTTTTTTTTATTTCATCTTTTCTTGCTTTCTCAGCGGCTTCTTTTTGTTTTTGAAGCATTTCTTCTTTCGCTTCTTTCTGTTTTTTTGCATCAGCTTCTGCGGCCTGTTTTATTTAAAAATTAAAAACTATTAGATTGCTTCTTTTGTTTCTTCTTTTTTGTTTAATTAAAATAAAAAATTAAGTATATATAAGAATCTTATCACTAGTGATACTGCATACAAATAATAACTATTCAAGATATCTAACCTTTTCTGTTTCCTGCTTTGCTTTCGTTGCAGCTTCTTTGGCAGCATCGTTTATGTTTTCATCCAAATTTTCTCCTTCTTTTTCAGTTTCAGTAGATTCTCTGTCTTCTTCTCCGTCATCATCTTCTTCATCTTCATCAGTTGAACCATCTCCACCATCATCACCTCTTTGATTATCATCACTTTCATCCTCTTCACTTTCTCTATTATCATCACTTTCATCCTCTCCACCTTCTCCATCATCATCACTTTCATCACTTCTTTCTTCATCTTCTCATCGACTAGGCCCTGCCTTATCGTCTATCAATCTCCCGAATTTATCAGTTGTTATTCCTATATTAAATTCTGAGTTGAACCTTTGTATAAACCTCCCTATCGTTTCATCTCCTTCGTACATCTCCATGCTTATTTTGATTGAATTTTCTAACTCTTCTTTCTCTCTTAAAACTCTTTTAAAGCTTTCTTCTATTGTGTCATATATATCCTGTATTTAAAAACAAAAAAAAAAAAAAAAAAAAAAAAAAAAAAAAAAAAAAAAATACATAAGCATTTATCACTAGTGATATCATTCAATAAGGTAATTTATCACTAGTGATATCTTACCTGTCTCAGCTTTTCATCTTCATTTTCTTTACTGTTTTCATCTTCTTCTATTACCATCACCTTTCCAATCTCTCCATTATATATTTCCCTGTCCTCCCTTGTCTGTAGTAGAGTTGTGTTCCAGTTTTTAATTGCTGGCCATTTTCGTGGGACGTCCATTTCCTCAAATTTGGTGTAATGCAAGTAAATGAGCTGTTTTCAATGAAACAAAACTTCCATTAATGGGCTTTCATGTTCTGAAATTATTATATAGTTTTCATGAAAAGCTAAACATATCACTGGTGATACTGCACAATTATCATCATGTTTAAGCTGTTAAATCTAACGGCGTTACTAATAAGCAATATACCACTATCAGCTTTTTGATGATAGTGGTATATTTAGCTGTTGATAATTATTTGCATACCTATCAACTAATCCTAGATGCTTATTTAGTTTAGCCTGTTGATTATATATGTCTAGTATCACCAGTGATATGTTTTTTATAAGCTGTTTACTCAATTATAAAAAATAAAATTATGAAATTATCTCTGGTGATACTGTACATCACATTTCATAGAAAGCTTATTTTTAAATTTAACTGTTACTTACCGTGAACGTCAGATTCGGTCCGTAGTACCAATTCTCAACCGTGGTATCATTCCAGCCTTTCTTGCTTTCTTTTAAGACATTCCAAATGAATGTGCACCAATCGATGTTTGGTATGTCTTCGGGTGACTGTATGTTTTCCAGGACATGATACTTCAATCTAGATGAATTATCGCAATTCACAAGGCAGTTTGCAAAAAGCATCAAGTAATTCAAATCAAAAAGGAAGTCTGTTCCTTCCGTTGTTTGAATTACATTAGATAACATTGTTGTTGTTCTGTTCCTTTGCTTTTTTGGCAGCTGCGCCATGAATCTGCAGTACATTGTGTCCTGTGTCAGCCTTGGTCTCTTAGCATAGAATGATTTGTTACCCATCGGTATTCCCAGTGCTTCTCTGATTTTTTTTGGAGTTATATGGATTATCCCGCCATTTGGTAACTTGATCTCCATTGTCTCCACATCCAAGTTTTTCAAGACAAAGTATGGGAGTTTTCCAGGAACTTTTTCGATTGGAAACCCAATTAATGATCCAAATCCCATCTCTCTGACCCTTTGTTTTCTCTCTGTGGTCAATGCATGTGTAGCATCATAAAATGGTTTTGCAGTCGTCTTTGATCTTAACCTCTTGAACTTTTCCTCTATTTTTTTCTTACCCTTTTTCTTATCCTTCTTTTTATCTAAAACAAAATCTTCATCTTCCATCTCTTCCTTTTCCTCTTTTTTGTTTCTCTTATTCTTACCCTTCTTCCTTTTCTCTACTACAACTTCTTCATCTTCCGTATCATCCTCTGCAACCTTCTTCCTTTTTTCAACTCTTTTCCTTTTAACGTTCACTGTTTCAACTTTCCTTTTCTCAACCTTCTTTTTTTCAACTTTTTCTTCCTGTTTCTTTTTCTTTTCATTTTTTTTCTTGTTTTGCTGTTCCTTTTCTTCTTCTTCTTCTAATCTTTGTTTCTTGGTAGCACTTCTTGTTGTCGCACTTGGTGATTCTGTTATTTTTCTCTTTGTTGTTGGTTTTTTCTTGACAATGTCTTTCGTTGCCTTTTCAACCTTCTTTTTTGTAGCCTCTGCCTCTTCTTCTTCATTGTCTTCTTTTGCCTCCTTTCCTCCTTTTGGTTTTTTCTTTCCAATAGTCTTTTTTCTTTGCAAAGTTGCCAGAACAATCCCTGAATCTGTTGGACTATCGGGTCTTAACACGTCAGTTGTTTCTTCAACGGTTGGTGGTGTTGGTGTTGGTGTTGGTGTTGGTGTTGGTGTGCCTTCAGTTGTTTTTTCGGCAGGTGACCTTTGGTTTATTGGTGTAACTAAGATTGGTGGATTAGGTGCTGTTACTAGTGATAACCTACCACTCAAACCTGCATAAAACAAATCCAAATAAGTTTATGAATATGATATGTGATAAATAAACCTTGAATGTGTATGCGCTGTATAATTTATAACATTCATTACTGCAAGTATACGTATTCATTACTGCAAGTATACAAACACAGAACCTAAATGTCAAATTAATACGTCGCATACATTCAGTTTTTTATCACACTTAATTCTTCTAAAGTAGACATGCTTAGATGTTACAATATACCTTTATTTGTGTTAATCTCTGGAGATGGATTCAAAAATGCCAGTGTTTTCAGAACTGCATTCACAATTTTACATATATTAAGAGAATGTATGCAATTTTTTTGTTTAAAGATTTATTAACATAAACTAACCGCTTAAAGCTGTTATCGAGCCCAGATCCGCAAAAGTATCAGAATCTACGTTTTTTCAAAAAGCACAAAATTAGTCTCTCATCATATATATACTAGTTATCAGTACAAGTGCTCATCTACAACTGTTTTATCACTAGTGATAACCTACCAAAAACTGAATAAGACATCTACAACTGTTTTATCACTGGTGATAATCTACCAAAATCTGAATAAGACATCTACGACTGTTTTATCTCTGGTGATAATCTACCAAAATCTGAATAAGACATCTACAACTGTTTTATCTCTGGTGATATGCTACCTAAAATTGAAGTGAGTCACTACAAATGTTTCGTTATCATCGCAGATCTTCTACTAGCAAAAAGTGAACTAAATAGCTACAACTGCTTTTTATCACTAGTGATAACCTACCAAAAACTGAAGTAATGCATTACAATTTTTTTATCACTAGTGATATAATACCAAAAATTGAATGACATCTATTTTATCATCATCACAGATCTTCTACTACCAAAAACTGAATAAAATAACTACAAATGCTTTTTATCACTAGTGATAAACTAACAAAAACTGAAGAAAAGCACAACATTCATCACATTATTATAAAAATATCTCAAAAATATATAAAATCAACAAAAACTGTATAATCTAAATAAATAACATCTTATAAAACTCAAATAAGTTGATAATCATCACATGCATCACAGTATCACATCAAAAATTAACAAAAAATACACAAAATGTTCATAATGATCGATATTATTCATAAATAAGTACAAAATCACTAGAGATACTAATAAAACTAGTAAATAATTAGTCGTACCTTCATTTTCAGTTTCAGTAGGTTCATTTTGAACCTGTTTTTTTGGGGGATCTGCTTGCGCAATTGATGATTCTTCCATTTTTGTGATTTTTTGATGATTTTAACGGTAAAAATTGGTTGATTTTGGTGTTTTAATGGCGGTTTAGGGTTGATTTTGTAACTGTGTGTGATTTTTAGAGAGAGAAAGGTGAGTATGACCGGGTGGAAAGTGAGAGGTGATTTTTAGAGAGAGAAAGGGGGTTTGTTGGGGTAACTTTGCCGGGTTGGCAACTTTGGTCCCTCCGTGTTTTTTATTATTAAAATTTATTTTTTTGATCCAACGGCCCTGATTGGTCCGTTGGTATGTACCATTTTTTCCATTTGCAAAATAAAACGCCTTGGCTGGGTAAGAAATTGATTTTTGATAAACTAGTTTTAGATTCCCGTACGTGTACGAGTACGAGATTTTTGGATTGATTTTTGGTAGATTTGAGATTGTACATGATTAAAAAAAAATAAAGTATTTCCAATGATGTAGTAATTTTAAAATTTAAAATAAATCCAACTTGTAAAGATATTAACCTACATTCCCGGGTATGTTTCAAATACTTTATATCATAAAATACTTTATTTTGTATAATCCTCGGGAATGTATTCATAGGCTGCATAAAATACTTTATTTTGTATATAGTAGTTATAGTCTAGGTACTAAATACTTTATTATTATGCAAGTTGGATTATATTCATAGGCTGCATAAAATAACTACATCATTATTTTAAATTTTAAAAAAAATAAAGTATTTTATTTACTTGTATTTTATTTTGTAATAAAAAAAAGTGCTAAATACCAAGAAACAAACAAGAAAGATCAAAATTTTAAGAAGTACGAGTGAAAGATGAAAAAAATTTAGCTCGAAATCAACCCAAAACACTTATAACCTTCTTCTAGCGATTGATACAACTTGTTAGGTCACCATATTAGATTAACACAAGTATAGATATGAGAGAAATAAGAGAGAAAGATAGCTTGGTTGATTACTTCAATATGAAAGATAAAATGGCAATAGTTTAGTGCATAGATGAAATAACCAACAAATAGAAATGCGTGTTTACATGTGTATTTATAGGAGAGGATGCTAGAGCAATATCTCTAGCTCCTTCTTTTCATAAGAAATGGGCTTTACATAAGACCATAGGATTACTTCATAAGCCTTGTAATAATAATAAACATATAAGCCTTATAACCTATTACAAAACTTAATGATCGATACATGATATTACTAAAAAGTATTCCCAACAATCTCCCCCTAAGGGTTGGTCATCAAAGGTTGCTGTAATAATCCCAATATATCGTAGTGGAACGATAGTGTCAATGGAGTGCTACTTCTTATTATAAAGCACAAGGTATAGAAAACGACATTTAAATTAGACGTTTTGAAAAGTTACCATTCGAATTATTTAAATCAGAGTTATTACAAGAGGTCCCAAAGTATATGATTACATAAATGTTTTCAAAATGTATCGAATGGTAAAGGATAAAGGCATAAGTCTCCAAATCATGCAAATGACTCCATGATCCATGCATCCGCTATCGCCTTACTAACCTGAGATAAACATGCTAAAAAGTGTCAACACAAAGGTTGGTGAGTTCATAGAGTTTAGTTAAATTGTAAAGCCTTCAAATAATGTTTCCACAGCAAAGGTATTGTGAATCCATTCAGTTCCAAGTTTCGCCCATACAAAATTTGCAACCTATGTGTTCACAACCCACTGCTAAAATATAGTATGAGTATGACATATGTGTATACGATATATGTGAGTACTTAATGTAATGAATAACAGCCAACTGAACCTCATGACAAGTTTACGTAAGTTTACACAAGAATACTAGATTATATTCACCGAAGACCATGAATCTGGGACCAAGGGTGGGGCGTCAGTCTGATAGTACTATCAATACCTCTCTAACGGCTCCATTCAGGAGTTAAACAGTTGCTAAAGAATAAAGAGTATAAGAATAAGTGTAACACATTAAGGCACATATCGTAACTACACTTCATGTCCAAAAGTATAAAAAGTATAGCGTTGCATAAGAGTACAAATGTTTTGAGTATTTGTGGAAGTCAAAACAAGTATTTGAGCATGTATCTCCCCCAAAGAGTTTATAAAGTAATTAAACAAGTAAAAGTGGGGCTGTGACTCACCTGATGATACAGTAGTCTGAATAAGTCAAGTAGTGTAAATAAACGGCTCCGACACGTGACCTAGGTTGATATGTCAAGTCTCAATATATTTGTGTAATATTTATAGTAGTTTTATGATGGTGTATTGTTAATAATTATATGTAAATCTTTGAGTTAATCGCGTACGGTTGAACGAGAAAAATACAAATGATAATATTTATAAGCTTGAAGTCTCTTTAAAAGTTAGTGGACGATAAATTGTATTTGTCATAATTTATTCTTAAAGTTCGATTGTTTGATTGTGAAATATAAACGTTTCGTTAGTTTTTATTAAAACCGAGTCAAAACGAATTAGAAATATATTTTCGAAATAATATAAAATGTTACACTTTATACCCTTATATTTTTAAGTATTGATGGTTTATACCCCTGAACTTTTATAAAATGACAACTTTTACCCCTCAACTTTGGTAAAATGACAGTTTCTACCCTACAGTTTCAATTATGACACTTTATACCCCTATGTCTCTTTTCGATTGCAATTTTAGTCCTTGTTATAAAAGAATTAGAGTTTTGGCAAAACAGGCCCTCAAAGCATTTTATACATTTATTACAAATCCTAGAGTTTTGACAGTTTTAACCCTTGAGGTATTTTAGCGATTGCATATGTAGTCCTTAATTACAAACGATTGCGTTTTTAATTTAGGAAAAGGCATGGCATGTTATGCTTATTATTATAAGTTATATTAAGTTGGGAATAAGCTTTTGTGAGCTTATTGGCTTATAATTTTAGCTTATGGGCCTTAAAGCCCAACAAAGGGTGCGTTTGGTTTTTGTTTAGCAACACAAAAGAAAAGAAAGAATAAAACGGGGCCTTGTGGGTTTTTGGTCATGGTTTTGTGGTTTTATAAACTTAGTTGTGAGCTTATTAAGATGGCTTAATCTATTAGTTCCTAGCTTTTAGCTTATGGTTTTAAAATCCGATTGAAAAGGGGTGTTTGGTTGGTTTGCGACAAGAAATAAAAAGAAAAAAAAAAATAGAAATTAGACCTTAAAACTCATGGGATTATTTTTAGAGCATGTTTATATGTTGTCTAGCTTATCTAAGGGACTCATGGGGTAGCTTATAGCTTGTAGTTTTTAAAAAAATAAATAACAAAAGGAATTTAAATAGGGGTGTTTGTTTGTTCTCGGCAAAAAGAAAAAGAAAAGAAAAATTATTTTTGATCTTTGTTTTCAATTTGTACTAAGTTAATATCATATGTAAATGTTATTAGGATGTATAAAAGAGATTGGAAAGGGTTTAAAGACTTACAATCTTCCTTGCACTCGATTAGAAAGAAAATCGACAAAAGGGACTTCAAACTTGGAACCAAGCCTTTCAAGGCTTCAAGCTCCTATACAAACTTTCCTCCTCCTTCTATTGGACTTAGAACTCAGTAGGCAAGTGTGTGTGTGGGTAGTTTGTGTTAGAAAACAAGGGATGAGATGAAAGGGTGTGATTTAGGTCGATATTTATAGGCAAGATTTATAGGGTTTCATTTAATTCATGTTGCCACTTGTAAGATCTTGTTAAGAAGATAAGAGACATAGGATCAAGGATAATCTAGGTTTTAGATATGATCTTGTGATGTTGTGGGCTTTTCGAATGATTTTCAACAAAACCATGGAAAAAGCTTGAGGACTTTGACCATGGTGTAGAAAATCTAGAAGACATAGTGTAAGAGATAAGATATGGTCTTGATTAAGCTTAGATATGGTTTATTACATCTAGTTAAGTTAGAACTAGTAGGGTTCTAGTTTGGTTTAATTTCGGTTTGATTTGGATAAGAAATGAACAAGGGCTACGATTTGGCTTAAGGTATTTGTACCTTGAGCTAGATGATGTTGTACATAAGTGTAAGTTGATAAGAAACTTGGTTTGTGTCCTTAGTTAGGTCTTTTTTTATGTTTAAGTAAGTTTGGTTAGGTTTAGATTTAATAAAAGTATAGTTTTTAAATTCATGCATCAAGCACTTGTACCTTAGGCATTAGGGTTTGGTACTTAGGTTTATATAAGAAACATTTAGTTTAAAACTTGTGCATTAGGGACTTGTATTTGTGCGCTTAATAGTACTATGGTTTATAATAAGATTTATATTAATAATAACTTTTTATACATTAAGGACTTGAACATGGGATTGAAAGACTTGTGCATTTCTATTTTTATAAAACTCATGTACATATTAATTAGGGTTTGTGATTTTGTCACATAAAATCATAATTATCATAATTTAGGGTTTCGTGAAAACTCTAATAGATAGTATACATTTAATTTGAACGTTTAATAATCGTACGTTAATGAATTAACGTAAAGTGGAAAATAAAAGTTGAAAACTTTTATACTTGACATATAAAGATTGTTTATTTGAAATGAACTTAGAGCAAGTTGGTGTCGGTCTGCGTGTAAGCACGTTTATTAGGAATGTGAGTTACGTCACATTAGTGTGTAGTGGTGATCAGAATAAATGATAACATTTAGACTTTAAAGAAAAAAAAATATATGTAGAAAATGGATATGTACTCTTTATTTAGAATGTGTATTAGTTTAGTGAAAGTGGAAATTTATCGGTGGTGATGCGCGTGATGTGTCGTTGCGGTTTAGCAGTATTAATGCTGGTATGTGCTTATTCACATACCTTTTCTTCACCAAATTAAGACCAAAACGACCAAAAACCTGACCAAAATGCCAAAAGATATTGTGTTTTTGTATATGCAAGGACGGATATCGAGAAAACCGACAAAAGACACGGAAAATCAGGAAAAATGAGCACGGGATACGGAAAAGACTCAGAGCCGAAGCCGGGAAAGTCATACTTGGTCAAAAAGTCAAAAATCACCCTTAGATCAACTTTTGCAAGATCAGTCCCTAAACTTTCAGATTGTACACAAATAGCCCTTATAAATTTCTAATCCTTCAAGCCTTAAAACCATATTAATCGGATTCCTAAACCCATAACAACCCAACCCACTTCATTCTATAACCCCTAGCCCACCAAACCACTAACCCAGCCCACACCCAATACCCTTAACCCGACCCATCATTACCCGGTCAATATCTTACTTACCTCAGTCAAACAAAGATATAAAAACATACACTAAACGCGCGCCTAAATTTTTCCCAATTACCCAGATTTTTACTGTGCCAAGAACCCTAGAAAATTAACCGTACAATTTTACTACAATTAAGGGTACATTCGTCCAATCATTGTGGTTCTAGAAGTATCAGAGGTGTCAGATTAGAGCAGAGACGCACGAGTGGATACGTGGCAAGCCCCTATTGGCTGAGACACCTCATAAAATTGATCATACGGCTATGGATGATGGGACGTGATCTAAGGGTGATGATTAGCTCAAGAGCACACGGATTGCCAAGGTGGCAGGCCTGGAAGGATCTTTGAAGCCCTATAAATAGGGGAGTCTCTCCTCATTTTGAGTATTGTAATTTTCTTATTTTGTGTCGTTTTTAGTTTAATTTGTAGTCTTCTTAATCTTAGTTTGTAATAGGTTTAAGTATTCTCTGAGTTTTAGTATTACTTTGTAATTTTAATATTTTAATTAATGAAAATTTTTATTTAGTCTATTTTGATTCTGATTTCCTTATTGTGGTTATTTTAATTTCAGTTTAATTTGTTTGAAATCAGTTTATTCAGAATTTACTCAGTAGATCATCTTCATTTTTTTTTATAGTCTAAATATATATTTACATAAAAAAAATAAAAAAATAATAATAAAATAAGCTCCCCAGCTTCAATAAGCTGTTTTTATTATTTTCATAAGCTCATACAAGCTTAATAGCTTGTTGTGAGTAATTGCTGAGGTTATAATCAAGTTTGGTCTCAAAATACCAAAGGTCAAAAAGTCAACAGAAGCTGGAAATTAAGCTGTGTGTGATAAGCTGGGTATTCAAGCTGATCTGGGGTTATATTATTGGCTTATTTAAGCCTGGGTTGTGTAGTGAATATGAGTTCATCAATCATTTCCAGCAGGACATCTTGTAAGTCCTTGATCTCCTTCCTAGCTTATTTGTGAGCAGTTTATTTTTCTTGCTTATCTGTGATTAGAATTTGGTTTCTAGATTAGTAACAGCTTAGATTTTAATTAAATAGTGAAGAACTTAGTTTAAAAAAGAGTAGGTATAGTGTTTTATTGCAAAATCTGTTTTGAAGGTAGTGTTTGGTTTAGCAAAATGATAAGAACTTTAAGCTCATGAACTGTTCATTTGCACCCTTTGGAGATTGGATTAAGATAAGTTAAGGAGAAATAGGTTAGAAACAGTAGGTCTCTTAAGGTTTCTAGTTCTTTCAGAAGTTTTCGGCCTATATTGTGATTTTGGAAGCTCAAACTGCCTAGATTAGCTCAGCATAAGCTGAGCTTATTTAGACTCCATTTTTGCATTTTAAAGATTGCTTTTAAGTGTTTAAGTGTTTTATTTTAAATATTACATTTTTCCATTTTTGCATTTTTGCATTTTAAAGCTTATCAAGGGCAAAGCTTTCAAAATCAGGGAAATTTTCAAAAAGGCCCGAATCAAGGGAATTTTCAAAACCAAAATCATGGGAATTATAATCAAGGTTTTGTTCAAAACAACCGAGGGCCAAATCTTCCAAACAATCATAATCAAGGATTTGTGCAAAACCCATCGCCCTCGGATGAGTTATTAAAACAATTCATTCTTCAAAACCAACAACAACAAAAGAAACAAGAGGAAATGAATAAGATGATGTTGAGTCAAATCAATGAAATTAACAAGCGTTTAAATGATCGACCCTCGGGTTCGGGTACTACTTCTCTCCCAAGCAACACGATCGCTAACCCGAGGGGCGATGCTAAGGCGATCACGACTCAGAGCGGTGTTTCATATGATGGACCTACGGCTCCGGCTACCGATTCTTCTCTACCTCCCAAGGTAGCCGTCCGTGAGACCGAGGTGACCAAGGACACGGAACTTCCTACTAACAACGGAGGAATCAACGACGTCCAACCTCCGGTCGTCCATCCATCTGAACCGAAGAATGTTGAACCAAAAGAAATTCCCGTCAAAGCAAACCTTCCGTATCCTTCGAGATTGAATGATCAAAAGCTCCGCGATAAAGCTTCAAATCAAATGGAAAAATTCTTCCAAATCTTTCAAGAATTGCATTTCGATATAAGCTTTGCGGATGCTTTACTTCTGATGCCTAAGTTTGTTTCCACCATCAAGAGTTTATTAAATAACAAGGAAAAATTAATTGAATTAGCAAAAACTCCTCTAGATGAAAACTGCTCAGCGGTAATTCTCAAAAAGCTTCCGGAAAAGCTTGGAGATCCCGGGAAATTTCTCATTCCATGTGAATTTCCGGGGATGGTTGAATGCTACGCCTTGGCCGATCTTGGTGCTAGTATTAACCTAATGCCGTTGTCCGTTTGGGAAAAACTTTCTCTTCCGAAACTCACCCCCACTTGCATGACTCTCGAGCTTGCGGATCGTTCCATCACCCGTCCTGAAGGTGTAGCCGAGGATGTCTTTGTTAAGGTGGGGAAGTTCCATTTCCCCGCCGATTTTGTGGTGGTTGATTTTGATGCCGACCCCTGGGTTCCTCTTATTCTCGGAAGATCATTTTTGAGGACCGGGCGGGCTTTGATTGATGTGTATGGAGAAGAAATAACTCTGCGGGTTGATAATGAAAAAGTCACGTTTCAAATCAATCAGAACTCTAAACCGCTAACCACCAAAAGCAACGTAGCTGTGGTTAATCAAAAATCTGATCCAGTAATTGCTTCCAAAAGAAGTGATTCGATTCTCTCAAGATTTGCGGTTAAGAGTATGTCTGAAAAACGTGCCGAACTTAAATCTATGAAAATTGCACCCGGTTCAACCAAATGGTTTGAAAGTTGTTCCGCGGATGTTAAGAGTATTCTTGATGATGATGAATCAGATTCGGAGATTACAACGGAAGTGGTGGAAATTGATAGCTCTAAGAGCACACCACTTGTCCCACCTCCGGAGCCGGTTTATCATGTAGAGATTGTTGATTCTGTCCTTTCCGACTCTTCCCATCCTTCTCCTCCGATTGAGGGAAGTGATATCTCGAGGGAAGAGCTCGAGGTGTTGTCTGATGATGCTTCAATTTTGCCAGAAATTGTTGAGACCAATAGTGATCCAGGGGAAGATGTCTCGTTATTAAAAATGAAATTTGATGAACCTTTATTTTCCCTTCCCCCAGAAGATGTTAATGAAAAGCCGCCTAAATCCGTTCAAGTTGTTGATTCAAAATCAGAAGAGCAAAGTAGTGGCAGTACCACTTCTAGTATTGATTCTCTTCTTGAGGAGTTCGCCGATGAACTCACTCATATCGATCCCATCCCACCGGGGGATAAGGACAATAACTTTGATTTTGAATCTGACTTAAGAGAATTGGAATTTTTGCTGAACCGTGATCCGTCTAAATGTGATTCTTATCCCGAGGAGTTCGTCGGTGAACTCGCTCACGACGATCCACTTCCATCAGATGATGATGATCTCTTTGACTTTCATACTGATTTTAAAGAAGTTGAAAATCTTTTATACCATGCTCCATCATCTGATTCTTACACCGAGCTTAATAATTTACAAGATGATGATGACCTCTTCGATTTTAGGGCCGATCAAACCGAATGGAAAAATCTTTTATATGGCAAACCTAGTGATGAAAAAGATCCTAAAATGGAAACCATAATTGAGGATGCCACAATTGTTTCTCATGACTTAGCTCCTCATTCTCCCGAGGATGATTTCTTTTTCTCCATTGAGTCTCCCATCGAGTACCCTGCTGAGTTTTCTTGTGAAGACAAAGTGTTTAAGCCAGGCATACTCGATGATGGTAAAATTCATCCTTTGATGAAATTGACTCTTGATACGGATTTAAAGTCTCCTGCTTCATCTAAGGAACTTTTAATTCTGGAGAAAAGTGATTCCTCTCTGCTTCTTTCTGTTCAAAAACTCTCGTTCTGCCCTGAGTCATCTCTGATTGAAACTTTACTATCGTTTCCAGCCGGAAACGAAGACAAAGTTTTTGACCCCAGCATCACCGCTTTTATCTTCTAAAGCCGTGGGTATCTCATCGGAGTGGAACTTTCGTGTGCTTCAATGTTTATCCAAACATCTTGAACGAAAGTCCGATTGAGATTATTTCTTCCACATGCTCCCCCAAGGACAATTAAATTCGGGGTTGAGTCAAGCTCATGTGACTCGGTTACCAAAAACAAGCGCTTCGTGGGAGGCACCCCATGCTTATCCATCTATCTTCTTATCTATTTTCTAATAAAGTGACATGAGGAGGATTCCCTTCTCCATTTCTTGTGTCTCGTTGTTTTCTGTTGTATGTCCAGGAATGCCCGATGATGAAGACTCTCGTGCTCGTGGTTGCTTCTCTCCACTCGAGTTTCATCATTCGTTGCTTATCCGATATCCTTAATCTTATCGTTTTACATCTATCTTTTGGCATAATTAATAAACGGCCTTAGATTTATGTAGGAGAACCCTTACCTTTAAGACATTGAGGACAATGTCTCGCTTTAGTCTGGGGGGGGGGTGATCGTTCGATCTGATTTTTTCCTTGCATTTTTTGCCGTTTTCTCACGCAACCCCGTTCTTCCTCAAAAATGAAAAAATCCGAAAAATGAGAAAAATTTAAAAATTTTTGTGCAAAAATATAATAAATTTTGACAAATTTGTTGACTTTCCGTTGGTGAGAGTAGGAATAAAATTCTGACTTGACCGGGCGTGTTGAGCGCTAGCTTGTCTCCTTAACCTTTATAATCTATAAGCTCGTGCTAGTCTTTTATACAAGGAGCTATAAAACGCGAATTCTTTCTAAGAATTTGCAAGTTCCCATAATTGACTTTATATATGCATGGCTTGATTATTCGGCTAAGCATTCGCGGATCTTATTACTTAAGATTTTAAATTTGCGAAGAACGAGAAATGATAGAGTTGTTTATAAGTTAGATTGCTAAACGTGGAGTAGTTGGATCTCTTTAGAGCTCATCGAAGTTACTTGTGGCTTCTTGTTCCCATAAGCTTGTTTCACCCAATAATAGTAATCTAGGAATAATTAAAGGTATTTTGGTTTTGGCGATAATTAGTTTTTATTTCTTCCTTAGAGAATTATTGCTTATGAAAGTTGGGTACACATCAAGGTACTGTCAGTGTTACGGTGTAATAGACTATTCCATCTTGCCGGCTCGCAACCGATGTTGGGATTGTTATAAAAGCCGTAGGACTTGGGGTTTGGCAACACAAATAATTAATGAATATGATAATGTATAATAATAATCCAAAGCCATAAAAAGTTTTCTACATCTTGCCGGTTCGCAGCCGATGTTGTAGACTTCTAATAAAGGCAGAGGAAAAATTCCAAGGTCATAATAGACTATCACATATTGCCGGCTCGCAACCGACGTTGTGATTGTTATAAAGGGCCAAGGATTAAATACGTTAATGTGCTTGAATATGTAGATAAAATGCCAAACTTCGACTCCGGGGGTATCCTAATAAAAGCTTCTGTCTCTGGACTCGTAGATGAGTTGTTTCGGTCGTATATAAAAGGGATATCCTCAAAATCGTGTTAAATCAGAGACCTTGATGTGGACCTCATTTTTGTATGCAACGGTTTTCAAGGGAAGGATTGGAAACTACTTAGCATCTAAACTAGGTATCTTTATCAGAATAAAAATTATCGAAACGAGAATTTGAAGAAATTCATTTCTCACCAAAAATAAAATAAATAGAGGAAAATAGGAATTTGGGAACAAGAGGTAATACACAATTAGCTTCCATGGGTAGTGTCGGCAATCTAACTTGTAAATAACAATGATTTCGTTTTTAAGCTTAGTTTGGGGACTTGTGAAAAATGGGGGATGACGAATTTTATCCGTATGGTCACTTCTTTATGAGTCGTGTTTCCTGCTCGAAGACCCTAAAAATTATTGATAGATAATGATTGTCAAACAAAGCCGTCACCTAAATAATAAAGAAAAATACAAAAATAGAATAAAAGGAAAAATGGGGAGTTTTTAGAACTTAAGATTTCTTAATCTCTTTTGAAAATTTTGCTAGTTTTCAAAGTTAGTAAAAAGAGATTGGAAATTTTCGGTTTCAAAAACGTGTTTTTATAACATTGCATGAGGACATTGCAATAGCTTAGTCTGAGGGATTTTGGTATGTGCTTATTCACATACCTTTTCTTGACCAAATTAAGACCAAAACGACCAAAAACCTGACCAAAATGCCAAAAGATATTGTGTTTTTGTGTTTTTGTATATGCAGGGACGGATATCAAGAAAACCGACAAAAGACACGGAAAATCAGGAAAAATGAGCACGGGATACGGAAAAGACTCAGAGCCGAAGCCGGGAAAGTCATACTTGGTCAAAAAGTCAAAAATCACCCTTAGATCAACTTTGGCAAGATCAGTCCCTAAACTTTCAGATTGTACACAAATAGCCCTTATAAATTTCTAATCCTTAAAGCCTTAAAACCATATTACCCGGATTCCTAAACCCATAACAACCCAACCCACTTCATTCTATAACCCCTAGCCCACCAAACCACTAACCCAGCCCACACCCAATACCCTTAACCCGACCCATCATTACCCGGTCAATATCTTACTTACCTCAGTCAAACAAAGATATAAAAACACACACTAAACGCGTACCTAAATTTTCCCCAATTACCCAGATTTTTACTGTGCCAAGAACCCTAGAAAATTAACCGTACAATTTTACTACAATTAAGGGTACATTCGTCCAATCATTGGGGTTCTAGAAGTATCAGAGGTGTCAGATTAGAGCAGAGACGCACGAGTGGATACGTGGCAAGCCCCTATTGGCTGAGACACCTCATAAAATTAATCATACGGCTATGGATGATGGGACGTGATCTAAGGGTGATGATTAGCTCAAGAGCACACGGATTGCCAAGGTGGCAGGCCTGGAAGGATCTTTGAAGCCCTATAAATAGGGGAGTCTCTCCTCATTTTGAGTATTGTAATTTTCTTATTTTATATCGTTTTTAGTTTAATTTGTAGTCTTCTTAATCTTAGTTTGTAATAGGTTTAAGTATTCTCTGAGTTTTAGTATTACTTTGTAATTTTAATATTTTAATTAATGAAAATTTTTATTTAGTCTATTTTGATTCTGATTTCCTTATTGTAGTTATTTTAATTTCAGTTTAATTTGTTTGAAATCAGTTTATTCAGAATTTACTCAGTAGATCATCTTCATTTTTTATATAGTCTAAATATATATTTACATAAAAAAAAATAAATAAATAAATAAAATAATAAAATAAGCTCCCCAGCTTCAATAAGCTGTTTTTATTATTTTCACAAGCTCATACAAGCTTAATAGCTTGTTGTGAGTAATTGCTGAGGTTATAATCAAGTTTGGTCTCAAAATACCAAAGGTCAAAAAGTCAACAGAAGCTGGAAATTAAGCTGTGTGGATAAGCTGGGTATTCAAGCTGATCTGGGGTTATATTATTGGCTTATTTAAGCCTGGGTTGTGTAGTGAATCTGAGTTCATCAATCATTTCCAGCAGGACATCTTGTAAGTCCTTGATCTCCTTCCTAGCTTATTTGTGAGCAGTTTATTTTTCTTGCTTATCTGTGATTAGAATTTGGTTTCTAGATTAGTAACAGCTTAGATTTTAATTAAATAGTGAAGAACTTAGTTTAAAAAAGAGTAGGTATAGTGTTTTATTGCAAAATCTGTTTTGAAGGTAGTGTTTGGTTTAGCAAAATGATAAGAACTTTAAGCTCATGAACTGTTCATTTGCACCCTTTGGAGATTGGATTAAGATAAGTTAAGGAGAAATAGGTTAGAAACAGTAGGTCTCTTAAGGTTTCTAGTTCATTCAGAAGTTTTCGGCCTATATTGTGATTTTGGAAGCTCAAACTGCCTAGATTAGCTCAGCATAAGCTAAGCTTATTGGAAGCCTTATTTTGGCATTTATAGGTCCCTGTGAATGTTTTAAGTCAATACCCTAGAGTTGAATTGCATTGGCCTCAGATTTGCCATAGTTTGCGCCATTTTCCAAACCTGCTGTAACAGTCGAATTGTGTGCAAACTTAGTTCCTAGGCTGCTGATCTGGATTACTTTGCGGCTTATTAATATGGTCTAGGTTCTTGGTTTTTGGGAATTCATATAGATTAGGTAGTAGTCTAGTAGTTTAACATCTGGTATCTCACTCTTGAGCTTATTCAATAGCTTAAAACAGGTCTAAAATAAGCCCCATTTGAACTGTTTTGAACCTGCATTAAAATTCAGTTTCAACACCAACTTTTCTAGGCTTAATTTCAAGTAGCAATAGGATATAGAATTTAGGCATATTCAGTTTTTAAGTAGTCTGTAATATGAGTTTTTAGAGCCTGCATCTGGATTTCCAATATTAGCTTACTTCATAGCTTTTAAAGTAGCTGGAATAGTGATGTGCACCCATTTGTTTTTTGCCCTGTTCTATAATCTGATCAGCTGATTTTATGCTTATTGCTTGTGCTTATTTCATCATTGTCAGTGTTTTTAAGCTTCCAGTAGTAGGATTAAGCAGTCCTAAGCTTTTGAGAATTTTTGGCCTTTAATTGCTTATTTTTAGCTTATTTCCCATTAGCTTATTCTCTGTTACAGCTTATTTAAGCAAAATTAGTTTCTCAAATTATTTTTCCTAGATTTCTTATTAAAAATTAAAATTACTCAAAAATTTTCATATTTTTCCAATTAGTTTTACTATTTTTAAAGCTTTTAATTAGATTAAATTAGTTTTTAATTCATAAAAAATTATTAAAAAGTCAAAAAAATATTTTTCTTTTTCCAAAAATTTTCTTTTATTATTTAGAATATAGGAAAATTATTTTCATAATTTTAGGACTTAAATTTAAGAATTTCACTTTTTTAAATTACGTTTTAAAAGTCGTCGCGTTCGTTTTTAAATCTGATTTTCGTTCTTAGTATTACGTGCTTAGTTTAATTGTTCCATTAGCTTAGTTTAATTTGTTTATCTTGTTTGTTATTTTAATATTAGTAGTGTAACCCAAATCAATCACTCTTATTCACATTCACTTCACGAATCACGATCCCGAATCACAATTCCATTCATCCTTCAATCGGGACTACGACTCGGGTTTTGCATATTTCCTTTGCAATTCCTTGGACTATAATTCGACACATATCAAATGCCTACTCAAGTTTTAAATTTATATTTAGCCGACTTATCAATAACACACACACTTAACGAGCAGTGTACCCGGTCAGTATGAATATAATGGTAAGCAGAGTGTCGATCACTAAGAGTGGAACGTATTATCTAGTTATTCTAATCAGTATTTTAATATCCTAAGTTAGTTATACAACCTAATCTAACGCAAGGGGGGTTCAGCCTGAGAGACTGGCACAGTTTGGTTATAATTAAATAGAAAACTAAACTAATGAGCACGAATCAGCGATTAGCACACACGTACACAGATAGATACTCGAGATAATAAGAAGACCTTTCTTGATAATTAAATAGCTTGTCACTTGTTTTATTGCCAGTTTTATACACTACTAGAAAAAGGGCTATCCTTGACTCGCTTTTAATGACCCACGCTAAAAGATGACGCGCAAAGAGCAAAGTCATAAAATAAGAGTCATAACGAGTAAATTTTCTATTGGGGATGACTCGTTTTTAGAAGCGTCATAAATAGGGGTCATATATGTTTTTTTTTAACATCTGATTGTTTTTTTTGGCCAAAACACTTCCTACCACTCTCAAGTCCCTACAACTAAAAAAAATCTTCTTCATTATCACTTAACCCTAAAAACTCACATACTCTCTTTCTCTCTTCTCTGCGCCGCCAACTGCCACCACCCAAGACACCATCACCGCCACCCGAACAAGCACACCACCACCACCAAAACACTCACCACCATCTCCCCTTCCATTTGACGTGACTCACGCGCTCAAACACCACCTCACCGTCACTCTAGCACCATAACGCGCCACTAAAAACCTTGCTCATCACCTTGTATCATCACCACTCGTGTAGATCGAAGAAAGAAGGTAGGAAATATGCTATGTATGCGAGAGTTGACTCGGAAACGAGCTGCCACCATCATCCATTTTTGTTGAAGATCCAAGGTTGTGGTTTCATTTGGGGTTTTAAATCATGATCTTTGGCTCTCGTTTGGTTCGAGAACCACCATCGAGCCGCGCCACCATCTCCATCATCTCTCTCGTGTCCTTGGTATGATGACACTTTTAATTTATCTTTGTCACTTTCTTTTATATAAACCGATTACATAATTGTTTTATGTGTTTTCGTGGATTAATGATTTATTAAAACCGTTTTTGTTAATCAAGTCGTGTGGTGTTGGTTTGTTTAGATTCAAATTAGAGAATAAAATAGGGGGTATTTATTTGTTTAGACTCAGCTAAAAAAAGGCCCGAAGGGATGTTTATTTGTTCTGGTGTTGCAAATAATCATATTTGCAGCCATGGCAAGGCAAATTATTATATTTGCAGCCATGGCGGGGCAAATATGTAGTTTGCATTTTTATGAGGCAATGATGAATCTAAGGGTGGTAATCATATTTGCAGCCATGGCAAGGAAAATTATTATATTTACAGCCATGGCAGGGCAAATATGTAGTTTGCAGTTTCATGAGGCCTAGCCCCTCATAAACCCCATATTAGCCCAAACCCACCTCCTGCCGAATACATATGTATAATGCAGGAGCTGTTGTTTTGTTGCCTTCGTTATATCTACCCTGTTAAGGGTCTTAAAATTGAGGAATGTCCATGTAAAGCTATGCCATAAATTAACCTGACCCAATTTGTATTAGATTAATGTGTAAAGTTTGTTGCTTTTAGTGAATTAGGTTTTGTTTATTGCGGTAATTTGATATAGTTGGTTAAAGTTTTTTTGGATGCTAAGACTGATGTTCTTTCCATTGTGGCAGGGAGATATTTATATTGGTGTTGCAAATAATCATATTTGCAGCCATGGCAAGGCAAATTATTATATTTGCAGCCATGGCAGGGCAAATATGTAGTTTGCAGTTTCATGAGGCAATGATGAATCTAAGGGTGGAGAATACTATAAATGAGAACAACTGATTATCAAAGTTGTGATTGTCCGTGCATAGGCGAGGCAAATGAGTATATTTGCAGCCATCGCAGACGTTTATGCTTTCTTCACTTCCCACCCTGTCTGAGCCTTATAAAATGTATTCGGTAAGAAGTTGGTTTGGAGTGACATCACTGAGCTATTATATGCTATTTTATGAGACATAGGTACTGCTTCTTTTTTTGTGTTTTTTCAGGTTAAAAAAAATCCATGATCTCACTGAGCTATTATATGCTATTTTATGAGACATAAATTTAATAAAGTATGTAATCTATGTGCCATAAAATAGCATTTAATAGCCCAGAAAAATTGTGAATTTTTCTTTACACACGTACTGTTGGAAGCTGTAACAAAGGACAAGTAAGTTGTAGAAAGCACTCCATTTTTTTTTTCAGTTATAAAAGCATTTTGTTACTCTTCGTTTGTCCAGGTCAGCCACATTTCCATTGACTTAGAAGATCTGTTGATAACTTCTTGCAAAAAACATCAAAGTCTTAAATATAGACGTGACGTAAGTCAGAATTTGATCAATGAGATAGTTATCTGGTCTGTTTGACATCGTTTATTGGGTATGCGTTTTACTGATGATTGTTCATCTTTGATGTAGGTTTCTTTGAAGACCGAAAGGGAGAAGAAGAAGGAGAAGTACTTCCCATTGAGGAAAGTACCCCTCGGATATCTCAGGTTACTTCTAAACTAGTTCAGTTATAATAATGATGCGTATATAGGTATACATATAAGACATTTTCTTATCTTGAAACATTATTCGTCTATCTCGCATGACATGTAAGATTAAGGGCATAAACTGTGAATCTGTTGGAAATCTGCATCTGATATATACGTATCCTATCTTTATAAACTTTAGATAATTAGATACTGGCTTTGATTCCACATCATATTTCAAATTACATTTATTATTCAGCCTAGTGTGACCCCCGTTGATGAGTATGCTGCACTGATATATTATTCAGCCTGGTGCTATTCAACCACCATCTTCTTGCTCTAATAAATTACATTTATTATTCAGCCTAGTGTGACCCCCGTTGATGAGTATGCTGCACTGATATATGCTGGAAGGTGGGGAATCCATGGTGCTTCTCTTCCAGGTAGAGCAACATTTGCACCAGGCAATGTTGGATTTGCAACTTTTGGTGCCCCGTGTCCTATGGAGGTTTTTGCAGTGTTTTTACATACTACCGAAAATTTATTTTATTTCAACCACCATCTTCTTGCTCTAATGGCTGAATGCTTGTGCTATGCAGACTCAAGTTGTCAGTGATGATACCTGGAAGCTTGTTGACAAAATTTGGGAGACAAGGGTTCAGGAAATTAGAGATGGGGCAATAAAAGAAACTGAAGCAGAAAAGGAGAAGCCACGGGTTTTGATTGCCAGCCATTTCCTGTGACCATTGTCACCTTGTTTTATGGTTAGTGTCTACTTATCTGCAAATGTAGTGTTAGTAAGAGGGTTAAACGAAACACTTTAAGTATAAATCAAAAGGACGCTTGAGAGGTTTATTTTAATTCATAGACTTCTAATTGCTAAAGCCATATAGGATATGAAAAAGGGTTGATTGCCTAAAATGGAATACAGATTCACATTCAATTTCTATTTCAGGTAATCAACTTTGTTTTTACCCATAAGACCCTGGTCCGTTTATTAGAAATAGTTTTATTCTGGCTCGGACTTCTTTCGCAACTTCTGCTCTTTAAACTGGACAATTAATTGGGTTTCTTTCTTTGTTAGTGACTGAGCAGCGTCTGATGAGTTCTGGGTCATGTGGCGAAAGTTATGCGTCTGATGAGTTCTGGATATGCTGCGACATTTGTGAGAGGTGGTTTCATGGTAAGTGTGTGAAGATCACTCCAGCCAGAGCCGAACACATCAAGCAGTACAAGTGCCCAACATGCAGCTACAAAAGAGCCCGTCCTTGATGCTGTATCTGTATCGTGGTGTTCTTAGCTGTGTACTCTAGTAGTCTCTAACTGCATGTTTAGTTATGTTTAGTTATGTTTAGCAACGATAAACCTGGTTTATAATTTTGTATTATCAGGTTTTTAATATATGAAATGCGTTATTTTGATATTTGTGTTTTTAATTTTGTATTATCAGGTTTTTAATTGTCATTTAATAGAAAATTAGGAACTGAAAAAAATTATTTAAAAAAAAAATTAGGTTATGACTCGCAAAAAGGAGAGTCATAAAACGTGGGTCATAAATGCGCGTCATAGAGGGATGACGCACAAATGCGAGTCATGAAGCTTTATGACTGGTCCATCCTTGACTCGCATTTGTGCGTCATAAAGCCTCTTCTTGACTCGCATTTGGAGTCAAGAATAGCTGTTTTTCTAGTAGTGATACGAAGTGTATATAATTAAACCTTTCTCGTTGGCTCTAATCTTATCGGCGAGTAAACCCTTAATGATTACTTATGTCTATCCTACTTTTCTAGAGACGCTAGAATAAATAGGTGAGGAAGGGGCATGGCGACCCAAGCAAGACTCAGCTAGACACAGAGGTTATCAATGCACTAATAAAAGTCACCAAAGACATCAACATATAAACTTTAATTAATGGGAAAGCAATATTAAGGGGAGTGCATGATCTTCCGTAGTCACATGACACAAGCCCATCAATCCTAATGAATTAAAGCGTACTAAAAACAATAAAACAAAACTACTTAATGAATTGAATACATGCAGGACCTTCTTACAGCTCTTGTATCTTTGTTTGAGGTGTGTCTTGTGCTGCTTGGTCGTCTGGATTCGGCTCTAGGGTTATATCAAAGGTCTCTTAAATTCGTCTGACCTTGGGGTATTTATAGTTTCTGTCTGAGGGATCGATGCGGCGCATTGAGTTGATAGATGCGGCGCATTGACTTAACTTCGCGTGGGGTCCAAGATTAATATATTCTGGAATATTCGCACACCGTCTTCAGATGCGGCGTAACTTGATCTTTGTATGCGGCGCATGTACTTTAGCTGTCTTGGATTGTAACTGGTGAAATCTTGATAGTGATACGCCGTATGTTAGAAGTATATTGCGGCGTATCTGGAGCAGAACGAGCTTGATCTTCTTCTTTGACCAAAGTTTCATATGCGGCGCATGACAGAATTGCATGCGACGCATTCTTCAAAGTCAGGCAATGGTCTTCGAATTCATCTAAGTATGATATTGCGTCGTATCTATTGAGTGAGATACGGCGCATCTTCTGGATTTCAGTAGACTTTTGACATCTCACTTGTTTTGCTCCATAATTAGTCCAAAATCGCCAAGTTTCACATAATCCTTGTTTTTACCTGAGAATTACTAAAGTAAACATTAATGTATCGATTCTCATATATAATATAATAAAACAAGTCAAATAAATAGGATAAATGATGAGTTCATCAGGTGGTTACAGTCTCACCCCCTTAAATTGAATCTCGTCCTGAGATTCAGTTTGTGTTAGATGTTGAAACGATGTTGACGAATAGTCGATGTGTATAGTTAAAGTAATTATGCCAAAGCTTATGTATCTAGGTTTCTTATCTAACAGAGGTATGAATCCTGTAGGGCAAAGCTATGTTTTACCGAAATTGAATAATATGGTAGAATACTAATTGTCTAGGGAAAGCGTACCCATTATGCATGAGCTGCATCCGAATGACCCAAATAGAATGCTCGACCACGAGGCGGACTGTTATGGATTCCAGGGTTTGGGTTATTTCCTTCAATTGCTAAAGCTAGATTACCCTGTATTTGTTTAGGTGCCTTATTCAACCTAGGACACGCATTCCGGAGGTGATCCGGGCTGTTACACTCATAGCATGTCTTTTGGTTATTCTTCATGTCGCCTGCATTCACTGGTGCTCTACACCGATTTTTAAAATGACCCAACTGACCGCAATTTGTACACACACGGCAGGGCACAGACCCCTGATGATGATAAGCACATTTAGCACACTTAGGATATGGACCCACATACCTTTTCTGACCAGAACTAGTGGCCGAAAAGGTCCTTGCCTTCTTGTTGTCAACCATTGCGCTCGTTTGCTTGTCCGACTCATTCGCTCCCTTCCTTTTATCACCGTTATTTAAAATTCCATTCCTAACCATCTCATCTATTAGAGTCCCTGCTTTCAATATTGTACTCTGAATTGTAGAAGGTTCAGTTGCTTTCATAGTTCCACGAATCTCAGGGACAAGACCATAGATGTACCTCTCGATCCTCTTTGATTCAGGGGTAACCAGATGAGGAACTAGTTTGGCCAACTCATGAAATCGGTCTATGTAGGCTGCATGACCAGCCCCTACCATAGTGTGATCTCAAAGTTCACCTTCCTGCTTTTGCATCTCATTGTCCGGACAATATTCCTCTTTCAGTAGTGCCTTAAAGTCATCCCATGTCATACCTACAGCTGCTTCTCTATCCCTAGCTTGAATCTGCGTGTTCCACCATGTTAATGCCTTTCCTGACAGTGAGCATGCAACATACTTAACCTTCAGATGTGTTGCACAGCTACTAATTTCGATCACCGACTTCATCTTTTCAACCCATCGAGTATACTCCAACGCACCTACCTTACCCTCAAACTCTATTGGCTTGCATGCCGTAAATTCCTTATATGTGCATCCAGTTCTATAGTTGTTGTTGTTATTACCATTCCCACCTACATCATTGGTGTCATCATTTCTGCTTCCATGGTTTCCCGAGTTATTGATATGATTGTCAACTTGAGTGACAGTGGTGGGAAGCAAGTTTTGAAGCTGTTGAGCGATGATGGTGGCAAAATCATGATTTCCACCATCGTTGTTATCATTGTTACCAATGCCGCGACCACCTCCTCTACCTCTACGTTCACTAGTCCTTCCACCCCTTAGTGCCGCACCTCCTCGGCTAGTGCTGCGGGTTGTCCTCCTTGATGCCATGTTCTCTACAAGGTAGGACATTTAGTGAACGTCAGAGATGAGGGAAAACCATTGACTATCTTAACGTTATCACACAATACCACGTCACAAGCTGTTTCCCAAATGGTGCCAATGCCGATCAACGTAAGCATGGTCACATATGTCCACGTGAGTCGTGATGCATTTATAATTATGTTGGCCACCATAGTTATAATTGCCTCCTTTCACACGTGTACATATCACCAAGCACACATATCTCGGCGATTGATGTTACTTAATAGATAGACATTCCATCATCCGATCCTAAATGGTGTGTGGGTATCTAGGGAGTGTCTCACTTGGTAGATAGGGATCTCTCCTAGATGTTTAATTCATGGAAAGTTTAGTTTCTAATAATTTCTCAAAAGTATCCTCAAGAGAATTCCCATCCTCGAGCAAATCATCAAATTTCTACAGCTAAATAATAACTTTTATTTAACTCAATCTCATGTTTCATCAAACAAGAGCTGTCACAAGATCAAGTTAAATAACCAGTTATTACTGAGCTCCACATTTTGGATTACTCGACTAAATTCTGATATTTCCCTATCAGTACAAAAACCATAACATCCAACAGTGTGGATATAAGCGAAATAAATTTTAAGTGTGTGATGAAGCGAAAAGTGTACCGCTTTTAAGGGGTCATTTAAGCCCTAAATCGTATTTATTTGATCAAATATTGCCCTAAATCGTTCCTTTTGTCATTTTAGGTACTTTTGAGAAGAAATCTGGAAAAGGAGGCATTTTGGACGTTTTTGGAGCATTAAAGTGAAGAAAACGACCAAGTCTCAAAATTGTGCTGGAAATTACCTTTGACGGCGTCAGGATTATCCCTGGACGGCGTCATGGCTTGGCAAGAAAAGGTGGATGTGAAAATTACTCATGATAAGCCAGGGAAATTTGCATGGGAATTCTGACGGCGTCACCCTTTAATCTGATCAAGGTCGTCACGGCTTAATTTAAAGAGGGACGGCGTCACGACTAAATCTGACGGCGTCAAGCCTTGATAAGCCAGAACGGATTTTGGAGAGCTAAAGAGGGACGGCGTCAAGAAGGTCATCCGGGAACCCTAAAAGCGGCGAGGTGACGGCGTCACACTCCATAACGTGACGCCGTCAGATCTGAAAGTCTATATATAGTTTTGCAATTTTTTGTCATTAAGGTGGAACTTATTGAGGAACTTTGTGTGTGAAAACCCTAAGACGAATTTGGCAGCTTTTTCAAGGCTTTTTGCCTTGAGATCTTCCATGTTACATTGAAGATAAGTTATCAATTAATCATTCAATATGTCTATGTGTTGTTTGATTCTATCTTGTTCTTGTCTTTTGTTTAACATGCTAGGCTAGATTTATCTTGTGTTTGCTTAGATCTAATGAAACCTAGCTATTGATTATTGGTTATTAGTGTGTTGTTAGTTGTATTGGATGATTGTTCATCTATGTTAGGCTTAAGAAAACTGGCTAACTTCCTATTCGGTAACTTGCTTGAACGTCTTAAGAAACATGAACCAATGCGTACTAAAGGTTTTTATGGTTGTATTTAATGCACAAGCGAATTCTAGTGATCCCATGTTAGGAGCTTCCTAGCCGGCTCGACATAGGAGTGAAGTAGGAGCTTGTAGAGTTGGGGAAGTACGTACGCCACCCCACAAATGGTATTAAGGAATATACCCGTCATCCACGCAACTAATACACACTAATCAACCGGTAAAAGATAGTTAGGGAGTAAGGAAATCTAAGTAAACACATTTCTCTCCATATAAGTTTTACCACCTTTTCATTTTCAGTTATTTTATTTTATTTGCATTCGTAGTTATTTGGGTTAGTTGACTAGCAACTAATTCCGCCCACTCTTTCAAACCCGAGATTTTACTTGCTTTCATAAAATTATAAAAACATAAAAAAGAATCTTCTCTCACCCTTAGACCTTTTAGAGTAGTTTTTCATACCTAACGAACACTATTCCCTGTGGAGAACGATCAATCCCCCGTACTTACCACTACACTATACTACATCGGTCAGGTACACTGCCTGGTGGGGTTGTAAGCCTCTTGAGATCCCTCGAGAGGTAAAACCTGTTGTAAGGTTGCAAAACCACGCATCAAGTTTTTGGCGCCGCTGCCGGGGAATAGTTATTGTTTAGGTTGAATTTTTATTTTATTAGGTCTACTCACTAGATTCCTTTCTAGTGAGATTTTTATTTTATTTTTATAGGTCTTCTTTAGTCTATCTTATTTCTTTGTTTGTTTGTTCGTAATTTCCATTGACTCTTCCGTTCACCATTATGGAGAACGCGAATCCACCATACCACCAACCACGTAATTCACCCACTCCATATGACATCTTGATGTTTAAACAACATAAAGATGAACCTCTCTATGATGCATGGACTCGTTTTAAATATTTACTCCAAAAAGTCCCTCATCATAACTTCGATTTTTGGTCCCTAACTCAAATCTTTTACAATCATGTCGACCGACATGCCCAAAGGGACATTTACCATATTGCCGGCAGGGATATTAGGGAATTAAGTGATGAGAAAGCATGGGAAGCTATTGAGAATTGTGCCCAATATTATTATATGGTAGACAACCCAACAAACATTAATACAAGTCAATTGACCACAAATTTCAAGGATCATGAAACAAGTTTGTTTGGGGATGAGGGTAGAGTTGAGCCACCTAGCTGCATGTCATGGTTAGGCACTACCATAATACAGGGTGAACACTTAGGTTATCTTGATGTGATGGAGGATCTAGCCGAGCATGATCACATTGATCAAAAAGACCTAGGTTTTATGATCGATGACGATGAATCTCAAGAAACACATGATGAATCTTTTGGGCAATTTGAATATAGCAGTCAGAATATTCAGGATGATCCTTATGATTCGGACATTGAAGTTGAGATGCCTAGAGAAGCACTTGAGATACTTGGTAAAATGTTAGGGTTAGATCCTACTAAAACACATGATGAGGATATAGGTGATCTTGACATAAGGAATGATGAGGTAAGTAACATAAGCCCACCAAGTACCCCACAAAACCCACCATCATTTGAGGCACCCACACCACCCGTGACTTACCCGGAAGAAGTAGAAGAGTCTTTAGGAATCCCGATGGAGGTAGAACCTTTGAACCAAACACAACTAGAGGATATAGGTTTGAATGCTTATAGTGATCACAACCTTACTCTTAGTTCTAGGGGATTTCCTATTTTTGATGAACCGGAGCCTCAACCAAAACCGTTACCTAATCTTCCATCTTTAGATGTGAACTTAGGAATTGAATTAGGTCCCGACCCACCCATCAAACCATATAGTCCGGGTAGTTTTATGTTGAAGGTAGTAGACTCTAAGCCATGTGGAGTGGAAGCTAATATAGGAGTGAACCATGACCTTACATACTTACATCACCCATTCATGATTGATCACAAGAAACATTATGGGTTTAAACCGGGTTTATTAGGTCAAGATGGATTCCCAACTAGGAATCTCTCAAAGTTGATAGAAGATGATCCCTTTTTAGGAGAAAACTTTAATTCACCCATTGACCAAAGTGAACTAGGTAAGGTTATGATGAAAGGAGCACACCCCTTTGAGTATATAATTCACCCGTCACTCTTTCCTCACGTGGCATATTTCCACCCTAAGGGTGTGTATCGCTACTATCACCCGCACTTAATCCTAAGTGTAGGAAAAACCTCTCCTATTTCCGTTAAATAAGGGTAGAGTCAGGCTCGTGACTCGAACAAAAACAAGCGCTTCTTGGGAGGCAACCCAAGCTTTATTTGCTTTGTTTGTTTATTTATTTGTTAGTTTGATTTTATTTGCTTCCGTATGTATGTTTAATTTTTATTATTATTGATTCATGTTCAAAACTAAATTGTGAAAATGCTTTATCTTGTTTTTAACTTCGTCTTAACTACATATAAAGGTATTTTGCAAAAGATAAGTGTAAGGGAAATCCAAATCGGTTTATTAGAACAAATGAACATGAATCATAACAATATTAAATTAACATACATATTAGTATTTGTTTGAGTCAAATGCTTGTATCGAGTCATAATGATGTTTTGCAGGATTTCCAGGAAGTAAGGTATAGGTTTTTCCAAAAATTTTTCCGGAAACGTAACATGAGAATTCTGTCAGATTGTTTCTGACGGCGTCAGGATTTACAACCTGACGGCGTCAGGTTTAATTTTCTGAAAATTTTTGAAAGTTTTGTTTTCATAAAAAGTTTTTATTAAATCTCTAACTTATAATCTCCAGGAATCTGCAAAATTATCATTCCACAAGCATTATATCCTTATATATAGATTTTATCCCGCCGATGTTATGCAGGTTTTCGTGTTTGTTTTCTCAGGTTTAACAGGTTATTTTGGACAAGGAAATGTATGTGGAATCAAGCTTTTGGCGATGCATTAGTCATGAAGCTTTTACATTCTCTTTGGAAGAAGATCTAACCGTGTTACTTCATTATCCACCGAACGAATCAGGGGAGTATTTGATTTCATTCTTTTACCTTTATGCTTTTACATCTTGTTATTTGAACATTGGGGACAATGTTCATCTTAAGTGTAAGGGGGGGGGGGGGGTAAAAGTACGATTAGAGAATGCTATTACGCTTGATTTTTGTTTGTTTAATAATAGATGTGTAATAAAACTGAGATAAATACCTGTTAGGGCAATTTTAGTGCCAAATTTAAATTTTTTTACAACATATAGGAGTGAAACTTTGATCTTAATGAGCGTCTCACAGATAGGAGTTATATGACTAGCACAAAAAACCGTACCACTAAAAAATTTTCCACCCCAAATATGTGAGGTTCGCCCCTAGAATTGGTAGGAAAAGCATTTATGCTATGATGTGTGTACCGGTAGCACTTAGATTCTAGAACTTGCGTTAGGACCATTCCGAGGCCACAAGTGAGACTACATTCGTGTAGTTAGATTTACTACATGATAAGAGGCATTAGGATTAACCCATTGTTTTACACCTGTGTTTTTGTTATAATTACATTGGCTACATTGGTCAAGTAATTCTCCCACACCCTTTGCGTTGTACTCATTTTTAGTACACGATACCCCTAGTACACCCCTCAGAGCCTATCTTTTCGTTTCGACCTTTAAGCATTTTACTTAAAGGAAGAATTTGTTACACCCCACTAAAATGTACACCCAAATCGCCTTAGCCTACCTTGTATGCACTCATCTTTAGTGCATTATTGTGACAACATTTGTTTAAACCCCAAGTTAATTATCTAATTGATTACATGGTTGCTAAGTCGAGTCATATCCTTGTACATATTGTTTTGGGATGATTGGGACTCATGGGTAAAGTACTAGTGTAATGGAGTAATGGGGAAGAACATCATTTATTACCCCCATATGTGCTAAATATTTTAAAAGTACTCCAAGTTTTTCAATTATCTTAATTCGAGTCATTAGAATAGTAATTTGTAAAGTTATGTAAAAGTTCAAGTGTAAGGGGAATGCAACGCCCCTATGATGTATTATTTTGGATGGTAGGGCAAAAGTGTATGAAAAAAAAAAAAAAAAAAAAAAAATCAAGAAAAAATACAAAAAAAATGAGAAAAAGAAAAGTAGAAAAAACATACGGACTACCATCCCGTTTTATTTTATGTTTATTTTTTTGTTTTTTTTATTTTATTTTTAGCTTAAGATTGAGTCGAGTCTTGGCTTAGCAACATTGTATAGTACATGTAATTGATCAAGATCTTTAACTCGCCACCAGTAAAATATCCTTTATCCAACAAAACTGTGTTTTCCTTTTCCCTACACCTAACGTTATAACCCATTTAAAAGCCCTCTTTGATAGTTTATCTTTGGTGCTTACGCCTAGTGGAGGAGGTTTTCGATCCTTTCCCAAGCCTATGGTAATCTATTTGCTATGACAGGTAGTGAGAGATATTATCCGTTTTCATTTATGAGATTTATTTTGATGACACTTGAGAGATGTGAGTATCTAAACACTACTTGTGAGGTGCTAGTTTGTAATCTCCGTGCTTATTATGATTAAAGTGGAACGACTATTTGTTGTAATTACTTTTAAGTTAGCATTAAATGACCCCTAACTTGTATTTTGATTAGAATAAAAGCGCATTTGCTTGAGGACAAGCAAATCTCAAGTGTAAGGGTATTTGATGAAGCGAAAAGTGTACCGCTTTTAAGGGGTCATTTAAGCCCTAAATCGTATTTATTTGATCAAATATTGCCCTAAATCGTTCCTTTTGTCATTTTAGGTACTTTTGAGAAGAAATCTGGAAAATGAGGCATTTTGGACGTTTTTGGAGCATTAAAGTGAAGAAAACGACCAAGTCTCAAAATTGTGCTGGAAATTACCTTTGACGGCGTCAGGATTATCCCTGGAGGGCGTCATGGCTTGGCAAGAAAAGGTGGATGTGAAAATTACTCATGATAAGCCAGGGAAATTTGCATGGGAATTCTGACGGCGTCACCCTTTAATCTGATCAAGGTCGTCACGGCTTAATTTAAAGAGGGACGGCGTCACGACTAAATCTGACGGCGTCAAGCCTTGATAAGCCAGAACGGATTTTGGAGAGCTAAAGAGGGACGGCGTCAAGAAGGTCATCCGGGAACCCTAAAAGCGGCGAGGTGACGGCGTCACACTCCATAACGTGACGCCGTCAGATCTGAAAGTCTATATATAGTTTTGCAATTTTTTGTCATTAAAGTGGAACTTATTGAGGAACTTTGTTTGTGAAAACCCTAAGACGAATTTGGCAGCTTTTTCAAGGCTTTTTGCCTTGAGATCTTCCATGTTACATTGAAGATAAGTTATCAATTAATCATTCAACATGTCTATGTGTTGTTTGATTCTATCTTGTTCTTGTCTTTTGTTTAACATGCTAGGCTAGATTTATCTTGTGTTTGCTTAGATCTAATGAAACCTAGCTATTGATTATTGGTTATTAGTGTGTTGTTAGTTGTATTGGATGATTGTTCATCTATGTTAGGCTTAAGAAAACTGGCTAACTTCCTATTCGGTAACTTGCTTGAACGTCTTAAGAAACATGAACCAATGCGTACTAAAGGTTTTTATGGTTGTATTTAATGCACAAGCGAATTCTAGTGATCCCATGTTAGGAGCTTCCTAGCCGGCTCGACATAGGAGTGAAGTAGGAGCTTGTAGAGTTGGGGAAGTACGTACGCCACCCCACAAATGGTATTAAGGAATATACCCGTCATCCACGCAACTAATACACACTAATCAACCGGTAAAAGATAGTTAGGGAGTAAGGAAATCTAAGTAAACACATTTCTCTCCATATAAGTTTTACCACCTTTTCATTTTCAGTTATTTTATTTTATTTGCATTCGTAGTTATTTGGGTTAGTTGACTAGCAACTAATTCCGCCCACTCTTTCAAACCCGAGATTTTACTTGCTTTCATAAAATTATAAAAACATAAAAAAGAATCTTCTCTCACCCTTAGACCTTTTAGAGTAGTTTTTCATACCTAACGAACACTATTCCCTGTGGAGAACGATCAATCCCCCGTACTTACCACTACACTATACTACATCGGTCAGGTACACTGCCTGGTGGGGTTGTAAGCCTCTTGAGATCCCTCGAGAGGTAAAACCTGTTGTAAGGTTGTAAAACCACGCATCAGTGTGCAAGGCGATAGGGAGGAGAGTCTCAATGTATATAGTAGTTATAGTCTAGGTACTAAATGCAACCTAGTTCTCTATAGCCAAGTCTCTGATACCAATCTGTAACACCCCCAAAATATTGCAGCGGAACGATACTGTCAATGGGGTGCTACTTCTTAATATAAAGCACAAGGAATAGAAAACGGCCTCTAAATGAGACGTTTTGAAAAGTTACCATTCGAATTATTTAAGTCAGAGTTATTACAAGAGGTCCCAAAGTATATGATTACATAAATGTTTTCAAAATGTATCGAATGGTAAAGGATAAAGGCATAAGTCTCCAAAGCATGCAAATGACTCTATGATCCATGCATCCGCTATCGCCTTACTAACCTGAGATAAACATGCTAAAAAGTGTCAACATAAAGGTTGGTGAGTTCATAGAGTTTAGTTAAATTGTAAAGCCTTCAAATAATGTTTCTACAACAAAGGTATTGTGAATCCATTCAGTTCCAAGTTTCGCCCATACAAAACTTGCAACCTATGTGTTCACAACCCACTACTAAAATATAGTATGAGTAGGACATATGTGTATACAATATATGTGAGTATTTAATGTAATGAATAACAGCCAACTGAACCTCATGACAAGTTTACGTAAGTTTACACAAGAATACTAGATTATATTCACCCAAGGCCATGAATCTGGGACAAAGGGTGGGGCATCAGTCCGATAGTACTATCAATACCTCTCCAACGGCTCCATCCAGGAGATAAAAAGTTGCTAATGAATAAAGCGTATAAGAATAAGTGTAACACATTAAGGCACATATCGTAACTACACTTCATGTCCAAAAGTATAAAAAGTATAGCGTTGCATAAGAGTATAAATGTTTTGAGTATTTGAGGAAGTCAAAACAATTATTTGAGCATGTATCTCCCCCAAAGAGTTTATAAAGTAATTAAACAAGTAAAAGTGAGGCTATGACTCACCTCGATGATACAGTAGTCTGAATAAGTCAAGTAGTGTAAATAAACAGTTCCGACACGTGACCTAGGTTAATATGTCAAGTCTCAGTAAATTTGTGTAATATTTATAGTAGTTGTATGATGGTGTATTGTCGATAATTTTATGTAAATCTTTGAGTTAATCGCGTACGGTTAAACAAGAAAAATACAAATGATAATATTTATAAGATTGAAGTCTCTTCAAACTTTAGTGGACGATAAATTGTATTTGTCATAATTTATTCTTAAAGTTCGATTGTTTGATTGTGAAATACAAACGTTTCGTTAGTTTTTACTAAAACCGAGTCAGAACGAATTAGAAATATATTTCCGAAATAATATAAAAATTTTACACTTTATACCCTTATAGTTTCAAGTATTGATGGTTTATACCCCTGAACTTTTATAAAATGACAACTATTTACCCCTCAACTTTGGTAAAATGACAGTTTCTACTCTACAGTTTCAATTATGACACTTTATACTCCCTATGTCTCTTGTCGATTGAAATTTTAGTCCTTGTTATTAAAGAATTAGAATTTTGGCAAAACAGGCCCTCAAAACATTTTATACATTTATTACAAATCCTAGAGTTTTGACAGTTTTAACCCTTGAGGTATTTTAGCGATTGCATATTACAAACGATTGCGTTTTTAATTTCGGAAAAGGCATGGCACGTTATGCTTATTATTATAAGTTATATTAAGTTGGGAATAAGCTGTTGTGCGCTTATTGGCTTATAATTTGAGCTTATGGGCCTTAAAGCCTAACAAAGAGTGCGTTTGGTTTTTGTTTAGCAACACAAAAGAAAAGAAAAATAATAAAACGGGGCCTTGTGGGTGTTTGGTCATGGTTTTGTGGTTTTAAAAACTTAGTTGGGAGCTTATTAAGATGGCTTAATCTATTAGTTCCTAGCTTTTAGCTTATGGTTTTAAAATCCGATTGAAAAGGGGTGTTTGGTTGGTTTGCGACAAGGAATAAAAAGAAAAAAATAGAACTTAGACCTTAAAAATCATGGGATTATTTTTAGAGCTTTCTTATATGTTGTCTAGCTTATCTAAGGGACTTATTGGGTAGCTTATAGCTTATTGTTTTTAAAAAAATAAATAACAAAAGAAATTTAAATAGGGGTGTTTGTTTGTTCTCGGCAAAAAGAAAAAGAAAAGAAAAATTATTTTTGATCTTTGTTTTCAATTTGTACTAAGTTAATATCATATGTAAATGTTATTAGGATGTATAAAAGAGATTGGAAAGGGTTTAAAGACTTACAATCTTCCTTGCACTCGATTAGAAAGAAAATCGACAAAAGGGACTTCAAACTTGGAACCAAGCCTTTCAAGGCTTCAAGCTCCTATACAAACTTTCCTCCTCCTTCTCTTGGACTTAGAACTCAATAGGCAAGTGTGTGTGTGGGTAGTTTGTGTTAGAAAACAAGGGATGAGATAAAAGGGTGTGATTTAGGTCGATATTTATAGGCAAGATTTATAGGGTTTCATTTAATTCATGTTGCCACTTGTAAGATCTTGTTAAGAAGATAAGAGACATAGTATCAAGGATAATCTAGGTTTTAGATATGATCTTGTGATGTTGTGGGCTTTTCGAATGATTTTCAACAAAACCATGGAAAAAGCTTGAGAACTTTGACCATGGTGTAGAAAATCTAGAAGACATATTGTAAGAGATAAGATATGGTCTAGATTAAGCTTAGATATGGTTTAGATTACATCTAGTTAAGTTAGAACTAGTAGGGTTCAAGTTTGGTTTAATTTCGGTTTGATTTGGACAAGAAATGTGCAAGGGCTACGATTTGGCTTAAGGTATTTGTACCTTGAGCTAGATGATGTTGTACATAAGTGTAAGTTGATAAGAAACTTAGTTTGTGTCTTTAGTTAGGTCTTTGTTATGTTTAAGTAAGTTTGGTTAGGTTTAGATTTAATAAAATTATAGTTTTTAAATTCATGCATCAAGCACTTGTACCTTAGGCATTAGGGTGTTATACTTAGTGTGAGGATTATAATACGCTTAGGATGTTACTCCTTTATAACGTGTATAAGATACTTTGAGTGAATATGATCAAGTATGCGGAATCTACTTAATCACACATAGAAGAATATTAGCTTGAGTAATGGAACAATAATGCTTTGTATTGGAACAATGAACACATAATGTTAACCACAAACGATTCAATATTATTAAGAATAATACGAGTGATCTTTGCTATCACTAGGGTTACAAAATCTTGAATCTCTATGACTGATATATATTAATCGTATAACCTAGGATCTCTTTTTATAAACTAAGGAGTCCTTTACAAGATAAGTATTAACCGTATAATTCTAACTAAATAAGATATACACACAATCTATACCATACTTATCTCCTACAATGTCTCCAAAAGAAGTTATCCTCCAGCAGTACCTTCTGTATAACTAGCAGTACTAACCTAGCAGTTTGTACTGTTAGTTATTTCCTGAGCAGTCTTCAATTATACACTAGCAGTTAGTACTGTTAGTTTATTATCTTAGCAGTACCAATCTTCAGAACATTTATTTCCCAACAATCCTCCCCTAAACTTGTGATTTACCCCAAATCATCAAGTTTCTTCTGAATTAAATGAGGATTGTGAGGATCTTCCAAACACTACATAGTCAGTCTCTTGATCTGAGCTTTCCTTTGTTCTACAAGATAGAATATTTTTTTGACCAACTCATCTGCCATTTGTGAATCACTCTCAACCTGGAGTGTTGAACATACCAAAGCTAATAGAACTGCTGCTCTAAGAGGATAATCTTTTTCTACCAACATATAAATTTCTAATCCATCTTTGGTAGAAATCCTGTGAACACCACAAGTATCAAATAGTCTCCATGTAATCTCTTTAGTCTGAGCTTGAAACCTCCAAATAGCTTCTCCTCCATCAGGTTCATACATTCTTTTCAATTAAACCCATAATTCCTTATCTTTGTCATTAGTTGGATCTGAGATTCTAAACCTTTCCTGCACTAAACTCCATAACTTGTTCAAGTCAACTCTGTCAAAAGATCTCAGCATATCTTCAAAGAATTTGTGCACCTCAGTCTTTCCTCCTACCCTGATGATCTTCCACCCCTTTATTCTCCCATCTAAGTACACTTCCCAATCTATAATTGGATTCTTATCTTGGAGTGGATTAATGTTGAGAGATTTAGGTACTACCACAATCATTCTATGTACTTGTTCATTAGTCAATGTTTCCTTTTCTTTCTCAGCTTCTTCCTCTGCAGTTTCTTCCAGAATTAATTCCTCCTCAGTCCTTTGTTTCTTAGCCTCTTCAGACTCCAATAACTTTGCTCCTCTCTTCACACCTTGACTTGGCTAAGTCTCAATAATAAATCTTGGATCTGAAGGCTTATGTATTCTTGTGTAAGCTTCAATATAAGATCTTTCAATTTCTTCATAAGTCATCCCTTTAAAATAATTCTCCTTCCAGTAATCTTGATGCTTTAGAAAGTTCTTCATAAACCTCAATTGCTCACTTCTTGAAGGAATTTTCTTCTTATAAGACTTCTTCTTGCTTTGTTTACTTCTGATCTCTTGCAATAAGTTAGCAATAACATCATTTTGTTCTTTTTGAGTATACTTTTCTCTTTCACCAGCTTGCAACTCTTCAGCCATTTTCTGATCTGCTAAAATCTGAGCAGCTCTCTCATCTTCTTCTGTCTAAAACTTCCTTTCAATCATAAAGGCAGCCAATCTTGCTTCTTCTGCTAGTCTTTCTTCCTCAGCAACTCTAGCTAATTCATCTTCATGAAACTTCTGTGCAAGTTTTTCAACAAGTGCCAACTGGATTTTCTCCTTCTTGGAAAATTGTTTAGTTGGTTCTTGCTCTGTCATTATGGCTTTTCCTTTGTCTGCTCTTGATATCCTTGGTTTCCTTGAGTAGAATGCACTGGCAGTACCTTGATATCCAGCAGTTATCAAATCCTAAAGACTAACAGTACCTTCAACACTAGCAGTACCTTGCTCTGTCCCAGCAGTACCTTCATCAAATCCACCAGTACCCTCATCAAACTGATCTGCTTGCCTCCCCTGAGTCTCATACTCTTCTTGTACCAATGAAACATCTGGATCTTGGTCAATTTGAGCAATCTTCCTCCCCTGTTTGGAAGACTCCTCACCATCATCTGAACTTGAACTCTTTGATGAACTAGAAGAAGAACGGCTTGAAACCACCATCTTAACTGATCTTTGGCCCTTGGATTTCTTGACAATTGTCTCTAATTTCTTTACCCTGAGAACCAATTTTGTGTAGACAACTGAAAAGTTCTTCTTGTGGCTCTTGAGTTCTACTTCCAAGGAGTTCACCTTATCAGACAATCTTGTACATAAATCCATCAATTCCGTTGATGCAAATAATGTTCTAAAAAAGTTATTTCTATCTTTCGATAACTTCACGTTTTGAGGATGACAAAATGTGAAAACACGTTACGTTAAAATTAACGTAAACAAGTTTTTAAATGGAAGATCCCGTTTCTACACAAATCACTCTAGAACGAATTTACAACTTGACAAATGATCATAGAAGTAAATTTGTGCTTAAGACTTCACATTTTAATGTGACAAAACATTTCTTTCAAAAATATACTTTACAAATTATTTTTGAATAATTAAGAAATGTTTTAATGGAGAAATAAGTTCAAAACACATAACAACTATTTCTCCCCCAAAATCAGCTCCAAACTTCCCCAAATAAATTTTCACCAGAAAAGACAAAAAGATGAGCGTTTTTGCCTGGCACGGTACCACGGTTCCACTAAATTTAGTCGAGCCGTGTGTGATTTAGTGGAGCCGTGCCTTCATAACGGCCAGATTTTTTCTGCCTATAAATACTAGCCCACTTCACTGATTTTGGGCATCCTTTTTCACACAGAACTTTCTGAGTTCAATACCCTTAGCACATTTTCTCTTCTTGATCATTAGTTTAGTTTTTTCTTTTGTTTAAGAGTGATCCAATCATCCAACCTAGAGATCCTCTTCATTCCTCTTCAAGTGCAAGAGAAGAACTCAAGGTATCCAAGAAGATACAAGAGTTGTAGTTGTAGTTAGAGCACTTGTAACATTTGTTACACACTTGATTGTATCATAGCATACATCAAGATTATTTTTCTTTTGTGAGTTTAAGAGTGAAGATCATTGAGATATTATAGAGATATTGAATATCTCTTGTAGCCATTAGGCTTGCGTGTTGATCAAGAAGGTTAAGGGTAGATTAGTTAGATTGAGTCGAGTGAGGGTTGATCATTGTGATCATGTCGAGATCTTGGAGATCTCTTGAAGCCATTGGGCTTGTGTGATTGATCAAGTGGATCATAGGTAGATCGGATAGATCGAGTCTTGTGTGAAGTAGAAAGGATCAAGTAGATCATGGTAGATTGGTGCTAGCTAAGAATAGTATTCGACATCTAGCTTAGTGTCGGAAATAGGATAAGCGACGTGTATAGTTTTCTCCGCCTTAAGGGAGGTTGTTGACATAGTGCTTGAAACTCTCGAGTGTGGTACTCGGGGAGTGGAGTAGGGCGAAGAAGAGCTTCGTAGCCGAACCACTATAAATCCTTTTGTCCCGGTTTGATCTTTCCATCTCTTCTCTTTACTTTCATTACTTATAATTAGTTTGTTTAGTTTGTTGTTCATATTGGTGTTGATTGATTGCACATAAGACTCGAATCAAAGTTTTTCAATAGTAAAGTTTTAAAAGAACTTAAAAACCAGTAAAACTATTCAACCCCCCCTTCTAGTTTTCCACAATTGGTATCAGAAGCCACGTCAGTCAAGTTTTTAAAGTAAATTGTATTTTAAAACTTGAATCGATCAATGGATTCCGACAAATATCTAGAAGGGCAATCTATGCAAAGACCACCACTTTTCGAAACCAATTGATTTATTTATTGGAAAACAAGATTCGAAACGTATGTGAAATCAAAAGACATTGATCTTTGGAATATTATTACTGAGGGTGACTTTCAACCGATTCAAAAGAATCCGGAAACTAAAAGGGATGAAATAGTTCCTTATGATAAACAAAGTGATGAACTTAAAAGAAAACTAGCCAAAAATAATGAGGCTAAAATGATGATTTACAATGCTTTGCCTAAAAAGGAATTTTAAAGAATTTTCATGTGTAATAAGGCAAAAGATATTTGGAAAACTTTGTTAGTCACTTACCAAGGTAATAATCAAGTCAAAGAGAACAAGATAGATCTTCTTGTTCAACAATATGAACAATTTTCCATTTCGGAAGATGAATTAATAGATAATGCTTTTGCTAGATTTAATACTATTATCACTAGTCTTAAAGCTCTTGATGAAGGTTACTCTAGCAAGAATTACGTTAGGAAGTTTCTTAGGGCTCTACATCCTAAATGGAGAGCAAAGGTCACTGCCATTGAAGAGTCAAAGGACTTGGCGACACTATCACTCGATGAACTAATAGGAAACTTGAGAGTTCACGAGATGATAATCAAGAAAGACTCCGATATAGTTAAAGGCAAAAGCGAGAGAGTTAGATCTCTAGCATTGAAATCCAAAAAGGAGTCTAGTGATGAGGAATGTTCGAGTTCTGATAGTGAAGATGAAGAATATGCGTTAGCGGTTAGGGACTTTAAAAAGTTCTTTAGGAGAAGAGGTAGGTTCGTTAGGCAACCCCGTGATGATAAGAAGCCATCACAAAAGAACCGAGTTGAAAAGAAAGGGAAAAGTGATAGGAAATGCTTTAGATGCGGAGATCCTAATCACCTCATAGGAGAATGTCCCAAACCACCGAAATCTAACAACCAACGAGCTTTCATTGGCGGCTCTTGGAGTGATAGCGGTGAAGAAGAAGAGAAGAAGCCCAAGGACAAAACATGCCTTATGGCTCAAGCTTCTAATGAGGTACATTTCAACTATCCTGAGTATAGTGATAATAATTCGTCAATAGATGATAACATACTAAATGACAAATATAATAAACTATGCGAAGTTAGTTCTAAAATTTTAGGTAGAAACAAATCACTAAAATTAAATTTGCATGAACTCGAAATGCAAGTTTTAGAACTAAAGGATAAGTCAAAAGACTTGAGAAAAATAAAGAAGTAGACGTAGGATGCAAGTCATGCATGACTCTTCGAGTAGAAAAGGAAAAACTCAAAGAAAATGCATTTAGAATCATTACGTTTGAAAAAGAAACAGATAATGCTTCGACAAGTAAAATGAAACAAGTAGAATCTGTCAAACCCACAAGTTCTGTCAAAACAACAGACGGCACCACTAAAGGTACAGATGGTACCATTAAATTTAATGGTACCGTGGTACCGTCTGATACTAAAGACAGAACCAAGTCGAATTTGAAAACTTATTCAAGTCCTAAACCAAGTCACATAGTTGTAAATGGTACAAAAGTACCTATTGCTAGTATAAAGGAAGTCAAACGTTTTTACAAACCTTTGTCAACCCCCGGGCTTGGCTTTGTAAAACCCGACACTAGGTCAAAGACTCCTCCACCTAGAAAAAAAAATGTTCCTAAACCTCGGTCAAGAACTCCTCTACCGAGAGGTAACTCTAGAAGACAAAGTTATCCAAGTAACTATCCCGTAACTTGGAATAACCGTCAACCACAGAGTTACTTACCTTGGGAAATTTTTCCTCCATTCAAACATCCTAACCAAATGCAACTAATGCATGGGATGTTTAATGCTAACAACTTTGGACCCATGAGATATTGGGGACCAAATGTTTGAATGTTTGTCTTATTCAATAGATATGCTTGGGAATCGACTTGGAGCCTGACGAATAGGTCAAGGATAGTGGATGCACTAATCATATGACGGGTAATCGAAGTCTATTCTCATCATACAAGGCATACAATGGAGGTAATGTCACTTTCGGTAGCAAACTTTAGGGCAACATAATAGGCAAAGGTACGATTACTCAAAACTCCCTCACTATTAGAAATGTTGAGCATGTAGATAACTTAGGATTTAACTTGCTTAGCGTTAGTCAAATGGTAGACAATAAGTGTAGAGTTATATTCTCCGAAGAGGGTAGTGAGATCATTAAGAATGGTAAAACCATAGGCAAAGGAGTTAGGAGAAATGGCTTATTTGTTATGAAAATAGGAAATAAGCCTCAGGATAATATTTGCTTAGAAACCATAGATGATAATTCCACTCTATGGCATAGGAGATTAGGTCACGCCAATATGAGCTTGATACAATCATTGGCGTCTAAGGAACTAGTTAGAAACCTACCTAAGATTAAGTTTGATAAACACTTTTGTGACGCTTGTAAAGTTGGAAAACAAGCTCATTCTAGTCACAAAGCTAAGAATATGGTCTCGACCTCTAGATGCCTAGAACTCCTTCATATGGACTTATTTAGTCCATCCGCTGTACGGAGCTACGGAGGAAATTACTACACCTTAGTAATAGTTGATGACTACTCTAGGTATACTTGGACTAGATTTCTTAAGAATAAAACACAACCTTTTGAGGAATTTGAAATCTTTAGTAAGAAAGTCCAAAATCAACTAGGGTGTACAATAGTTTCTATTAGGACAGATCATGGTCAGGAATTTGATAAGGAAGTGCAATTTGGAGTATATTGTGATGCTAATGGTATTACACACAATTTCTCAGCTCCACGCACTCCACAATCAAATGGGGTAGTTGAGCGGAAAAATCGTACTCTACAAGAGATGAGTAAAATGATGTTGAATGAACAATCAATTCCGCAAAAGTTTTGGCGTAATGCGGTGGATACCTCAAATTACATACTTAATAGGATTCTAATTAGGCCTATCTTAGGAAAAATACCATATGAAATCATGAAAGGTAGAAAACCTACTCTTGATTACTTTAGAGTGTTTGGAAGCAAGTGCTTCATACTAAACACTAAAGACTACCTCACCAAGTTTGACCCAAATTCTTACGAAGGTGTGTTCCTAGGTTAATCCCAAAATAGTAAAGCCTATGTTGTCCTAAATAAGGAAACAATGAAAGTCGAAGAATCACTCAACGTGACATTCGATGAAAGTCCTCCACCAACTAAGACATCACCTTTGGTAGATGATGACTTAGATGAGGATGAAGCCATTAAGGTTAATGGCAAGAAACCCTTAGAAGATGACATGGAGGATGAAATGGTTGAAGTTGACGAGGTTGTCAACATTAAGGAATCCAGGAACCATCCTATTGAAAATGTCATAGGAAACCTAAATCAAAGAACCCTTAGGTCACAAGCTAAAAAAAAAAGTAATTTCTTTTGTTTCATATCAACCGTAGAATGTAAGAATGTCGGTGAAGCGATTAAGGATGAAAGTTGGATTGTTGCCATGCAAGAGGAGCTTAATCAATTCACCACAAACCAAGTTTGGGATTTAGTACCTCCACCTAAGAATCAAACCATCATAGGAACTAAGTGGGTGTTTAGGAATAAACTTGACGAAAATGGCGTCGTAACTAGGAATAAGGCAAGGTTGGTAGCACAAGGCTATAACCAACAAGATGGAATAGATTATGACGAAACCTATGCGCCCGTAGCTAGATTAGAGTCTATTAGGATAATCCATGCCTATGCTTGCACCTTAGACTTTAAATTATACCAAATGGATGTGAAAAGTGCATTCCTAAATGGTTATATCAATGAGGAGGTATATGTTGCACAACCTCCGGGATTCATTGATTTCGAGAAACCGAATCATGTTTATAAACTCAAGAAAGCTCTTTACAGTCTCTAACAAGCTCCTAAAGCTTGGTACAATAGACTAAAGGCATTCTTGATTGAACATGAATATACCATGGGAGTGGTTGACAACACACTTTTCACGATGAAACGTGATTCACATCTCATCATTGTTCAAATATATGTCGACAACATTATATTTGGCTCAACTTGTCCAGAACTGTGCGATGATTTCTCTAAGATCATGCGTAACGAGTTTGAGATGAGCATGATGGGCGAATTAAATTTCTTCCTTGGTCTACAAATAAAACAAATGGAAGATGGTATATTCTTTAACCAATCTAAGTATAGTAAGGAGATGCTTAAGAAGTTTAGTTTAGATGAGTCTAAGCCCATGAAAAGTCCCATGTCCACAGAAATAAAACTCATGAAAGATGAAGAAGGTGAGTCCGTAGATAGCACTAAGTATAGAGGTATGATAGGAAGTTTACTATATCTCACTGAAAGTAGTCCCGATATCATGTTTAGTGTCTGCCTTTGTGCCCGCTTCCATGAGGATCCCAAAACCTCTCACCTTGAAGCGGTTAAGCGTATCTTCTGATACATTAAAGGCACTATACACTTGAGATTATTCTATCCCAAGGGGACCGGTGTAGAAATTGTTGTCTTTGCCGACTCTGATCATGCGGGAGATTATGTGGATCGAAAAAGTATGAGTGGCGTTTGTACCTTCATGGGTTGTTGCTTAACTTCTTGGTTTTCCAAGAAACAAAAAGCTCTTGCTATCTCCACGACCGAAGCCGAGTATGTAAGTGCCAGAAAGGCATGTCAACAAGCACTATGGATAAAACAAGCCCTTAATGACTATGACATCCATCTAGACGACGTTCCCATTATGTGCGATAATAAAGGTGCCATTGACTTGAGCAAAAACCCCGTTCAACACTCCCGTACTAAACACATCGAAATTCGTCACCATTTCCTTTGCGATAACATTCAGAAAGGAAACATTTCTATTGAGAAAGTTCCCTCTCAAGACAATATCGCTGACATCCTAACCAAACCTCTCAAATGAGAATCCTTCAACTACCTTCGTCTAGGTCTAGGAATGATGGAATATATTCCATAAATCTCATGACTATTAAAGTCATCCCGCGTATCCCCCTCATGACTATTTAAATATTTCACGGGAAATATTGAAGTCATCTCGTGTTTCTCGTTCCGTCTAGTCTAGGTTCCCCTCGTCAAAAGAATTTATTAGGTATAAATTCTTTCCTCGTGTCAAAAAGTCTCACTAAAACAGCGAGACTTATTCGTCAAAAATTAAAATGGGACAAAATTTTATCCCAGCAGATCACGGCTCCACTAAAGTGGTACGACACCGTTAAATTTAACGGAACCGTGGAACCGTGTATCTGATACATTCCGTATTTCAGTCATCTTTTCCCACATTATTCATTTTAAACCTTCCCAACTTCTGCAACTGCTGTCAAAACCAAACCTCACAACCCAAAACTTAATTACACCCCTTCAAGATCATATTCAAGGCATTAGTTTCCAAGATTATCAACTACTTTCACTTTTTCTACATAAATTGTAAGTTATCTCACTCTAATTTGCTTTAATTTTGAGTCTAGGGTTTGTTCATACATGAAAATTGAATTGGGGTTTTTCAATTTTAATTGAGTATTTATGAAACTAGTACTAGGTTTAGACAATACATGATTCCCTTAACATAGGATTTGCATAAACCCACTTAAATCACACATTTTAATTAAGATTAAGTAGATTTAAGAGGAATCATGTCTAGGAAACTTTCAATTGGAAGTCATCAACACTAAAAATTTTCAAAACCTGTGGTACCAAAACATTGTAGTCGCCAAACACCCCAATTCTATTATTTTTGAAGAATTTCACGAAGCTAGGATCATGAAACATTTTTCGTGCATTGTTGATGCAAACTAAAAACGTTCTCTCATGCATACATGATCTCACGAATATTGATCGAATTACATAATCAATATGTACTTTTTGACATATTTGCTTGAGCAAAAGTAAAATTAGGAGTGTTTGGGTAATCTCATTATTTTTAATTCTAGAGTCGAGATTACCGCACCTCCACATAGTTTGCTTATAGGCACACACTAGGTACGTATCTTCAATGCAACTACTCTCAATTCTAATTTTTCCTAAAATTTTCTTATAGGAAACAAAAATGTCTTATGAGTATGATTTTGATCATCTTCTAACCGATACCTATACATCCGAGATCTCTCGTGAACCCACAACACCCGGTAACCACATTCGTGCCTATGTCAATCTTGAAACCCATCGGTTTCATGAAGGTCAAGTTATTGATCCATCCTTAATTTATCATATGGATATCAACACTTCATTTAGAGCTATAGGATTTGATTGCTTACTACACATCAACGAGCACATTTTTCCTCGTTTTGTGTTAGAATTCTTTTGACAAGTTGAACTCGTACGTAATGAAGATTAATCTTTGTCACTTTGGTTTTGGGTCCGAAATTTCAAATTTGTCCTAACCCTTGAGCAATTTGCTCAAATTCTCTGAATTCCCAATCATGGGCAATGTGCCTATACTGAAGATTGGCGTCTTGAGTCCCTCTTCAACTATCGTGAAGAGGATAGTCCATATTGTTCCTACATACCCTCTCCAGCCGAACTTACCAAACTCATTCGTACTCATAAGTACTCCTCCTCTTATCCAAATCCAACGAAAATTCATTTGGATGAGGTTCATCATGAACTACTTTCTTGGGCAGTCATCCTGCGAGAAAATGTTCTAAGTCTAACAGGAAATTGTGAGCAACTTCCGGCGTGTTGTGCTCATATGATTTACTGTCTCCTAACCCAACAACCATACAATCTTGCATACTTCTTCGCTAAGCGAATTGTACATCTCAAGGGTAACAAAACTAAATTGATATCCTATGGGATGTTCCTAACTCGTCTTTATCACCACTTCATAAACTATCACCCATACCTTAGTGGTCCTCAATACTCACTCTTTGATCCCGTCATGAAACCCAAACACCATGTCATCCACATCACCCAAACACCATGTCATCCACACAAGAATCCACCACCCACATCTCAAAGAAACCTAGGATAACCGTAAGACCACCCTCAAAGCCTCTCTTTGTGTGTAAAACCCTAAAATTTCATTCATTTAAAATTCCCAATTTGCCCCTCTAACTTTAAATTTATAAGAACATACAATTAATTATGTAAGAGTATTATAAATTATAACCTAGTTTAATAATAAGTTTTGATATTTAAAGACTATATGATATACACCTAAATTAATATTTAACCTGAAAGTATATATTAAAGATTAAGCTAGCCTATCCTAAATAAAAATAAAAATCGGTATAACAATTGGTATGGGCCGAATAATATTTTAGATTGGTACATAATTACATTGTAAAAATGGCAAGTAAATAAACAAAATAAATTCCTACATATCACTTACACAAATTTGAGATAATCACTTGAAATTTACCTCATATATTTCTCAATTTTCTCCTAAATTCACGACAACATACCTTTTGATAACCACACGCTTTGACAAATTCCAAGCCCACATTATACTTATTAAAATTTAAAGCCCATCCCTTTGCCACGCCTACTTGGACTGATTTTATTCTACACACTTTGCGTTGGACTAAAAGCTTATTCTGCATGATTACTCCTCAATAATCCTAACCGAAGACACCTATTCAAACTCCTATATTCGCTTCTGATAATAGCACAAATCAAGGCTATAAAAACGGAAACAATATCTCCACAAATTACAAAATAAATACAAATAAATGGGATTGATATGGTCCGCTAATAAGTACACGGTCTTTCCTTACTATCCCCGAGTCACACGTCTTTCTCTTTGATTCGAAAAGATCATCCTTAATATTTTACCAACATGTACGTTCCCATAACCACTTTAGATAATCATCACCTCTCATCATTGTCGACACAAAGAAAAGAGAAAAACAAACCCTTTCCACCTTGCTCGATTTCCCATTACGTTCAAGTTAGTATTGTTCGTATACAGCCATGCATACCTTTATCACGCTCACTCTTCAAGACCGGCCTCACATACAACCCTAAACAAATTACAAACCGTGTTGTTATCTCTACAAGAGACAAGAGTCGAAGGTGAGTTGGGGGCTGTGATCGTGGCTACGTTGTGTTCGAGTATCTGTTTGTGTACGTGGGTACTTCAAGGTCTTGACTTTGCATGATCTAGTTCGAGTTCTGTTCGGATTGTCATTCTTGTTGGGATTGAGTTTCGGTTCATGTTCGGGTAGTTTGTTTTGGTTTCATTCGTTGGAGGTGTATTGTTCGTGAAGTTTGGGCTTGCGGTTAGCTGTGGGTTACGTCGGGGTCTTAAGGTCCAATTGTGTCTCGTGAACCTCGTTTCTGTTTGGATCAACCCTCGTTCCTGTCTCGATTTATCACATGGCTAAGAGGTAATCACTCGTGAACCATAATTTATATCTATAGTTCTAACTTGTGTTACCTTAACTCTAAATCGAACACAATACGCTATGCTTAAATATCCGTTAAGTAATTTTTGGCTATAGCAATATGACACAATAGATCGATACACGATTTATGCAAGATAAATATAAGTCAAGTATATATATAAAATGGGTACACGTGATCAGTTATGTGTGTAAGGTGGTAATCTGTTTTGGGCTCGTAGAATACAGAGGTGCATGCATGTGTGGGTCATTTCAAATCAAAAGGTAGGATGTTAAGGGTCTGTGTTGGTTGCTGATAAAATAAATATCAACTCTAATAAACTAATATCAACTCTAATAAACTAAGATATCACTTTAATAGCAAAGAACTCAACTTTATCACACAAGAATAAAAGACTAAAGATTAGAGATCGTATGGTATGTGGTGGAAACAGAATCTTTTATGAATGTAATGGTGTATATATTATGAAGAATCTGATAAATGAATATGTTATTGCAATGATGTGGCGTTTAATAATAAGAAACAAAGAAGAGTGAGATGTCGGCACAATAAAGAAGAGTATGCTAACAGTTGCATGTGGATCGAATAGGAAGAAGTTAGAGTTTGAGGATTTGTTATTTTATGTAATGCTAGTTGTGTGTCGTGGTGTGTTTTATGGGCAAAAAGGGGTGTCGTGTGTGTGTGATCAATGGTGTCGATTCTAAGGATTTAAAACACAAGGGAAAACTAGTGTAGAATGTGGGAGTATGTGTCGGTTCGAAATGGATTGAATTGGTTTAGTTTTGTCTCGCTAAAAAAATAGTAACGAGAAAGAGAAAAAGGGGTTTCGGATTAATTTAATGCCGAGTTGGATTTTTCTAATGAACGAAATACGTTTAATTTGCATAGGTATATTAATGAGTGCATGAAATCTATAAACTTAGGGAATTGTCAACTATTCACATTTTAGACCCCGAACTTTGCTAATTGACACTTTAAACCCTAAACTGTAATGTCGATCATATTAAGTCTTAAAGTTTATTTAATTATCATTATAACCCTAAAAGTTACTAATTCGAAAAACTTACTAATTATGGAAACTTATTAATTATGGAAAGTTATTAATTATGGAAACTTACTAATTGTGGAAAGTTACTAATTGTGGAAAGTTACTAAAAATGGAAAGAAGCCATAATTTGTAATAAGAACAACATCAATGAGTAAACAACTTATAAAACAAGTTGTTAATAAGTACTACTATATCATGTATAGATTCTGAAGAGGAGTATTTTCCCATTCTATGATCCTTTCCTTATTCGGCGTTTCATTTACTCAAAGTACGGATATTCTGACCTTATCTTTAAGATTTCCTTTATGACTTACAACCTTTGATATGAACCATAGTTATGAACCTTCATTATAAATCTTTGATATGAACCTCGCTATGAACCTTTGGACATGAACCTTTGCTATAAACCCTTGATGTGATTATGATGGCTCTTATTATGTATTCTGTATCTGTATCACTAGTCATGGGGGTTCCATGACCATGTCATTGATGCACCAATGGCATGACTCTAGGGTGGGGGAGTGATGACCCATCACGTCCCTTTTATTATATTATGTTTGGCCACAATGATTATGATTTTTGCAGGGGCGTATGGATGCATCCTAGATCTGGATCTGTATCTGTTACATATGTTGTATATCTGGTGTATGGTAATTGTGTGCAATACATGCCATACACACATGGGAGTTCGCTACTCCATTTATATTACTTAAGAGGTCTCCTCTCTTTTTAATTTATGAGAAGTGAAGATTATGTTATGTTATGAGCCAAGGGTATTATGATTATGTTTATGCAGGTGACTGCATAGATTCCTATTACTTAACCTATATGTTTTCCATTACATTATGCCTACTTATGTTTCCCCATTATGCCTACTTATGTTTCCCCATTGTACTTCATTTGAGCTTCACATTCATATTTCTGTTTTCTATTATCATATATTCGTTCACTGGGCTTTTTAAGCTCAGCCGCATTTCTTTTCACCGCGGCATGTTGTTGAGGGAAGCTGGGATATGAGTGAAGAGTGCATAAGAGCTCTTAAAGGACTACACCTTTGATAGCTACCTTGGATTAGAGTTGACTTGGAGATTTTCATTACTAGACTTATTGTACCTTTGTTATAATCCTTGTATTTCATTTATCTTAGATTTCATTTGTAACCTTTGAATTTAATTGTATTATTAAAGTCTTTCGCTTGTGTATGTTCTGTTTGACACCATGAATGTGATATCTTAACCCTTTTCGGGTTGGGGTGTTACATTGTGGATCTTACAAAAGATGATGAAGTAACCACACCACCTTCCCAAGCCACTCCCAACTCACCATCTCCACCTAATGCACCTTCCAAAACATTCTCTACCTACACAACATCTTCTTCATCTCCTTCCTTCAACACCATGCCATCCTCAATGGACTACACACTCTCACCCATGACTCCATTTGACTATGCCATGCCAACTCCATCACCAAAAAACTCACCATCACCTCCTTCCCCTATCATGGCACAACCCATCCAACCCCATCCCTTTGATCTACATAGTGTTAATTGCCTATGTTGCCTCTACAACTGTAACCTCATCTTCTCATTGAGAGATGAGATTCATTTTATGTTCTCCTATGTGGAGCACCCTTGACCCCACCACCACCCCAAATGATGCCACCATCTCCACCACCTCCTAGCCCACAAAACTAATCATGCTCATGTTTAGTTTTGCAACAATAAACTTTTAGGACCCCTCTTGGAAATGAAGTTTGCCTCTTGTCATTAGGGATTTACGCTTCTTGTTGTATCTTTTCATGTTTATTATGTAGTCATACCTATGTATGACAATTTTCTTTTATGAATTGATGTTTTCTTTATGTGGTTGTTTTATCTTCGGGAGCTTGGCTACTTAGTCAATCTTTTTTGGGTGGTTAGATATTTGTCATAAGTGCTACATTTTAGATCTTGTATATTTGTTATCCTACCTTGTTTTATAGCACAAATCATTGCTCGATTCCTTGGTGTCCTCCAAACGAGGGGGAGTATACATCAAGGGGGAGCCTTAGAAACCTTTTTGCTTCGACAAAAAGGGGGAGAAATGGGAGTAAACTCATTAAAAACTTGTTAAAACTAATTTTAACTTAACATGAGTTTATGTTTTGTCATCCTCAAAAAGGGGGAGATTGTTGATGCAAATAATGTTCTAAAAAAGTTATTTCTATCTTTCGATAACTTCACGTTTTGAGGATGAAAAAATGTGAAAACAAGTTACGTTAAAATGAACGTAAACAAGTTTTTAATCAGAAGATCCCGTTTCTACACAAATCACTCTAGAACAAATTTGAAACTTGACAAATGATCATAGAAGTAAATTTGTGCTTAAGACTTTACATTTTTATGTGACCAACCATTTCGTTCAAAAATATACTTTACAAATTATTTTTGAATAATTAAGAAATGTTTTAATGGAAAAATAAGTTCAAAACACATAACAGCTATTTTCCCCCCCAAAATCAGCTCCAAACTTCCCCAAATAATTTTTCACCAGAAAAGTCAAAAATAGGAGAGTTTTTGTCTGGCATGGTACTACCGTTCCACTAAATTTAGCGGAGCCGTGTGTGATTTAGTGGAGCCGTGCCGTCATAACGGTCAGATTTTTTCTGCCTATAAATACCAGCCCACTTCACAGATTTTGGGCATCCTTTTTCACACAAAACTTTCTGAGTTCAATACCCTTAGCACATTTTCTCTTCTTGATCATTAGTTTAGTTTTTCTTTTGTTTAAGAGTGATCAAATCATCCAACCTAGAGATCCTCTTCATTCCTCTTCAAGTGCAAGAGAAGAACTCAAGGTATCCAAGAAGATACAAGAGTTGTAGTTGTAGTTAGAGCACTTGTAACATTTGTAACACACTTGATTGTATCATAGCATACATCAAGATTATTTTTCTTTTGTGAGTTTGAGAGTGAAGATCATTGAGATCTTATGGAGATATTGAATATCTCTTGTAGCCATTGGGCTTGATTGTTGATCAAGAAGGTTAAGGGTAGATTATTTAGATTGAGTCGAGTGAGGGTTGATCATTGTGATCGTGTCAAGATCTTGGAGATCTCTTGAAGCCATTGGGCTTGTGTGATTGATCAAGTGGATCATAGGTAGATCGGATAGATCGAGTCTTGTGTGAAGTAGAAAGGATCAAGTAGATCATGGTAGATTGGTGCTAGCTAAGATTAGCACTTGACATCTAGCTTAGTGTCGAAAATAGGATAAGCGACGTGTACGGTTTTCTCCGCCTTAAGAGAGGTTGATGACGTAGTGCTTGAAACTCTCGAGTATGGTACTGGGGGAGTGGAGTAGGGCGAAGAAGAGCTTTGTAGCCGAACCACTATAAATCCTTTTTTCCCGGTTTGATCTTTCCATCTCTTCTCTTTACTTTCATTACTTATAATTAGTTAGTTTAGTGTGTTGTTCATATTGGTGTTGATTGATTGCACATAAGACTCGAATCAATGTTTTTCAATATTAAAGTTTTAAAAGAACTTAAAACCAATAAAACTATTCAACCCCCCTTCTAGCTTTCCACAAATTCCTTAAGTTTCACTCTGCCCTCATCACTTCCAGGTGTGTTACCTCCTAGGAGAGGTGAATCATGGGGCATTGACTCATAATCCATCATATGATGGGTTTTTGAGCCACCCTGAGTTTCCATGTGGCTAGGGATTCCACCAGAAGTACTAGGTACTGCTGGTGTTGCCATGGATTGGGTCTTATTGATGTTGCTTTTGTCCTGCTCAGCTCCTAAGCCAGAGACAGTAGAAGTAGCCCTTTCCATTATGACATTGTCAGCCTCATCTGCTACACTTTGGGGAGTAGGAACTCTGTGCTGAAGAACATCAGAGTCCTGTCTGGAATCAGTCCTATGGGTTGATGAAGATGTTTGTGATGATGAACTTTCAGATGTTGTGGGTGTGTGATGGGAGGCAACTGGACTTGTTTCTCCTTCACCCTGAGATAGTATCATTGAATCAAAAAGTGGTACTGCTTCACCACCATAACCCCTTGAAACAATTTTCATGTTGCTAAAAAGTTTATGAGTAAACTTTGGGGTTGGATAAATTGTTTTGTGTTGAAGCAGTTGATGTTTGTTCAAAATAGATTGTATAAACCTTGGGTACATCAAAATTTTTGATTTACTATCAACATTCTTCACCATACCTTCAAAAATAAGTTTTGAAAAGTTGAAAATTCTATCTGTAGCCAAGCAAATGAGAGTAGTAGCAATATTACTACTGAACTATTCCCATGAGGTTTTCTTGGGGCTAAGTCAATGAAGTATGGTGTGAATGAAAAATCTCCATTGAAGGGCAAAAGAACTCTTTTGAAAAGTTAAGTTTTGAGATTCAGTGTTATACCCCATCCTGGATAAGTTTTCAAAAATTTCGGTGTTTGGCATAACACTAATACCATTGTCATCACTCAGATGGAGATGCCTTCTGAGGGATGATTGAGTAATAGTGATGGATTTTCCATCCACTTTTGCATTAATCTCTTTGTCACCATTTTCAAATGTTTTGACACTAGTAGTGTGCCAAAACTGTTTGATGTAAGTGACATAGATAGTGGGATTTAGAAGTAAGGAATACCTTATGTAAGAGTTGTTTAAATAATCCACTATCTGATGAAAAGTTGTGTCATCCTCTGCCTTGTCTAAGTAAGCAACTTGATTGTGTCTTTCAACAAAGGATAAAGTAGCCATTTATTTTCAGTAAAAAGGTGATTTGACTGCTGTGAATAGTTGAATTTTAGGGTAGAAAGTAGAAGAAGAAAGTGAATTGAGATAAAGTATGATGATTTGCTTGGTAGGGTTTCAATTGGATCGACTTGGATTAAAAGATAACTTTTAATCGAAGATAAGGTTAATAAAATATATTAAAGGTAAAAATATCCAAAAAGAAAACCCTTAAAAGAAGGAAAGCATCAGTAAAAATCCCAACTAACTCTCAACGGCTAGTGTTAAAAAGCGGTTTATTCACAACAGTACCAACGACTATTTAGCAGTGCAAATTTAGCCTACCAGTACTAACATTAAGCCTGGCAGTACTAACTTTTTAGAAAATGTTGACTCGGCAGTATGAACTAGATTTTAATGAAAAATCATACTGCTAACAACCTTTTTGAAAGGATTAAGTGTAAGGACAGACACTTAATCAAGATTTCAGTTTAAAGCAACCTCTGGTTGTGTGATCAGATAAACCCATTCAAAGGTCTTTCTTGATAGGGTTTCCAGCTCGTGGCAGTTGTTGCCTCTAACACAAGTGTTAGATTCACGTTTGCTCGCTGTTCTTTCTATCAGATGTCCTTAGACTAACTCATTATACTAATTAAAGTATAAAGTGATAGAAAGTGAGTTGAGTTAGTTACTATCTAACCAACTAAGCCATCAATTCAATATGAAACAACATAATCAGGTTTCAAGAAAGAAGTTTTAAAGAATTTATTAACTTAGGTATAAACCTTTGTTAATGAATTCCCAAACTCTGTCTATCATTAACCTATTATGTCAGCAACTTGAACCACCAGCTTTTGCTCACACAATACACTTGTAATTCCTTTGTGCTTAATCTCCATACCTGCAATTGTTAGTCCAAAACTAAGAAAACAAAGTGCAAAGCACTTTTCTCATAACAGTATGAACATATGACTAACAGTATTAACCAAATAGTCTAAATTTGTACTAACAGTACAAACTTTACAATACCAGTACTAATTGACAACCTAGCAATACAAATCTAATTTATGTACAAAACCACACAGTTTGAAAACATTAAGGATTAAGCATCCCAATACTTGCTACCAAGTATTGAAACCTTCCTACATCAAAGGCTTTTGTGAGAAGATCTGCAAAGTTTTGATCAGAATCAATTTTAAGCACTTGAATCAACCTTTTCTCATGGCAGTCTCTAATAAAATGATGCCTAATTTCTATGTCTTTTGTTTTAGAGTGTTGCACTAGATTTTTAATTATACAAATTGTACTGCTATTATCAATATATATGACAGTGTTCATGAAATTGTACTCATAGTCAAGAAGTTGATTTTGAGTCCAAAGCACTTGACCGTAGCAACTTGCAGCAGATACATATTCAGCTTCAGTTGTTGAAGTTGCCACAATTGTCTGCTTCTTACACTGCCATGATATAAGTCTGCATCCAAGGAATTGACATCCTCCAGTTGTTGATTTTCTGTACAGGCTTGTACCAGCATAATCACTGTCTGAATATGCTACTAGGTCAAAAGGTGATTCCCTAGGATACCATAGACCCAACCTAGGTTGACCCTTAAGATATTTGAATATCCTTTTGACTGTAGTTAAATGAGAAACCTTTGGAGTCACTTGGAATCTTGCATAAGCACAAACAGCAAACATGATATCAGGTCTTGATGATGTAAGATATATTAAGGACCCTATCATAGATCTGTATGTGTGAACATCCAAACTTTCTCCATCAGCATCTTTAAGCAATGGTTTATCTGGATCAATTGGAGTGCTGACCACTTTAGCATCAACAAATTAAAACTTCCTTAGAATCTCTGCCACATATTTATCCTGGCTGATAAATATGCCTTCACTTGATTGCTTTACTTGCAGACCCAAAAAGAAAGTAAGTTCCCCCATGGAACTCATCTGAAACTTATCATGCATAAGTTTCTCAAACTCTACACACATTTCCTTCCTTGTAGATCCAAAGATAATATCATCCACATACACCTGAACTAGCAAGATATCCTTCTTGTGCTTCTTGATTAATAATGTCTGATCAAATTTGCCTCTTTGCTATCCATTATCAAGCAAATATGAAACTAATGTTTCATACCAAGCCCTTGGTGCTTGATGTAGACCATAGAGAGCCTTCACAACTTTGTACACCTTATCAGGATGCTCTGGATCAATAAAACCTGGAGGTTGTGAGACATACACCTCCTCTTTAATAGTACCATATAAGAAGGCACTTTTAACATCCATTTGATAAACTGTGAATACCATGAATGAAGCATAGGCCAAGAATAGTCTAATTGCTTCAATCCTTGCTACTGGTACAAAGACGTCTTCATAGTCTATACCCTCTTCCTGTGTGTACCCTTGGGCTACAAGTCTAGCCTTGTTTCTGATCACAATGCCCCTTTCATCCCTTTTGTTCCTAAAAACCCATTTTGTGTCTATTACCCTCATACCCTTGGGTAAATATACTAGAACCCAAACCTTTTGAATCTTGAATTGGAGAAGCTCTTCTTGCATTGCTTCTACCCAGCTTTTATTTTCTAAGGCTTTGAGAACATTTTTGGGTTCAGCTTGTGAGAGGAAACATGCAAATAAACAAGAGTTGGCATCTTCATGCTGCTTTGATTCATAAACAGTACTAAGAAACCCTTGTTGGTCTGAAGTTAAAAGTTGCTTCCTTGTCTTCACTCCAGATTGCACATCACCAATCACATTATCCAGGGAGTGAGCCTTGTGAATCCTTGTGTGTGGTATAGTGAGAACTCCATATGTAGGTGGTAGATTGCCAATATCCACCTCATCATCTGAGAAATCCATTGCATTAGAGTTTGATGGGCCAGCAGTATGAACACTTGGCCTAGCAGTATCAGCATTTGGCCTAGCAGTATCAAGTTGGGGCTCAGCAGTACAATCATCATTAGTACTGTTAACTTGATTAACTTGATTCTCTTGTTCCTCAGTTCCATCTACATTATTTTCAACTTCAATCCCTTCCTTAGCTTCATCAGTAGAAGGTTTAACATTCATTGAAGTTGTATCCACACTTGTCCATATTGGCATCAACACATGATCTTGATCTTTCTCTTTACCCAAGCCTGCTTCATTTGTTGCATCATCAACTTCTGAACGTGCAAAATCTTTAGTTCCTGCAACAACTGGCACATAATTCATTGATTGGGTTAGAGTCTCAAGATCAAACAGCCATTTTGGTCCTTCACCTGCAACATTAGCTTAGTTCTCTAAAAATTCTACATGCAAGTTTTCCTCAACTCTCCTAGTTCTTGTGTTGTATACTCTGAATGCTTGGCTATTTAGTGAGTACCCAACTAAGAATCCTTCATCAGCTTTACCATCAAATTTTCCTAGATGGCCTAAGGTATTTAGAATGGTCACATGACACCCAAAAGGTCTGAGAAATCTTAATGCAGGAGTTCTACCTCTAAAAAGCTCATAAGGTGTCTTATTGTGAGGCTTAACTACCAAAACCCTGTTCTGCACATAGCAAGCAGTATTAACTGCTTCAGCCCAAAAAGTGATAGGCAACTTAGAGTCAGCTAACATGGTTCTAGTAGCTTCTATCAATGTCCTATTCCTCCTCTCAGCAACCCCATTCTGCTAAGGAGTTCTAGCAATACTAAATTCCATTCTAATACCTTTTTCTTTGCAAAAATCATCCGCAACTCTATTTTTAAACTTTGTCTCATTATCACATCTAATGACTTTTACCTTCCTATCCACTAAGTTTTCTATCTCAGTAATGAATGTCTTAAGAATGCTAGGTGTCTCATCCTTAGAACCTAAAAAGAAAACCCAAGTGAACCTACTATAGTCATCAGTAATCACAAGACAGAACCTCTTATGCTTAATACTACTCACAGAAGCGGGGCCAAATAAATCCATATGTAGCATAAACAAAGGTTAATCAATAGAGTTAAAAATCTTGGGCTTACAAGAAGCCTTGTGTTGTTTTCCCTTAAGACAAGCAACACAAGTTTGGTCATTTTCAAATCTTTTCTGAGGCAAGCCTCTTACCAAACCATCTTTTACAATCTTATTAATGGTTTTAAAATTAATGTGACCAAGTCTCCTATGCCATAACATTGATTCATCCAATGTGGCCTTTGCAACAAGACAAGTAAGAGCCTCTTTAGGAACAATCTTCTTCATATCAACACTGTACATGTTGCCCTTTCTTGGAACTTTGAGCAATACCTAACTTTCATCAGGTAGCTTAAAGTCTGCAGAAAGCACAAGACATTCAGTGTCAGTAAAAAGAACCTTATTCTTTTTGTCACACATCTGTGAGACACTAAAAAGGTTATACTTAAGCACTTGCACATAGTACATATCTTCAAAATCCAATTTACTAGTTTTAAGAGTACCTTTACCAGTAATTCTCCCTCCAATTCCTCCCCTAAAGGTAACATATCCTCCATCAAATGATTGAAAGTCTAAAAAGTAGGATATGTTGCCTGTCATGTGCCTGGAACACCCACTATCCACATATCCTTGATCTTCACCATCTTCTTGTGAATGTCCCTACACATGAAATAAGGAAATAACTTTTGTTAGGAACACGTTTTGAAATATTTCAAGTCTTGACCATTTGCGATAATATGTTGCTAAATATGGGTTATATTGTTTGTAATATGTGACCGGTCCATTAGTAGCCCATGGGCCGGTCACCTTAGTGAAATACCTTCTAGAAACTATCTTGTAATGATGCCCTAATCATATGCCTATAAATAGAAGGCTTGGGGCATCTCATTATGTGTTGGTTATTCATGTAAGTGGCGTAAGCTTTGTCCCTATATCGTATGAATTGAATTTCCTTCCAAATCTCTCTTTCTCATCTCTTATTCTTCTTCTCTTATTGCTTAATAGTTTATCTCTTAATCGTAGCATATTAGAATAGTAGTAGTATGTGTTTTACTTTTGTAATACGTGTGTGTGCTTGAGATATACTCGACCTACAAGTGGTATCATTCGCCAAAGGGATAGTTAGGATTGTATTTGAGTATATCTAATCGTATTTAGGTTGGTTTTAATGATTAAGTAATGTTTTTGTTTTGTGTTTCATCATTAAACTTTTTTTGTTCATCATCTAGTAAAAAAGCTTTACAAATATCATCAAATTTTCCATTTATCACGTTATAGATCTTAAATTTCTTTATATTTCGTGATTTCTAATCGTTAAAACTTAAAAATCCTTCGGTTTTATTGGTTTACTAGAAGATTTAGTGTAATCCGGGTAATTAGCGTGCTGGAAAAGTTGGTGAAAAGTGAGTTTTTGGCATCTGGGTGAATAGCGACAAGTTAGGGTTTATCGCAATTCGAATAGCGACAAGTTAGGGTTTCATCGCAATTGGCAGTTCTTCAGTTATCGGCATTGGGACTCAGTATTTTACTTCCTTGTAGAAGAAAGTGAAAATACTTCGACTTGGTTGCTTCTCATCTCTTGTAGGAGAGTTGAGAATTATCGAAATTGGAATTTAGATAAAATTATCGAAATTGCCATAAAATATCGTAATTCTGATAAATTATCGCAAATTGCCTTTTCTATCGCAATTTAAGATAACTTATTCAAAATGTCATTTTTATCGCAATTCTAAGTTTTATCGCAATTTCTATTTTCCTTATCGCTATTTGGAGTTTATCGCAATTGGGTGAACAGTACTTATCGCAATTGGGTGAACAGTAATTATCGCAATTGGACAAAAATCTTCAGTTAACCAAAACCAACTTAACATAACTCATCACACAAATCTTAATTATCTTCAAGATCCAGACATGTCTCAACTACCTCACTTCAATTACTACTATCAGCTACAGCAATATCCTTAACAAGAGCAATTTCATCCTCAGTATCAACAACAACAAGCATTCGTGCAACAGCATCAATTTCTCTCTCCACCACAAGCATCCCCACAACAAATCATGCAACAGAATCAAATGCTGAACAATCCATCCTACTCCAGAGAACCACATTGGTTTAACAAGATGTGTGAGGCAATCAGCAGTCAGCAATCCCGACATGAGGCTGGGAATCAGGACACTCCACCTATGCTGACACCTGGTAATTATTTGCAATGGGCTAGTAGATTCCTCAGATTCATTGAACTCCGAAAACCCCATGGGAAATATCTTAAGCAAGCCATTGAAGAAGGACCCTTTCCAATTCCAGTAACTGTTGTTCCAGGAACTACAGAAAGAGAAGAAACATCAACTCCCATTGCTGTCGCTAACTACACAACTGAACAAACACTGCAACAAGAGGCAAATCAGTTGGCAATGTCTTACATACTTCAAGGGATTCCCAATCCTATTTACTGAAGTATTGATGCTCAAAAGACTGCCAAAGACATGTGGGAACATGTGCATCTTCTTATGGAAGGGACAGAGTTAAATCAAGAAGACCTTGAGTCAAAGCTTTACATGGAATACAATAATTTCATCATGGAACCAGGGGAGACAATTGAATCATACTACCACCGTTTCACAAATGTTGTAAATGATCTCGATCGTCATGACATCAAGTTACCTAAGATTGCTATCAATTCAAAATTTATGGGTTGCCTTGGACCAGAATGGCAGAAATATGCAACATTTGTCAGGCAAACAAAGAAGATTGGTGAAGTCAAGTATGGACTAATGTATGACTTTCTGAAACAACATCAATCTGAGGTAGATAAGGAAGTTGCAGCACGAGGCGGGTTCATATCAGCACCAACACCTAACTCGCTTGCTCTTGTTGCTCAATCCAACTTTCCACTACCAAACCAGGAATTTGGTCAACCATCTTTCCAACCAAGTTTTCATCCACAACCTTCTAACCAAATCATCCCATATGAAGCACCATCACAATACTCTGACAACCAAATGGTTCCATATAACAACTCTGATTCCATGTTGTACTCAAACGCTGATTATGATGAAGAGGAGGATGCATTCAACTCTCTTAATGAAGCATTTGGATTAATTGCTAAGGCATTTGGCAAGTTCACCAAATCCAACAATCGTCTTCGTTCATCTTCCAATACCAGGAATCAAGCTGTTATTAACGATGGCAGAGTGGAAATTCAAAATCGGTCTTCAGGCAGATATGGTTCAGGAAACAGTGGAAACTATGGGTCTCAGAGGTTTCAGTCAGGAGGGAACAGGTTCAATTCTGCAGGGGGTAACAGCAACAGTATGGGAACTACTCAGAGACGAAATCAGATGGCTGGGAATGCACAGAAAGGCATTGCAAATACTTCAATCACATGCTACAACTGTGGTGGGAATGGTCACATGGCAAATGCGTGTCCAAAGCCTCGTACTATGGGCAGTGCATATCACAAGGAAGCTCTTCTGATGGCTCTCAAGGATGAAAAAGTAGCAGGGATGTTGACACAGAATGAGCAAAGCTTTATGGCAAATGCTGCATCTGATGATGAGATGGAAGATCTTGAAGCAAATGCTGCAGTAATGCTCATGGCAAACATGCAAGAGATGAACATGTCCGAGACAGGCCCGGTTTATGACACCGATGGTCTATCTCAGGTACCTGATCCACAATGTCTTATACATGAAATTGCTTCACCTTCTGCATCTTCATCTACAAATGACAATTCTGTTCAACATGATTCATCATTCTCATCTCCATCAGATGATCAAATAAACACTGTTGTATCATTTGATGATGATAAAACCGTCGTTTCATTTGATGATTCGATTGACGATGAAAGTTATGATCATCTTGAACAAAATGATCCTTTGCCAGATCAAGATTCAAAGCTTTAGGCCTTGTTAATGACCACTCAATCACAAATTAAGAAATGCAATGAAATCAATCAAAATCTGAAAGAAAAAATTGCATTGTTAACAAAGGATGCTGAGTGCTATAAACTACAACTTTCAGGATATCAAAAACAAGAAAAACGTGAAAAAGGTTTTGAGATTGCTTTCCAAAACGAGTACGTCAAAGTTCAAAATTTAGAAAATCAAGTTCGTGAGCTAACCGTTTCTAAGGCTGAGCTTCTCTCTCAACAAGAAAAGGATCAATTTGAATTCAAAAAACAAATTAATACTTTAAATTCTGAGCTGTTAAAAACTCAATCTGATCTTTTAACATCTCAAAATAATCTTCTTTAAGAAAAGCAAGCCTCAAGTAAACGTGTCGACTCATATCTTGAAGAAATTGTCACTTTGGAATCCAAACTTAAAGAGTTTCAATCTATTGTCTACAAAAATGGTGAATCCATAACTCAAATTCAAAGGCTATCGGTAAAACCAGTCCCAAAAGGATGTAGATTTGCTATTGGTAGTGACCAACCACGTTTTCTTTCTAAAGTACTCAACAAAAATCCCAAGTTATACAATGCAGAATTATTACTTGATGATACCTTCCAAAGAGTTGTTGTGCTTGGAAATGATGAAGAACTTGAAATTCTTGAACGTCAAAAAGAACTTGAGAGTCGACCAAAAACTGACAAAGATTTTTCCAAAATTCATCATGATTATAATGCAAGATGTCATCTCAAATTTGTCCCCTCAAAGGACGAAACAGAACAAACATTTGTTAACACAAACATACATGCTTCTCCTACAATACTTCCTGTTTCCAAAAATGTTGCACAAATCAAGGATTCTTTGACTAAGGATGATGTTGATCCAAAATTACCAGAAAGTAAATTATTTCGATATTTTGATACAATTATGGAAGACATATTTCTTTTAGAAAATGAAATTGAGTTTAATTCTCAAATCGAAGTCTCTACTTTTCTTTCCCCAGTCGCGAAAGAAAAGCGAGATATTCTTCAAAAGAAAATTCTGCCTCATGTTAAACATCTAAAGAAATGTACAACACAATGGGAACAAGAATTATTCACAGAAGTTGCATCTATGAAAAGCATTTTCAAAGAACAGGACGACAAACTTCAAAGACAAAAACATCAAAAGAAAACTTTGAAAAACGAGAATGATCGACTCTTAGAAAAAGTTCTGTGTTATGACGTTGTTTCTGTGATTATGAATTCGCTTTATGAATCATGCAATGAGTTACTTGTGAATGATCATGCTGTAAATGTTGAGATGTTGCAAATAGAGATAGAAAATTTGGTCAAAGAGAATGAGGATCTTCGACAAATCAACAATGATGTGGAAAACAAAGTTTTTAATCTTCAAAAAAGGCTTGATTGGTGTCAAAATCAAAGTGCTGAATTCGAACTAAAATTTCAAAATCTCATAGGATCTTTATCATTTCAAAACAGTCATGTTCCTGAAAATAATAAGGAAACAAAGGCTTTCTTAAGACTTAAACTGTTTGAAAATGAAAAGGCACTGGATGAAATTCTTCAAAACAGAAATGACACAGTCCGCCTCAACAGAAAATTAGATTCAAAAAATCAAGAATACCAACACATCATTGTTGATCTGAAGAAGAAAATCAGAGTTTTAGACAAAGGCAAAGCAAAAGTTCATAAGATTGCCCCAGGGATGTATGTAGTAGACAAAGCAATTACCCAAGCATCAGACTCAACCACTAATGCAAACACTTCTACTTCCACAGGACTAGATACTATCTCTAAGGCTAGCAATTCCAAGACTCCCAAGAAATAATAGAAGCATAGAGTCAGGAAGTCTAGGAATGGATCATCTAACTCTTCAGAAGTTAAAGCAAGTAGTTTGAATAACACAGATGTAATGTCAAGAATAGAATCGACCTTATCTAAGTCCAATTCTAGGAATGATGTAACAGATGTTGAATCTATGAATGATAACGTTGATGTTATGATTGATGCTAGTTGTATTGTTTGTCGTGCTAGTATATTATCTGGTGATCATCAAAACTGCATTGCTAAAAATCTGTTGAAACGAAAAAAGAAACGAACTAGTGGCTCTTCCTCTAGGCTCAAAACTGTTGCCAAGTCCATTTTAGGGAAACCACCACTAGCTGTTTCTGAGCAAACCGTTGAAACACCCATAGCCAAATCTAAGACAACCAAATCACCTAGTGCATTCATTAGGAAAAAGGCAGAGACTAGTTGGACATGGCAATGTTGGTTACAAAACACAGCAAGCTTTAAATGGGTCCCTAAGATAATTAAATCTTGTGTTTCTAACCCAACGGGTCCAACCGTTATCAATTCTCCACCTGTTTCCAATATTTGTGATGCAGGTGATTCAAATTTTCCTCTGGATTGTTGATAGCGGGTGCTCCCGACACATGACCGGCAACCTCAAGCTTCTCACAAACTTTATCGCAAAGTTCATCGGAACGGTCAGGTTCGGGAATGATCACTTCGCAGCATTAATGGGCTAGGGAGATTATGTTAATGGGAACATCGAGATCAGTCGTGTATACTATGTTGAAGGCCTTGGTCACAATTTATTCTCAGTGGGACAATTCTGTGACGGAGACTTAGAAGTAGCATTTAGGGAGAAGACTTGCTTCATTCGTGATCTTCAAGGAAATGTCTATGATGGGTGAACTTAAATTCTTTCTAGGATTGCAAGTTCATCAGTCGCCCCGTGGTATATTTCTAAGTCAGTCAAAATATTCTCAGGAAATCCTGAAAAAGCATGGTATGACCAGCTGTGACACCTATAATACCCCAATGTCCTCCTCATCCCCGAAGCTAGATGCTGACATACATGGGACACCCATTGATCCTACGAAGTATAGTAGTATGATTGGTTCGATCATGTATCTCACGGCTAGCAGACCGGATGTTGTATTTGCCAATATCTTTGCTCCCGATATCAGTCTAGACCGACTGAACGGCATTTGTCAGCCGTTAAAAGAATCCTTAGATACATAAAGGGAACCATTAATTTGGGGATCTGGTATCCAAAGGATTCTGGGTTTGAACTTGTTGCATTTTCAGATGCTGACCATGCAGGGTGCTTAGATACACGTAAAAGTACATCAGGGGGAGTACAATTCTTGGGTGACAAGCTCGTCTCTTGGCAATCAAAGAAACAAGACTGCACTTCACTGTCGTCAACAGAATCAGAATATGTGGCCATGTCTGCCTGCTGTGCTCAAGTCATCTGGATGCGATCACAACTGATGGACTACGGATACATATTCAACAAGATTCCTATGTACTGTGATTCCAAGAGTGCCATCGCTATTTCATGCAACACCGTGCAGCATTCCAAGTCAAAGCATATTGATCTCCGGTACCATTTCATCAAGGAACATGTGGAAAAGGGTACTGTTGAATTGTATTTTGTGGGAACTGAACACCAACTGGCGGATCTGTTCACAAAAGCCTTGCCTCATGCAAGATTTGTGGATCTGGTTCATCGGATTGGTATGAGATGTTTGACTCCAAATGATTTGGAAAACTTTCTCAAAAACAATTAAATGAGTCAAACATCTAAACTATCTTTGTAAATATTTAAAAAAAAAATGCAAGTACAAACCCTTATCCAACACGTTGTTTATTTTAAAATGTCACAAATTATTTTTGAACACGTGTTGAGGGGGAGACATAATCTTTTTCACAATTTTTAAACTTGTACTTGCATGCTTTCAGAAATTTGTTGCTTCACAAAGTTTTGGTGATAAGATCCGAAGATGGAAAAGTTATGTGCCTTAAATAAAACATTTGAGACTTAGAGTTAGTCACATGGTGGGTTTAGGACTTAGTATTCAAAATCGTTAAGGTTAGGGGATTAAAGTTGTTTAGATTGCAAAGTTAAAATATAGATATAAAAAGTCAAAATTATTCAAACGCAGTTATTATTCTGACTTGTTTTCACCTAACGTATTATATACCTCACCCACCATCATCAACGGCCTTCCTTCAATCTAGTAATCCATTCACGATCTTCATATTTTGTGAGTAATTTTGTGCTTAACATGTTATTATAACAAATGGTTTTTAATTTCATCATGATCCAACGGCCAAAACTATCGCAATTGTGAATTTGAGTTCTAGGGTTTGCGTAAAAATTGGGGATCTTCGAATGAGAGTGTTTTAATTGAGATAAATTGTACGATTGTACTTAGATATAGATTATAATCCAAGATTGTATGCTTAATCACTCCTAGAAATCTCAAATCGATAGAATTATGTTTTAGGGTTTAAGCGACAAATTTGGGGAAATCCGTATATGAGTGTAATTGTGTAATTTATATATTGGGATGTTGTTGTTATGAGTTTAATTGAATGATTGCACGCTTAGATTGTACCCAGAAACACATTAAGTGAATTAATTAAGTTTAAGGGTTTATGAAGAACATCGTACACTAGCAGCTTGATCATTGAGATTTTGTGGATGAATGATGTTATAACTTGGTCAGATTGTTTAGAATGGTCATAATAACTATTTAAGATAATCTGTGGTTATAAAATCTAAGTTATAATGAATTTCGATAAAAATCTACGTGGCTGTTCATCTTCAAAGTTATCGAAAACTCTTGTATGAGAGTTTATCGAAATTGCCAAAATTATCGCAATTGGATAATTATCGCTATTGCCTAATTATCGCTATTGCATAATTATCGCTATTGCCTAATTATTGCTATTGCATAATTATCGCTATTGCATAATTATCGCTATTACCTAATTATCGCTATTGCCTAATTATCGCTATTGGATAATTATCGCAATTGCATAATTATCGTAATTACCATAATTATCGCAATTGAGAAATTTTATAGAATTTGATTTCTTTCCTTAGGTATATCTTTTATACTTATCAAAATGAATCAAATTTTATAGAATTTGGTAATATCTTGATAAATTCTTTGATCAAGCATGTAACAATCAATCATAAATGCAAATGGATGCCATGTGTTGTATCTAGTTTTAACAAATGCTAACAATCATGTATATTGCATATTTGTACTTGATTGTTGTTTCAGATAACATCAATGGCTGCACCACAACAACAACCGCTCCCATCACTCACTAAAGAAGAAGTTTTTCCACATGGGTATTCTTTGGAAATTGGGAAAAATGATGCACGAGTGGAGCTTGATAAGATAAAGTGTTCTGACCCAAGCTGCCAGATTGCTGTGCAGATTCTTAAAGCTCATAAGTGCAGAAACCTTCTTGAGAGCTCTGACACCATTCCAAAACTGTACATACATCAATTCTGGGATACTTTCACACTAAGCAGTGATGATAAGTACTTCACAATCCAACTGGATCGTAAAAGGATCAGAGTCACACCTTATCATCTCCGCAAAGCCTTAGACCTTCCAGATGCACCTGAAACCTCTAACCAATTCTACCCGACACCTTCAGAATCTGAAATCATGCAATTCCTTGTAGACATTGGTTATGATGTTCAACCAGACACACCATTAACCAAGATCTCAAAATTCAATGTTAAATACATACCTCAGCCCTGGAGAACTATCTTCTACATAATAACCCGTTCAATATCCGGTAGAGATAGTGGCTATGAGCACCCAAGACTAAGTCATCTTCAAGTCTTCTGGGGGTTCGTGAACCAGGAAAAGATTGACTTTGCAGCTCTTATCTGGGAAGATATACTATTTCAGATGCGGAAAGCTTTCAAACAAATCCCTTTTGTCCGATACACCAAAGTTCTCATAAGTTATCTGCTTGACTTACATAAGGACATTGATCGACGACCGACCGATCGAGAGGTTCATCCATACATGATGGATAGAACTTTCCGCAAAGTCTACTTTCCTAAAGGGAGCACGCACAAACAAGGGACAAGACTGCCAGAGTTTCTAATGACCGATAAACTAAAAGAAACTCCAGCATATCTTGCATATGATAAGGCATTCCATGAACGTCGAGTGGGACTTGCTAACTTGGTTGAAGGGTCAGGATCTACAAACACTCGGTCTCGAAGCAGGTCTAAGACTGGCAGTGCATCAAGTACCTCACTACCAAAGAAACAGCATCCAAGTTCTCTCAAGAGAACTGTACCTAGTAAACCCCAACCAAAATCTGAACCATCTGGGATTATTGATGAAGATACTGACTCTGAATCATCTGAATCAGAAGAGGAGACTCCTGTTGTTATGACTGTTGAAGAAGCTGAACTTCAAAATCAGATCAACTTTGAAAATGCACAAAAGATGAGTTTAAGGTCAACTAAGGAGGATGAAGAAAGAAGGGCTAGATTGGCTGTTGAGCAACAAAGAGAGTATGAAATGAAACAAGGAGCAGGAGGATCAGGCACTGGTCAAGAAGCAGCTTCGATCCACACTAATCCGGTTAATCAACCCGGAGGATCTGGAGTTGCTACATCCAAGATTCAGCCTGATTCGGTTATTCAACCCGATAAGGCTGAATCTGTCATTCCTCAGCAACCAAGTTCGGTTAATCAACCCGAATTGGAAGCACAAGCTCAGGGTGAGAAGGAGAATGATCAGGAGAGCAATATAGTCTTAACTGACAAGGAAATCTCAGACTCCATGTTTGATGATGATCAAGGGGGGAACAACTCCATCAGGACAATATGGACTGGAATCCTGAAGATGAAAAGGAAATTCTTGGCAATAAGACAACTGAAGCTGCTAAGGAACTTGAGGAAGCAATGGCAAGACAAGAGGAATTAGAGAGGAAACGTAAGGAAGATGCTCAGGCTGACTTGGAAGCCGATAGCTACATCCGTTCTCCATCAGTTCCTCCAACTGAACTTGCTATGGTTGTCAGTAACCCTCAACAGGAATCACCACTAGTTCAACCCTCACCTGTTTCATCACCTAAAACACCTCCTGGGTCACCTCCCGAGAATCCTACACCTCCACCTTTATCTCCTAAGGACTCAACAACTAAATCTGATGAACCAATTCCCTCACTTACTCCATCACAGAAGAAATCACCATCACCAAAAGAAAAAGCAACAGTTTTTGATCGTATCAAACAGGCCTTGAAAGGTAAGCATGTGAAAAGAATTGCCCAGGTTACAAAAGTGGAAGTTGTATCTCCTGCTGCAAGAAAACTTAAGGAAGCAGTGAAGCGTGCACAAGTCAAGAAGGACAAACAAACAAGTGTAAAAATGGCTGAGATGGAAAACTTAGTCAAGAACTTGTCTCAACAAGTGGAAGAGATGCAGCAAACCAAGCTAAAGATGGATGAGTTTCTAGAATCTGATGTTGATGCTAAAATGAAATCAAATACAAAGCATTACATCAAGAAGTACATTCCTGATCTTCAGAAAATCATTGAAGAGTATGTTGATACTACATTTGAAGAAAAGATCAAAATTTTGAAGATTCAGCAACAACATCTTCTGGAATATTCTGTTGAAGATCTTCAAGATGCTCTCCACACCAAGTTGCTTGCAAAATCTTCTCTCAATTACACTGAACTGTCCGTCTTGAATGCTATTCGAGAAAATATGGAATCTTGCAAGGCTTCAGCAGATAAGGGCAAGAGGAAACGTGATGATAATGATGATGAACAAGATCCAGACCCTACTACTAAGAAACAAAAGAATGGTAGCGGATCTGGATTTCACATTGATGAGCCTACAGGAACCACAACTTCATCTCCACCTCAACCAAATCCAGAATCTGGTCCTACAGCAACCGAACATCATTTTGAGCATATTCCTGAAGAAAATGTGGAATTTGAAACACAAGAAGATCAACCACAATCACCACTACCATCTCCACCAAAGTCTAAACCTTTCAAGACAAAGCCATCTAGCAGCAAGAAGTCTTCTCAAAACCCAGCTGTTGTCACATGGCTTGATGAGGATGAAGATGAAGATGTGAACGACAATGAATGGTTTGATCAACTTGCCAGTGCTCAAATCCAAGACGATGAAGCTTCTAAAGTTGAAGACAGTACGTTTGAATTTACACACAAAATCAAACATACTCTGAATGTGAAGAAAATGACAAAGAGAGAACTTCGTAGGATCAAAAATGATGCATTCACTCTTCTTAAAGACAAATCTGCAAATGCGGCTGAGCTAGAATATCACCTTGAAAACATTGCTCGTGCAATGTCAAGTGAGTTTGACTGGATGAATCCAGACATACTCAGGGTGGGTGGCCGTGACAACAAAAACCGTTCATACATCACAGACTGGACTAAGCCACTACCCGTGATCAGAAAACCTCATGGAACTTCAGACATCCCCTTCCAGTTCTTTTTCAATAAAGATCTTGAACTACTCATGCATGGAGCATCAAGCAAAACAAAATATGCAACTTCAATTACCTTCACTCCTGCCGCAAGTTACCAAAATCCTGCCATTGAGGAAGCTGCAATCAACCAGAAGATCTTCATCAAACAGCAAGTGATCTATGATCGTGATGCTGAATTAGGAATCCATCACTGGTATGATAAAAGGAAGACTTGGTACAAGTATAAACTCAGCCAAAAGTCTCGTGAACAAGTCTACAGTGACCTCAGAATCACGGCAGTGATTAGTGTTTCAGGATCGAAGAAGTATGATTACACCTTCCTATCTGCGATCACCGTCAGACGACATGACAACCAGATCTACTCGTTCTCAGAAGCAGATTTTCCTGATTTGAGTCTCAATGATATTGAAGACTTATATCTCATCAAGATACAAGGAAAACTGCAACATCTCTCTACCGATCTTCAGTATGCTTTTAGTGCAGCCATCTGCCACTTCATCAGAAGAACGATTATCAAAGAACGAGTAGAAGATCTTCAGTTAGGAGTGGAAAGTTATTAGCAGAAGTTGAATCTCGTTGAGCCCATAATGTTCTTGGAAAACAACCGCGATGCTCAATATACCATGAAGAAACACCCAGTCTTCGGGTTCGTCTACAGAAGTGCAACACACACAAACCATTTCATGTCATTCCACGAGATACATAAATTCTGTGATGATACGCTGAAAAACGTTAGAGATGGGTTAGTTCTAAGAGTTCGAGATCATGAGTTGAAGAAGTCAACAAGGTGGACACATAATGAGCTCAAACAAGTGATGCAGTTCGTCTTGAAGATTGAAAAAAGGTTGTACCGGAGGGATCAGATTTGGAGACTTGAGAGTTATGTGGGCGGTCGTCCTCCATTTCCTATCAGATTATATCAAAGGACGGATCCAGAATTCACCAAGTTTAACAAAGGAGGATGATGTGAGCATTTGAATTCATTGTTCATAATTCTTTTCCATTATTCTTACCATTGGCCAGTGACATTACGGCTTGTGCACACATAACAGTGTACAACCCGGACCCCAAAGAAAGGACCCTGAGGTACGCTTCAGTGCCTCAATCCTGAAAAAGGAACGAAAGCTTCTTACTTATGAGCAGAATTAAAACAAGAATGTTTTCTAAAGTTTTTTCAAACATTCTGCTCATAAGGACAAGTATTCCCTTGTTAAGGGGGAGTATTTGAAAATATAATCTTTGTTCAGAGAAATATAAATGTTCTTGAAATTCTTCCCTAAAACTCAAAAACAGCATATTTTAATCATAAACGTTTTCCAAAAACATCATGAGTATGCTATTTTTGAGGGGGAGAAGTAAAAGATGATTAAAATATGGTGTCTCATTGGCTGGAATCTCTTGTGCTCAAACTCAGAATTGACCCTCGAATTGACGATAGGAAAAGTCAGTAGTCGAAAGGACATGTCCCGGACGGGTAATAATTTCAAACCAGTTTATCTGGTGATGTAAGCGTGTCTCGCAAAGGACGTGTCTGAGTAGAATGTACCGATTTCGAGCGATAATCTTTGAATCTGATCTGGACGGGTAATAATTTCAAGCCAGTTTAACTGGTGATGTAAGCGTGTCTCGCGACGATCAGGTTCATTGAAAGTCAATCAATTCAAAAGTGCCAACTCTTTCCGGCATGTGCAAATTTCAAAATTATTACTTATGCGCACATGTTAAGGGGGAGTATTTCTGAAAATCATCAAACTCTCAAGGTGTCAACAAAATGTCTTTACAATTATCGACACTTTGAGAAATTTTCAATGGTTTGGTTTATGGCATCATTAGGATAGTCATGGAGTTATAAGGTGACTAAGGTTAGGAAAAACCGTCCTATGATCCGCCAGAGCCGGAGGGATCTACCCAAGGACAATACCAATAGTTTAGAACTAGAAAGTCCGAGGTATGATATTAAAAAGGAGAAAATGAATGAAAGGAGAAAGAAGGGGTTGAAGAATTAAAAAGAACAGCAAAGAAAAGTATGAAAAGAAATAGCCCTCCATTTGTTCAACCTTAGGGCAGACACCAGGTTCAATTCATAATCTACTGGTTGATGAGCATCACCGGTATTGAAGACTAAAAGACGTCATGGACCCAGTGACGCACTGCACTAAACCTTCTAAGCCACTCAAGTGTCTCTCAAAAGACATTTGTTTCATTCACATGGAGAACCCTTCATAATCTATCGACCTCTCATTACGAGAGTGTTGATATTGAAAAGGAGGCAATCTGCTCCACGCCTCTGACGACCAAACAAATGTGCACTAATTGAGTCTAGAGCCATGAGATTCATCAAAGATCTCTTAGGTACACTTAGAATTACTCTGGTGTTCTATATCATCGGCATCAGTTTTAAATTAGGAAAGTGTCCTTCGCAGATCTTAGCAATCTGCCAAGAACATTCATGAGAGAAGTCACAATTTGTGATTATCAATGATTGAATGGAAATCCTGCCAGAGAAACATCAAACAACTCTGACAGCAGGTCACTTCGGTAACTCCTTGTGGGTTACGCTTAGTGTTTGATCCAAACGGTCTACAGTCGTGGGGTGATCTCCAGCGACTCACTGAATCGTGGGTGCACTTCGGTGTGTCCGTGTTATCCCTTTTGGGGGAATCCGGTTCAGAATGGCCTGGGTTAGGATTTGAAAAAGTCTTCACACTATGCTGTTGACGATCTCGAGTCTGAGCCTGTAAGTACCGGTTGGTTCGTGCTGATGCTGCTGCTGCTTCTGAGGATCTGGAGTTCAACCATCAAGACTCCATCATGTTCATATCTTGAAGAAATGTTCTCTCAAAGACTCAGTAACAACAAAAGTTCAACATATGATATAGTAAAGTCAAAAGTTCAAGCACCTCAACCTTTCTCAAGTTTTAAGATTGAAAAGTGAGAACATGTTGCAGAAAACAAGTCAAAGACATATGAGCATGATGGAGAAGACGAGAAGACGTTGGAGATTAGCAATCGAGACAACATCATATCATCTTAGAACAAGAACAAAGAAACAAAGATTATAAAGACGTCGGAAGCCAAAGAAGCAAAGAAGACGTCGAGCAACATTGATGATCAAGACTTAGGGGGAGATTGTTAGGAACACGTTTTGTAATATTTCAAGTCTTGACCATTTGCGATAATATGTTGCTAAATATGGGTTATATTGTTTGTAATATGTGACCGGTCCATTAGTAGCCCATAGGCCGGTTACCTTAGTGAAATACCTTCTAGAAACTATCTTGTAATGATGCCCTAATCATATGCCTATAAATAGAAGGCTTGGGGCATCTCATTATGTGTTGGTTATTCATGTAAGTGGCGTAAGCTTTGTCCCTATATCGTATGAATTGAATTTCCTTCCAAATCTCTCTTTCTCATCTCTTATTCTTCTTCTCTTATTGCTTAATAGTTTATCTCTTAATCGTAGCATATTAGAATAGTAGTAGTACGGGTTTTACTTTTGTAATACGTGTGTGTGCTTGAGATATACTCGACCTACAAGTTTCCTTGGGGAACCCAAGCCATTACTGACTTGGGTTTGCCTCGTGCATCAATATAGTTAAATCTTTTTAGAACAGTTGATGTACCATTGGATTGAAGAGGTCTCCAAATCCAACATGCTGAGGCCTTAACATCATTAGCCCTCTTTCCCTTAGCAGTGTTTTTAAAATTGCCAGTACTAACTGCTTGGCTAGTAGTATTAACTGTTGGCTTTGCAGTTGTAACCTTTGTTTTCCAATTTTGTTTTTGAGCCACTGCTTTTGTTTGAAAAGTCCTTTTAGCAATTGTTAGTGCAGATTTGAAAGTTGTTTTTGCACCTTGAACTGCTTGTTTTGGGTAAACAGACTTAAATTGTCTTGCAGTACTAACTGCTGGTCTAGTAGTATGAACTTGTTTTGGGCCAAACTTTAATAAAATTGCTCTAGGTGTCATTCTAGCAATATTAGAGTGAGTTTGAGGCCTTTCTAAGTTCACCCTATGGTTTTAATACCCAGTTGCCCTTTTGCTGCAAAAAGCTGCAAGATGGTCAAAACCTCCACAAGTGAAACAAGCATTCTTATATAGGACAAAGTCATCACCTAGTTGGTGAGACTTGAGGTTGTTCCAATTCCTTTGGTTACCTCTGGGCTTGTCTATGGTTCTATATATTTCACAATACCTAACTGATTGCCTAACTTATTTAACATTTGGTTTAGGCCTAACAGTTTCATTCTTGACCACCTTAGGAACACTTGTTCCTTCTACCTTAACAACATCAGGTTTAGCCATAACCTGATCTTCCTCATCATCAGATGTCCAATCCTCTATGGTTGGAGCATCTGAATTCCTACCAGAGGACACCTTGTCCTCAGTGAGTGAAGTGTCACTTGCACTCTCAAAGGGTTCACTAACTTCTACAGGATTTTCAACAACTACTGTTAGGAATTATATTTAGAGTTGATATTGACAAAAGATGAAAGATGTAGGAAACTTATGAAGACAAAGATGAGGGACTAATTATGTTAAATGTTAAAGTCTTTGTAACCCTAATCTCTAGTTTATAAAGAGATGGGGCGTGAGTTTTATTATGTACAAGAATTAGAGATGTAATTCCAGGAAAAGGTGTGTGTGTGTGTTCTAGGCATCAACTTCCTACAATGGATGCCTAGGTTTGTAAGTTTGTTAAAGTAGAGATGATGACGAGGAAAACCTTAGTAATAATAATGATAGTTTGTTCTTATTCCGCTGCGTACTACATGTTTTGTTTATTATTATTGTGTTAATTCTTAGATGGGGTCTAACAAACCTCGAGAAAACGATCTCCACAAGTGGTATCAGAGCCAGGTTGCTAATGATATCTAGGATGTTACAAGGTTTTGTGTCGAAGAAAAGAGCAGATCTGATGAAGGTGTTCTGATCGATAAGGTTTTTGTTCATGTTTATTGTTTAAAATAAAAGGTATCGATCTTGCTGTTTGTTTTTATGTGACAACATAATATATTCATCTCATACTGATCGGATCAAAGTGCATCAGTGATATATTGATTTTATTGGTGTCAGTTTACATATTTTAATGGAAGCAGTCAATTTGGAAGATGGAATTATTGAATTGAATTGTCGTCTAGTTGATTATTATATTCGAGATTTGATTGGTCGAATAAGTGGGGCTGTTCGTATTTAATATCGAAGGTCAGTGGATTGATTCGATTGGTATGATGGTTTTTGGTCAACTGGTGATATTCAGTTTTGTCGATTACTAATGGTGAAGTGTTGAATATTTATGATCTAATCGACATTTGCATCAGTTGTCAGTAATACGATTCCTTAAATCTTATATTACTTTGTGGGACGTGAATCATTCATTAAAGTGATCTGATTGGTGGTTTTCACGGTGGTCTTCAAGGATAACGCTACTGATGTAATTGATGTCTGTACGCAAAGGCATCTGATGTGAATTATTTTCGTACTTCTGTTCTAACAGTTTCTCCTGCTCACTTCAAATATTACTACTGCTCATTGATTTATACTAGCAGTTGGTACTGCTGTGACTAACAGTTAGTACTGCTCGACAACAGTTAGTACTGTTCATTGGTTTATATGTAGCAGTTTGTACTGCTGGCTTCACCAGTTAGTACTGCTTGGTCTTCGGAATTAGTACTGTTCGTTGAACAGTTTGTACTGCTAGCTTTGGAGGATGAACAGTTTATACTGCTGGTTGGTACTGCTAGAGCATGGGCTTCTCAAAGTGAGGGGAAGTATATCTATTTGGAACACATTGGTTCCATAACACACACAACAAGGGAAGAAACACACACAGAGTTTTGGATCTACGACAGAACTGAATTTATTTCAGTTTATTCTTATTGTTTTATGGCTCGTTGTGGAGATATTTGGTGCAATGGCTTTTTAATCAATTATGTGACAAGGGTATCCTTGGTGTTCGTAGATCGCCGAAGTGAGGCAACGATACAGATGAGGAATACGAGTAGATCGCCGGCTGAGGTAACAGTTACATAAGAAAGGATGATGTTATTGCACTTAGATGTTTTTCACGGATTATTTGAAGAAGAAAAGTGAATATGGTTTATTTGATGTTGTAGTTGAGTTTCACAGGTGCGCGTTCTTATCATACCTTTTGGTAGGAGGTAACTTGTTTGGGCGTTAATGCGGTGACAATGACTTGTCAAATCTAGTTTTCATAGGTCAAGGGGTGGATGGACGAAGACCTAGTTAACTATCACTTAAAGGAGTTACATTGTAGTGCTCAGTGTCTCATATAATTGAGGATTTGTCAAGAGATTTCGGTCTACTTATATTTCTTGTTTCATATAAGTTTTGGAGTCACGTGGATAGTGCAAGATATAAGACGCAAGTTTGGGAAATTCAACTTCTTCATCAAGTTTGTTATACTCGGTTTTCTTCATCAGTAATCAGTTCATAAGGCCTATGGAGTTCGTGATTCAAGAGATGGTTATTGGTTTAAGGGGAAGCGTTTGATTCAAGTTGCATTGAAGACCCCTATTTGATGATGACAAAAAGGGGAAGAAGGTTTATTTGCAGCTTGAAGATCATCTTTCATACTTGGTTTTGTCATATCAACTAGGGGAAGATTGTTAGGAATTATATTTAGAGTTGATATTCACAAAAGATGAAAGATGTAGGAAACTTATGAAGACAAAGATGAGGGACTAATTATGTTAAATGTTAAAGTCTTTGTAACCCTAATCTCTAGTTTATAAAGAGATAGGGCGTGAGTTTTATTATGTACAGGAATTAGAGATGTAATTCCAGGAAAAGGTGTGTGTGTGTGTGTTCTAGGCATCAAGTTCCTATAATGGATGCCTAGGTTTGTAAGTTTGTTAGAGTAGAGATGATGACGAGGAAAACCTTAGTAATAATAATGATAGTTTGTTCTTATTCCGCTGTGTACAACATGTTTATTCATTATTATTATTGTTAATTCCTACATGAGGTCTAAACAACCTCGAGCTAAACGATCCTAACAACTACATTTTCTTTTTGCTTACGACCATATTCTAACATTGGTTGTTGAAATTCAGGCAAGCCTGTATGTTTTGGGTCTATCCCTAGGGGTGCAAGAATACCTCTGTGAGGAGGTGGAATAGTCTTATATCCTAACCCAGACTTAGCCTTGTTGATTAATTGACATTCAATTATTTTGTTTACACTCTTAGAGGCATATTCTAATGTTTCTACACTTAATTGAATGTTTTCATTAGCCTTTTTAATCCTATCTAACTCAGCTTTCAAAAGACTAATTTCAGCATTTTTAAAAGTTAAATCCCTTTTAAGAACTGCTATATCATCAGCAAAACTAGATTCATTATTCTTATAGTGTACTATCTGCTCTTCTAGGACAGCTAAACCCCTCTTATGATTTAACAAGCTATAATTAGTTTTGTTCAGCTCTATCCTTTGTTCATCATAATGTTTTCTTAAAGTTTATAGTTCTTTAATAGCTGTGCAAGATTTAGAACAAACTTTAGCAGATTGTACCTCAGAATCAGAGAAGGCCATGAGTGTCATCTCAGTAGGTGCTTCCTCCTCTGCTGCCATGAAACTCCAATCAAACCCTAAGCCATCAATAGCCACCATTGCTTTTGAAGTTGGCTCAGTTTCTTCCACAGTCTTGGCCTTGTTCCCATAACCTCTGCTCTTGCCATCCTGCTGCCTAGGCTTCCTGCATTCCCTTGAAAAGTGCCCCAACTTATGGCAATTGTAGCACTCTAGCTTTGATTTGTCAAAACCAGCAGTATCATTGCTGCTGATAGTGATCTTCCTTCCAGTTCTTTGGTGGAACTTCTTAGCCCTCAGGCTAAGAAGAGAGATCTTCCATTTGAGGTCCATCTCCTCTAAATCATCATCATTGATCTCCTGGAGGTCTTCATGAGTAAGCATAGTCCCATCATTCTGGCTTATCAGGAAGGCACAACATGTTTTCTCATCCAGAATACCAGCAGTACTACTTGATGAACTAGTAGTACTAATATTTGAGCTAGCAGTACTAACTCCCACATCAACCTTAACTTCTTCAATTGGACTTGAGTTACTGGGAGATGACACAAAGGCCATGTTCCCAGTGCTTAAACTAGATCCTCTAGATTTCTTCACATATTGCTCAACAATTTTGAAATTGTTATACAAGTCATTCAGGCTCATAGTCTCAATGTCTAGCTTGTTCATCCAGACTACTACATGCATAGCCCACTCTGCAAGTAAACTCCTCAAGAACTTGGAGTTTAAATCTTCTTGAGGTATATCTACACCAAGAATAGCCAGTTGGCTTACTATCTTTTGGAGCCTATTGAACTTATGATCCAGTGATTCATTGCTAGTGGCAGTGAAGTTCTCGAAGTTTTGCTTCAAGAGAGTCTTCTAAGTTTACTTAGTAGCTTCATTCCCTCAATATCTGGCTATGATTGCCTCCCATAAAGTCTTAGCATCTTTGTACTTGCTGAAAGACAAGAGTTGATCATTTGGAATGGTCATCATCAGCAAACTACTGGCCTTGAGGTCATTCTTCTTCTGAAGCCTTTCTTTAGCAGTGACTAGAACAGTCTGCACAACTGTCTCAACTTTACCCTCAATAGTTGTAGTAGAAGTCGAAGGCTTGAACGAATCTCTGTGTTCAATAATTTCCCAGAGTGCATAATCTTGCACCTGGAAGTATTGTTCTATCCTTAACTTCCACATGTCGAATTCATTCTACTTGAGCATTGGTAGTTTGGCAACCATGTGGATTGAGTGTTTTCCATGTCCATTACTTCTTCTAAATCAATAGTATCAAACCTAACTCTGATACCACTTGTGAGGATTATAATACACTTAGGATGTTACTCCTTTATAACGTGTATAAGATACTTTGAGTGAATATGATCAAGTATGCGGAATCTACTTAATCACACTTAGAAGAATATTAGCTTGAGTAATGGAACAGTAATGCTTTGTATTGGAACAATGAACACAGAATGTTAACCACAAATGATTCAATATTATTGAGAATAATATGAGTGATCTTTGCTATCACTAGGGTTATAAAACCTTGAATCACTATGACTGATATATATTAATCATATAACCTAGGATCTCTTTTTATATACTAAGGAGTCCTTTACAAGATAAGTATTAACCGTATAATTCTAACTAAATAAGATATACACACAATCTATACCATACTTATCTCCTACAATGTCTCCAAAAGCAGTTATCCTCCAGCAGTACCTTCTGTATAACTAGCAGTACTAACCTAGCAGTTTGTACTGTTAGTTATTTCCTGAGCAATCTTCAAGTATACACTAGCAGTTAGTACTGTTAGTGTATTATCTTAGCAGTACCAATCTTCAGAACATTTAATTCCCAACACTTAGGTTTATATAAGAAAATTTTAGTTTAATACTTGTGCATTAGGGACTTGTATTTGTGCGTTTTATAGTAGGTACACTAAGGCTTATAATAAGATTTATATTAATAATAAGTTTCTATGCATTAAGGACTTGTACCTGGGATTGAAAGACTTGTACATTTCTATTTTTATAAAACTCATGTACATATTAATTAGGGTTTGTGATTTTGTCATATAAAATCATAGTTATCATAATTTAGGGTTTCGTGAAAACTCTAATAGATAGTATACATTTAATTTGAACGTTTAATAATCATACGTTAACGAATTAATGTAAAGTGGTAAATAAAAGTTGAAAACTTTTATAATTGACATATAAAGACTGTTTATTTGAAATGAACTTTGAGCAAGTTGGTGTCGGTCTGTGTGTGAGCACGTTTATTGGGAATGTGAGTTACGTCACATTAGTTTGTAGTGGTGAACAAAATAAATGATAACGTTTAGTCTTTAAAGAAAAAAAAAATATACGTAGAAAATGGATAAGTACACTTAATTTAGAATGTGTATTAGTATAGTGCAAGTGGAAATTTACCAGTGGTTACAGTTGCTTAACGTCTTCTTTGTTTCTTTGTCTTTGACGTCGCTTCAATGTTTGTTCTTTGTTCTTTGTTCTTGTTCTTTATGATATAGTAAGGTAGTGGTCTGCCTTTCATCAACGTCCTTGCCTCTGGTGTCTTTACTACTTTCCAACATGCTCATACTTCTTTTGACTTTGAATCTTCATACTTAAGTAGCTCTCAATTCATTTTCTTTTGATCTTTATCATTAAACTTTGTAGATTCTTTTGCATGATGTAGAATCTTTCTTTGAACTTTGCATTGCTTTGATCATTGTGAGAACTTTCTTTGTGATGTCCATATGAGCATGTAGAAACTGATGTAATGTTGATGATGGTAATGGTGGTAATAGAACTCTCAGTCTCCATGTGTACCTGCATGAAAACAGTTTGCAATAAAGCATCCAGCTCTTACAGGTTCGGACTTTGAGATCATTAACAACATAGTGTGAAAACTTTCTCTAATCCTTACCAAGGCTGTTCCTGATTCTGATACCCTCAAAAGGGCTTACACAGATATACCAAAGTATATCAACGATTCAGGTGAGTCGTTGAAGTATACCGAAGTATCACTCCACGACTGTAGACCGTTTGAAACCACTACAAATACTAAGCGTAACCCACAAGGGATTACCGAAGTGACCTGCTGTCAGGGCTGTTTGATGTTGACCCTGTCAAGAATTTCCATTCGATCACTAAGAATTACATTTGTAAATCCTCTCATAAATGTTCTGGCAGATTGCTAAGATCTACATAGGACTCAAATATTTACAACTAGTGTTCTTATTGTTGAACAACAAGTGTAGAAATGTTTAAGTGTTCCTAAGAGATTTTTTGATGAATCTCGGGCTTCAGATTCGATAAGTGCATTTTGATTTTAGTAGTCGGAGACTGAATCGGTGTCTCCTGTTTCAATATCAACACAACTCGTAGTGAGAGGTTGATAGATTATGCAGGGTTCCCCGTGAGAATGAAACAAGTCCTTTTGAGAGAACTTGAGTGGCTAGAAGGTTAAGTGCAGTACGTCACTGGGTCCATGACGTCTTTGTCTTCAATACCGGTGTCACCTTAGTAACAACCAGTAGCATATGAATGGAACCCGGTTTCTGCCCTAAGGTTGAATATATGGAGGGCTATTTCTTTTCACCCTTTTTTCATAACTTTTCTTTTTTTAATTCTTCACCCCTTCTTTCTCCTTTCTCATATTTTCTCCTTTTTTCAATCATACCTAAGGACTTTCTAGTTCTAAACTATTGATGTTGTCCTTCGGTAGATCCCTCCGGCTCTAGCAGATCATAGGACGTATTTCCTAACCTTGGTCACCTTATAACTCCATAACTATCCTATGTTGCCATAAAACCATTCATTTGAAACTTTCTCAAAGTGTTTATTAATATAAGATACGTTTTGATAACACTTTGAGAGTTTTGGATTTTTCAAAAGTACTCCCCCTTCACATGTGCTCATGAGTTATAAATAGAAATTTACACATGTTGGGTGGAGCTCGCACTTTTGAATTGATTGATTCTCTGTGAACATGACTGATTCGAGACACGCTTACATCACTAATTAAACTAGCTTGAAATTATTACCCGTCCTGGTCATATTCAATGAAAATCTCTCGAAACGGTACACTCTACTTAGACAAGTCCTATTCAAGACACACTTACATCACTGGTTAGATCAGCTTAACATTATTACCCATCCAGGACAAGTCCTTTCGGTTACTGACAGTTAGGTTTTGTCAATTCATTCGTCAAATCTGAGTCGAGCTCATACGAGATTCTACATTTGTTACCATATTTTAATCGCATATCGTTTTTCTCCCCCTCAAAAATAGCATATCTATGTTGTTTTTGAAAAACATTTTGATTAAAATATGCTTTTTGAGGTTTGTGGGAAGAAACCAACAAGAACTTTTCGATCTGAGCAAAGATTGTTTCAAATACTCCCCCTCAAAATGTGAAATAACTTTTTTGAGTTTTTTTATTACGAGAGGGAATACTTGTTCTTTTGAGAAGAATTATGAAAGACTTTAAAATTTGATTAATTCTACTCAAAAGTAAGAAGCTTTCGCTCCTTATATTAGGATTAAGGCACTGAAGCGTACCTTAGGGTCCTTCCTTTACAAAGAAAGGGTTATGCACTGTTATGTGTGCACAATCCATTATAATGACAAATCAATCAATAATAAGTATTCATAATGAACTCACAAACATAGTGATCACTCATGTCTTTTGAATGTATGAATAGGAAAGCTTGGTCTTCCTCTAACATAGCTCTTTAGACATCTGATTTGATCCCATCGCTTCAACCTTTCTTCGATCTTCTTGATGAAGTTATGAACCTTCTTTAACTCTTTAGAATTCCACCTTTGACTCTTTCCAATTATCTGATCAATCAACCTATCATTCAAGCCATCACGTACCGTCTTCAATGTATCATCACAGAACTTATGAATTTCGTCGTATCGCATGAAGTTGACACATCCGTATGAACTTCTGTAAGTGAATCCGAAGGCAGGGTCTTTCTTCAGTTGATACTGTGATGCTTCATGAATTCCAGGATATTGAAGTTGTGGTCGTGTCAGGTTGATTTTTCGTTGGTAGCTTTCAACACCTAGCTGGAGATCTTCAACTCTTTCTTGAATTATCAAACATCTTATGAAGATTAGAAGTGAAGTGATGAATGAATATTGCAGTGCAGTTGTGAAACGACTCATTCTTCCTTGAACCTTTTCAAGATACAAGTCTTCAATGTCGTTCAAATTCAAGTCAGGAAAATCAGCTTCGTAGAACGTGTACTCCTTTTCATCTTGTCATTTGACAAAAATCTTCTGCATGTAATCATAACCGAATTTTGTTGCAGATTCAAGAGTCATGATGGCGATAATATGATGAGTACTTTTGACATCCTTTCTTGACTTTTCTCTGCTGCAATAGAAGAGCTGTTGACGTTCAGGCCAATGATGAATCTCGAGCAATGCATCTCTGTTGTATGGGACTACCTCATCAACAAATATCTCATCCTGAGTTTCTTCAATAGCAGGGTGCTCGTATCTTGCAGCAGGGATTTGGTAACTCAGAGAGGTTGCATATTTGCGTTCAGTCTGATCCCCGTGTTGAAGAAATTCCAAGTCGGTGTTGAAGAAGAATCTGAAGGGAATCTGTTGATGCAAATAATGTTCTAAAAACGTTATTTATATCTTTCGATAACTTCACGTTTTGAGGATGACAAAATGTGAAAACACGTTACTTTAAAATTAACGTAAACAAGTTTTTATTCGAAAGATCCCATTTCTACACTAATCACTCTAGGTATGAACAAACAAATTTATAACTTGACAAATGATCAAAGAAGTGAATTTGTGTTTAAAACTTCACATTTTTAATGTGACAAAACATTTTTACAAAAATATACTTTACAAGTTATTCTTGGTATAATTAAGAAATGTTTTAATGAAAAAATAAGTTCAAATAACATAACAGCTATTTTCCCCCCCAAAATCAGCTCCAAACTTTCCCAAATAAGTTTTCACGAGAAAAGACAAAAAGAGGAGTGTTTAAGAGTGATCCAAGAGATCCTCTTCTTTCCTCTTCAAGTGCAAGAGAAGAACACAAGGTATCCAAGAAGATACAAAGTGTTGTTGTTGTAGTTAGAGCACTTGTAACATTTGTTACACACTTGATTGTATCTTAGTATTCATCATGATCAATTTTCTTTTGAGAGTTTGTGAGAGAAGATCATTTTGATCTTATAGAGATATTGATTATCTCTTGTAGCTTGTGAGCTAGTGTGTTGATCAAGAGTAGATAGGGTAGATTGAGTCAAGTGAGGGTTGATCATTGTGATCGTGTCGAGATCTTGGAGATCTCTTGAAGCTTGCGAGCTAGTGTGTTGATCAAATGGATCATAGGTATTTCGGGTAAATCGAGTCTTGAGTGTTGATTGTGTGAAGTAGAAAGGATCAAGTTGATCGTGGTAGATTGGTGCTAGCTAAGATTAGCACTCGACATCTAGCTTAGTGTCGGAAAATAAGATAATCGACGTTGTACGGTTTTCTCAGCCTGAAGGGAGGTCTTGTTGACATAGTGCTTGAAACTCTCGAGTGTGGTACTCGGGGAGTGGAGTAGGGCGAAGAAGAGCTTTGTGACCGAACCACTATAAATCTCTTTGTCCCGATTTGATCTTTCCATCTCTTTGCTTTACTTTCATTACTTATATTAGTTAGTATAGTTTAAAGTTCATATTGGTGTTGATTGTTTTCACATAAGAATCGAATCAAGGTTTCCAATAGAAAAGTTTTTGAAACAACTTAAAAACCGGTAAAACTATTCAACCTCCCCCCCCCCTTCTTGTTTTCCACAATTGGTATCAGAAGCCACGTCAATCAAGATTTTAAAGTAAATTGTATTTTAAAACTTGAATCGATCAATGGATTCCCAAAAATATCTAGAAGGGCAATCTATGCAAAGACCACCACTTTTCGAAACCGATTGTTTTATATATTGGAAAACAAGATTCGAAACGTATGTGAAATCAAAAGACATTGATCTTTGGCATATTATTACCGAGGGTGACTTTCAACCGATTCAAAAGAATCCGGAAACTAAAAGGGATGAAATAGTTCCTTATAATAAACAAAGTGATGAACTTAAAAGAAAACTAGCCAAAAATGATGAGGCTAAAATGATGATTTACAATGCTTTGCCTAAAAAGGAATTTGAAAGAATTTTTATGTGTAATACGGCAAAAGACATTTGAAAAACTTTGTTAGTCACTCACCAAGGTAATAATCAAGTCAAGAGAACAAGATAGATCTTTTTGTGCAACAATATGAACAATTTTCCATTTCGGAAGATGAATCTATTGATAATGCTTTTGCTAGATTTAATACTATTATCACTAGTCTTAAAGCTCTTGATGAATGTTACTCTAGCAAGAATTATGTTAGGATGTTCCTCAAGGCTCTACATCCAAATAGAGAGTAAAGGTCACCGCCATTGAAGAGTCAAAGGACTTGGCGACATTATCTCTCGATGAACTAATAGGAAACTTGAAGGTTCGTGAGATGATAATCAAGAACGACTTAGATATAGTCAATGGAAAAAGCGAGAGAGTTAAATGTCTAGCATTGAAAGCCAAAAAGGAGTCTAGTGATGAGGAATGCTCGAGTTCCGATAGTGAAGATGAAGAGTATACGTTAGCCATTAGAGACTTTAAAAAGTTCTTTAGGAGAAGAGGTAGGTTCGTTAGGCAACCTCGTGATGACAAGAAGCCGTCACACAAGAACCGAGTTGAGAAGAAAGGAACGGGTGATAGGAGATGTTTTAGATGTGGAGACTCTAATCATCTTATAGGAGAATGTCCCAAACCACCAAAAACTAACAGCCAAAGAGCTTTCATTTGAGGCTCTTGGAGTGATAGTGGTGAAGAAGAAGAGAAGAATCCCAACGATGAAACATGCCTAATGGCTCAGGCTTCTAATGAGGTACATTCCGACTCTTCTTATTATAGTGATGATAATTCGTTAATAGATGATAACATACTAAATGACGAATATAATAAACTATGCGAAGTAAGTTCTAAAATTTTAGGTAGAAACAAAACATTAAAATTAAAATTGCATGAACTCGAAGTGCAAGTTTTATAACTAAAGGATCAAGTCAAAAGACTTGAGAAAAATAAAGAAGTAGACGTAGGATGTAAATCATGCATAAGTCTTCAAGTAGAAAATGAGAAACTCAAAGAAAATGCTTTGAGGATCATTAAGTTTGAAAAAGGATCAAAGACACTTAATGATATACTTGAAAACGTTAGGTGTGGTCAACATACCGAAGCGGGCTTAGGATTTGACCCAAATAAAGCTTCGACAAGTAAAACGAAACAAGTAAAATTTGTCAAGCCCACAAGTTCTGTCAAAACAGTAGACGGCACCACTAAAGGTACAGACGGCACCATTAAATTTAATGGTACCGTGGTACCGTCTGGTGCTGGAGACAGAACTGAGTCGAATTTGAAAAATAATTCAAGTCCTAAACTAAGTCACATAGTTGTAAATGGTACCAAAGTACCCATTGCTAGTATAAAGGAAGTCAAAAGCTTTTACAAACCTCTGTCAACCCCCGGGCTTGGCTTTGTAAAACCCGACACTAGGTCAAAGACTCCTCCACCTAGAAAGAAAAATGTTCCTAAACCTTGGTCAAGAACTCCTCTACCGAGAGGTAACTCCAGAAGACAAAGTTTTCCAGGCAACTATCCCGTAACTTGGAATAACCGTCAACTACAAAGTTACTTACCACGGGAAATTTGTCCTCCGTTCCAACATCCTAACCAAATGCAGCTAATGCATGGGATGTTTAACACTAACAACTTCGGACCCATGAGATATTGGGGACTAAATGTTTAAATGTTTGTCTTATTCAATAGATATGCTTAGGAATCGACTTGGAGCCTGATGAATGGGTCAAGGATAGTGGATGCACTAATCATATGACGAGTAACCGGAGTCTATTCTATTAGGACGGATCGTGGTCGAGAATTTGATAATGAAGTGCAATTTGGAGTATATTGTGATGCTAACGGTATTACTCACAATTTCTCGGCTCCATGCACTCCACAATCAAATGGGGTAGTTGAGCGGAAAAATCATACTCTACAAGAGATGAGTAGAACGATGTTGAATGAACAATCAATTTCGCAAAAGTTTTGGTGTAATATGGTGGACACCTCAACTTACATTAAATAGGATTCTAATTAGACCTATCTTAGGAAAAACCCCATACGAAATCTTAAAGGGTAGGAAACCTACTCTTGATTACTTTAGAGTGTTTGGAAGCAAGTGCTTTATACTAAACACTAAGGACTAACTCACCAAGTTCGACCCAAAGTCTTACGAAGGTGTTTTCCTAGGTTACTCCCAAAATAGTAAAGCTTATGTTATCCTAAATAAGGAAACAATGAAAGTCGAAGAATCACTTAACGTGACATTCGATGAAAGTCCTCCACCGACTAAGACATCACCCTTGGTGGATGATGACTTAGATGAGGATGAAGCCTTTAAGGTTAATGGCAAGAAAACTTTAGAAGATGACATTGACGATGAAATTGTTGAAGTTGATGAAGTTGTCAACATTAAGGAATCCAAGAACCATCCTATTGAAAATGTCATAGGAAACCTATACCAAAGAACCCTTAGGTCACAAGCTCAAAGCAAAAGTAATTTCCTTTGTTTTATATCAACCGTAGAACCTAAGAATGTCGGTGAAGCAATTAAGGATGAAAGCTGGGTAGTTGCCATGCAAGAAGAGCTTAATAAATTAACCACAAACCAAGTTTGGGATTTAGTAACTCCACCTAAGAATCAAACCATCATAGGAACTAAGTGGGTGTTTAGGAATAAACTCGACGAAAATGGCGTCGTAACTAGGAATAAGGCAAGGTTAGTAGCACAAGGCTATAACCAACAGGAAGGAATAGATTACGATGAAACTTATACACCCGTAGCTAGATTAGAGTCTATTAGAATACTCCTTGCCTATGCTTGCGCCTTAGACTTCAAATTGTACCAAATGGATGTGAAAAGTGCATTCCTAAATGGTTATATCAACGAGGAGGTATACGTTGCACAACCTCCGGGATTCGTTAATTTTGAGAAACCGAATCATGTTTATAAACTCAAGAAAGCACTCTATGGTCTCAAACAAACACCTAAAGCTTGGTACGATAGACTAAAGGCATTCTTGATTGAACATGAATATACCATGGGAGTGTTTGACAACATACTTTTCATGAAGAAATGAAATTCACATCTCATCATTGTTCAAATATATGTCGACGACATCATATTTGGCTCAACTTGTCCAGAACTGTTCGATGATTTCTCTAAGATCATGCGTGACGAGTTTGAGATAGGCATGATGGGGGAATTAAATTTCTTCCTTGGTCTATAAATAAAGCAAATGGAAGATGGTATCTTCTTTAATCAATCTAAGTATAGTAAGGAGATGCTTAAGAAATTTAGTTTAGAAAGTCTAAGCCCATGAAAACTCCCATGTCCACGAAAATTAAACTCATGAAAGATGAAAAAGGTGAGTCCGTGGATAGCACTAAGTATAGAGGTATGAATTGAAGTTTACTATACCTCATGGCAAGTAGGCCCGACATCATGTTTAGTGTCTGCCTTTGTGCTCGCTTCCAAGAGGATCCCAAAACCTCTCACCTTGAAGCGGTTAAGCGTATCTTCTGATACATTAAAGGCACTATACACTTGGGATTATTCTATCCCAAGGGGACCGGTGTAGAAACTGTTGTCTACGCCAACTATGTTCATGCGGGATATTATGTGGATCGAAAAAGTACGAGTGGCGTTTGTACCTTCATGGGTTGTTGTCTAACTTCTTGGTTCTCCAAGAAACAAACGGCTCTTGCTATCTCCACGACCGAAGCCGAGTATGTAAGCGCCGGAAAGGCATGTCAACAAGCACTATGGATGAAACAAGCTCTTAATGACTATGACATCCATCTAGACGATGTTCCCATTATGTGTGATAATAAAGGTGCTATTGACTTGAGCAAAAACCCTGTTCAACACTCCCGTACCAAACACATCGAAATCCGTCACCACTTCCTTCGCTATAACGTTCAGAAAGGAAACATTTCTATTGAGAAAGTTCCCTCTCAAGACAATATCGCCGACATCCTAACCAAACCTCTCAAACGAGAGTCCTTCAACTATCTTCGTCTAGGTCTAGAAATGATGGAACATATTCCATAAATCTCATGACTATTTAAATATTTCACTGGAAATATTGAAGTCATCTCGTGTGTCTCGTCTCATGACTCTTTGAAGTCATCTTCTTTCGTCTAGTCTAGGTTCTCCTTGTCAAAAGAATTTATTAGGTATAAATTCTTTCCTCGTGTCAAAAAGTCTCACTAAAACAGCGAGACTTATTCGTCAAAAATCAAAATGGGATAAAATTTCATCCCAGCAGATCACGGCTCCACTAAAGTGGCATGGCACCATTAAATTTAATGGTACCGTGGTACCGTGTATCTGATACATCCCATATTTCAGTCCTCATTTACCACATTATACATTTTAAACCTTCCCAACTTCTACAATTGCTGTCAAAACCAAACCTCACAACCCAGAATTCAATTACACCCTTCAAAGATCATACTCAAGGGATTGATTTTCAAGATTATCAAATACTTTCACCTTTTCAACATAAATTGTAAGTCATTTAACTCTACTTTTCTTTAATTTTGAGTCTACGGTTTGTTCATGCATAAAAGTTGAATTGGGGTTTTTCAATTCTAATTGATTCTCTATGAAATTAGGACTAGGATTAGCCAATGCATAACCTCCATGATTCCCTTAACTTAGTATTTGCATAAACCAATACATTTTAGTCCAAATTTTTGCATTTGAGCAATTAGTTTTGAGAGGAATCATTACATTTTGGCATTAACACCTTAAAGTCGCCAAACACCCCAATTTCATTGCTTTTGAAAAATTTCACGAAACTAGGATCATGAAACATTTTTCGTGCATTGTTGATACAAACTAAAAACATTTTTCCCATGCATACATGATCTCACGAATATTAATCGAATTACATAACTAATATGTATTTGTCGACATATTCGTTTGAGCAAAAGTGAATTTAGGAGTGTTTGGGTAATCTCATTATTTTCTAGAGTTGAAATTACTGAACCTCCACATAATTTGCATATAGGCACACACTAGGCACGTGTTTTCAAAGCAACTATTCTCAATGCTGATTTTTCCTTATATTCTCTTATAGGTGATAAAAATGTATCATGTGTATGATTTTGATCATCTTCTAACCGACACCTATACTCCCGAAATCTCTCGTGAATCTACCACACCCAATACTCACATTCGTGCCTATGTTAATCTTGAAACTCGTCGGTTTCATGAAGGTCTAGTCGTTGATCCATCCTTAGCTTTTCATAGGGATATCAACACCTCATTTAGAGCTGTAGGATTCGATTGCTTGATTCACATTAAAGAGCACATCTTTCCTCATTTTGTATTGGAATCCTTTCAACAAGTTGAACTCGTAAGTAACGAGGATCAATCTTTGTCACTTTGGTTTTGGATCCGAAACTTCAAATTCGTCTTAACTCTTGAGCAATTTGCTCAAATTCTCCGAATTCCCAATCATGGGCAATGTGTCTATACTGAAGATTGGTGTCTTAAGTCCCTCTTCAACTATCGTGAAGAGGAAAGTCCGTATTGTTCCTACATACCCTCACCAACCGAACTTACCAAACTCATTCGTACTCATAAGTACTCTTCTTACCCAAATCCAACGAAAATTCGTTTGGAAAAGATTCGTCATGAACTACTTTCTTAGGCAGTCATCATGCGAGAAAATGTTCTAAGTCTAACAGGAAATCGTGAGCAACTTCCAGCGTATTGTGCTCATATGATTTACTGTCTTCTAACTCAACAACCGTACAATCTCGCCTACTTCTTCGCTAAGCGAATCGTACATCTCAAGGGTAACAAAAATAAATTGATACCCTATGGGATGTTCCTAACTCGTCTTTATCAACACCTCATGAACTATCACCCATACCTTAGTGGTCCTTAATACTCACTCTTCGATCCCGTCATGAAACCCCTAAATGAGTCATATGTTTCATCCATCCTGATTTCTAAATCCTCCACCAATTATGTACCCTTTGATGATCAAAATCATGAGGAAGTAATGCATGCTCAGGATGCGAGTGTGATAAAAACGGGAGCAAGCTCAAGTCATAAGTAGTTAGGGAGGGATTAGTATTACTGTTAGGGTTTATCTATGATAAATTATAGATTAATACTCTTGCATGCTTGACACTTATCATATCACCTTGCATAAATTTTTAATTACATGATTCTTGGATGATAGCATATTTTGTCCTTTTTGTTTGCATGCTTATGGATTATCTAAGCAAATTGCATGATAATCTTTATGTGCTAGGAGTAGCTTAATATGGGACACATTAGGAAAATAAATCTTTAGTGATTTGAGGCAACAACATTTGCTGAAAATAGTTCCCCTAGAAAACTCCCCTTAGCTGCCCAGAACTAGGCTGCATAGGAAAATTCATGACTTTCAGGTTACGGTACCGTTAAATAGGCCACGGTACCGTTAAATTTAACGGTACCGTGTGGTATTTAGTGGTACTGTGCCCTTGTTTGACGAATTTTCACTGTTTCTTCTAGATCCCTAAACCTCAAACCTCAAACCTGCAAATTTTGTAAACTCACAAACACCCCAAGATTCCCTTCCTATACCATAAGACACTCCCATCACATTTAATTCAAATTTCCTAACTCTTGCCTATATAAGGCCTCACCATTGCAAGCTTATCTTGCACTTCATCTTCAACCTCACACAACTCACTCACCATGTCCTCCACACAAGGATCAACAAACCACATTTCCAAGAAACCTAGGATAACCGTAAAACCTCCATCCAAACCTCTATTTTTTGATCTAACAAAAGATGATGAAGTCACCACACCACCTTCCCAAGCCACTCCCAACTCACCTTCTCCACCTAATGCACCTTCCAAAACATCCTCTACTTACACAACATCTTCATCATCTCCATCTCTCAATACCATGCCATCATCCATGGACTACACTCTCTCACCCATCACTCTCTTGGATTATGCCATGCCAACCCCATCACCCACAAACTTACCACCACCTTCCTCTCCAATAATGGGACAACCCATCCAACCTTACCCATTTGATCTACATAGTGCTAATTGCCTATGTTGCCTTCACAACCGTAACCTCATCTTCTTCTTGAGAGATGAGATTCATTTCATGTTTTCCTATGTGGAGCATCACTTGACACCACCACCACCCCCAATCTTGTCACCATCTCCACCACCTCCTAGCCCACAAAACTAAACATGTTCATGTTTAGTATTCAAAAATAAACCTTAGGACCTTCTTGGAAATGAAGCTTGTCTTTAGTCATTAAGGATTTATGCTCCTTGTCGTGTCTCTTTATGTTTGTTATGTAGTCATACCTATGTATGACATTTGTTCTTTTTATGAATGAATGAACTCTTTGTGTGGTTGTTTTAGTGTTGGCGTTTGGCTACTTAGCCAATTTTTGTTTGTGTGGTTGGATATTTGTCGTGATTGCTACATGTTAGATATTGTATACATGTCATCTAACTTTGTTTTGTAGCAAGAATCATTGCTCGATTCCTTGGTGTCCTCCAAACGAGGGGGAGTATACATCAAGGGGGAGCCTTAGCAACCTTTTTGCTTCGACAAAAAGGGGGAGAAATGGGATGTAAACTCATTAAAAACTTGTTAAAATTAATTTTAACTTAAAATGAGTTTAGGTTTTGTCATCATCAAAAGGGGGAGATTGTTGATGCAAATAATGTTCTAAAAACGTTATTTATATCTTTTGATAACTTCACGTTTTGAGGATGACAAAATGTGAAAACACGTTACGTTAAAATTAACGTAAACAAGTTTTTAGTCGAAAGATCCCATTTCTACACTAATCACTCTAGGTATGAACAAACAAATTTACAACTTGACAAATGATCAAAGAAGTGAATTTATGTTTAAAACTTCACATTTTTAATGTGACAAAACATTTTTACAAAAATATACTTTACAAGTTATTTTTGTATAATTAAGAATTGTTTTAATGGAAAAATAAGTTCAAATAACTTAACAGTTATTTTTCCCCCCAAAATCAGCTCCAAACTTCCCCAAATAAGTTTTCACCAGAAAAGACAAAAAGAGGAGCATTTTTGTCTGGCACAGTACCACGGTACCACTAAATTTAGTAGTACCGTGTGTGATTTAGTGGAGCCGTGCCTTCATAATGGTTAGATTTTTTCTACCTATAAATACCATCCCACTTCACAGTTTTTGGGCATCCTATTTCACACAGAACTTTCTGAGTTTTTTTTTTTTTTTTTTTTTTTTTTTTTTTTTTTTTTTTTTTTTTTTTTTTGTGGTAAAAGGGAGTAATCTTCCACTCAGGTAAAATTCATTAACCTAAAAACGTTGAAGTACAATGGATGAGGGTGAATCCCCCACCTGGGCCCGATCATGGCTAAAAACAACTGCACCATATGTGCATCAAACCAAAGCTAACAAGCTAAACAAATAGCTAACAAAAGAAATAAAAATAAAATGTTTATGACATGCCATAAACATGAACAACTTATTATTTCTTTCTGGGGCCTTGCACCTTGAAATCTCCCATATAATTAGAAGAATTCGCCAAGAATGTAGTAGTTTCATTTGGTTCATCCTCCACCTCATCATCACTTGCCTCGACTTGCATATTTTGATTCAAAGGAACTTGATTCTCCTCGGGATCAAAAGCAAGAGTATCAAACGGGTTCGGAGTTGCAATATTAGTACCATGTGAAACCGTCTTCTGACTTATGTTCTTAGAAGTAGATGCAACATTATTAGTATTACCCACCTTCTTCTTCGGACGGTAGTAGAAACTGGGTTGAGGTTTGTTTAAGCGAACACCATCAATGTTACGGGCCTTTTCAGGTTGTTTCCCTTTTTCTTTCTTCCGCTTAACCTCTTTAAACCCATCATCCAAACTTTGGGTTGAAACAACCTCATTAGGCTTCTTGGGGCATTGATCAATACCATGACCAAAAATCTTACATAAATGACACCTTGGAGGTTTCCACTCGTAATCAACTCTAATAGTCTCTTTAGAAAAACCCTCGCCTTCCATCAAAGGAAGAGCAACAATAAGACTTTCTTTCAAGTCGTTTGCAGAACTAACCTCGACCAGTACCCGTGCAAAACTACAGTGACCCCATGCTTCTTCACACATCTTGCTCGTCATAGAGTCGAGCATCTTAGGAATTCCGAACTGTGTAGCAATAAGGATTAACCCCTCTTCTGAATAGGCCACAATACGAACATCATGGAGTTTAATCCACACCGGTATTTTAGTCAAATCTTCCTTTAGCAAACTAGTATTCAGCGTACATTCTTTAAGAATAATCAGAATATTACGGATAATCCATGGACCAGACTCCAATACATCTTCCATGCCCTTTCTAGTTTCAAATTAAAAAAAGAAAAAACCTTTTGCATTTCTCATAACCTTAGTTAAACCATATTTTGACCACACACTACGTACATAGTACTCAACCATCGGAAAAGCCAAACTCTTACCAATAAAATACCCGTAAAGAGTATTCTTGAATTTGTTACTAACCTTCTGCATGGTAGCACGTGGTATAGCAACATCAGCCCCTTCACATGTAATATCAGATTCCAATTGGCTCACAACCACCTTTGGTGTAGACGATTCAAGTTTCAAGACCTGTGCAAACGAGATGGTTTCGGGACTCTTTGTGACTTCATTTGGTTTTGACGGCACCTGATTTGCAGCAGGCACATCATTACCATTAGCAAAAGTAACCCCATCCAGTCGTGAGGTCTTCTCTTTATACCCTTCCTCTTGAAACTGAACCATATGATTCACCTTTATAGGAGTTCTGCTGGAGGGAATCATTTTACCATCTATGTTCTTTACTTTTTTCACTAAAGTACTAAAGACCTCAAAATAACTTTCCTCTTCTCCCTTCTCTCCCATATTCGACATAGCCCAAAACAAAAACCCTAAGTGAACAAATCAAACAGATCGCATAAAAACCCAGAAGCAAATAACGCCAGACTTCAAATCCACACGAGTAAAACCCTAGCTAAAACTAGGGTTAATAATCATCAACGTACTAATAATCAACCCATAATCATTAATCGATCCTGATATGTAATAATATTCTAATGATAAGATCAAGAACCGACTTGGTACAAAACCCTAAATAGCGAATAGAAACAATCTGAAACCCTAACAAAATAAAAAATAATCGATCACTGGAATTAATCAAACTACAATCGAATGAATGAGGAGAGCAACACAAGGATGATCAAACCATAAGCATCAAATTGTAGCAGATTAAAAGAGTGAGCAGAATAGACAATTTAGTGAGAACCCTAAAAAAATGATTTACAAAAAATCCCTAAATCTTGTGAGACGAAACAGAAATTCGATTAAGCAAAAAATAGCAATGAATGTTAATCACTAACTTAATCAGATTTATGTAAGAAACACAAGAGATTAGGCTGATTTGATGAAATCGATTTGCTTAGGGGAAGGGTTTTTGTCGCCATAGGGTGGGAGAGTCCAAGATAATAAAAGTTAATACGCATAGAACTTTCTGAGTTCAATACCCTTATCACATTTTCTCTTCTTGATCATTTAGTTTAGTTTTTCTTTTGTTTAAGAGTGATCCAATCATCCCTCCAATAGATCCTCTTCTTTCCTCTTCAAGTGCAAGAGAAGAACACAAGGTATCCAAGAAGATACAAAGTGTTGTATTTGTAGTTAGAGCACTTGTAACATTTGTTACACACTTGATTGTATCTTAGTATACATCAAGATCATTTTTCTTTTGAGAATTTGTGAGAGAAGATCATTGTGATCTTATAGAGATATTGATTATCTCTTGCAGCTTGTGAGCTAGTGTGTTGATCAAGTTGATCAAGAGTAGATAGGGTAGATTGAGTCAAATGAGGGTTGATCATTGTAATCGTGTCGAGATCTTGGAGATCTCTTGAAGCTTGCGAGCTAGTATGTTGATCAAGTGGATCATAGGTAGATCAGGTAGATCGAGTCTTGAGTGTTGATTGTTTGAAGTAGAAAGGATCAAGTTGATCGTGGTAGATTGGTGCTAGCTAAGATTAGCACTCGACATCTAGCTTAGTTTCATAAAATAAGATAAGTGATGTTGTACGGTTTTCTCCGCCTGAAGGGAGGTCTTGTTGACATAGTGCTTGAAACTCTCGAGTGTGGTACTCGGGGAGTGGAGTAGGGCGAAGAAGAGCTTCGTGACCGAACCACTGTAAATCTCTTTGTCCCTATTTGATCTTTCCATCTCTTTACTTTACTTTCATTACTTATATTAGTTAGTATAGTTAATACTTCATATTGGTGTTGATTGTTTTCACATAAGAATCGAATCAAAGATTTCCAATAGAAGAGTTTTTGAAACAACTTAAAAACCAGTAATGTAATACCCAAAATTTCAAATCATGTAAAAAGACCAAATTGCCCCAGAAACTTTCAAAGTTAATTAAAAACGCATAAAAAGCATCAAATTAATTCCAAACTTCTGGAAATGCTCAAGATATGAAGTAAATTAATTTCTACTACTACAAGTAACACTCGTAAAGTACAAAAATTTCTATGATCACACACTATGGGCCGAATTTAACCTTATGTATTATTATTATTATTTAAAACTTTATAAATCAATTTAAATGCAAAGTAAAATATGGAAATGATTCAAAATTATAACTAATTGATTGGGTCCTCTTAAATTTCGGTTCTTCAGCCCAATCAAACCCCTAAATCACGGCAATCACCTTCTATTAAGCTAACAAACCCTTTTACCCATTAAAAGTATTACCGAAAATCCAAAACACACAATAAAAATTCTCTCATCCTCATCCGAATTTCTGGAGCACTTTGGGTAATTTTCTGGTGTTAATCATCATCCAAGGAAGCCAAGAAAAATAAGTTTGAAGGTGTTCATTGTCTAATTCGATCCTAGGAATTTTCTCTTATCGGGAGTACACAAACAAGGTATAATTCGTTATGTATCATTCGACACTCATAAAATTCTTTTGTTATTTTTCCCATGTCCCTCACATCATTTATGATCTGCGAAAAATAGTTTTGGGGTCGTGCCTTGCTCGATTCGCTTGTGGAGAATTTATTTTCAATTCGTGAGGTATATTTCCAAATAATTCATTCGAGCCCTATAAAATTCGTTTAGCATTTTTCTCATACTCCTTATAACGTATATACTCTGTTAAAAATGGTTACAAGGTCGGGGGATCATTCGTTTGCTCGTGGAGGAATTCTTTGTGTCGATTGCTTATTGTGGGACAATAATTCATTACGCTCGTTCTACATGTCCAATATTTGGTTTGGTATTTTTCTCGTGATTCTTACATCATATAAGCTTCATGAAAAATATTAGAATCGAGCCATGCATGATATATAATTAATTTGTGAATTTAACCTTTAAAAAGTAATAAAACCCTAAATAATTCTATACGAATTTTCATGGCATGAAATCTATTTTATTTGAACTCTATATAATACATATGAACTCAGAAAAATGTTAATTCGAATTATTGAAGCCTATATGAGTCGTGGTGAATTAAACTTGAAATCGGATTTTAGAAATAAAAAGAAAAGAAATAAAGTAAAATGATAGAAATTAGTGTTAGGGTTCCTTTGGGTGAGATCTGATCATTTATGGCATTTTAAGGTTGTTATAATGATTACATAATGATGGGACATCTATGGTTTGATTTATATAAATAGATATGTTATACGAATTGCATGTTTTTAAAGATAAGGGTGTGTTTTGTAAATTATGAAACTTGTGGGGTATTTTAGAATATTCTTAAGATCAGTACTAAAGTGTAAAAAAAAATATAACATAAGGGTGTCATGTGTAAATTTTGCATTTAAAAGGTTTATTTTGATTAATTAAATATATATTAATTCGATTTGCAATTAAATAAAATAGAGGGACTAAAAATGTAATTTCTGGAAATTTAAGGTTGATTTGAGTAATAAATTATATTCAGGGGGTAATGTGTAAATTTGTTAAATTAATGGCTTAATATGTAATTATTAAGATTTAAGGATTTAAGGGTAAATTAAAGGGTTTAATTTGTAACTTTGATAACTTGAGGGACTTGTTGTGTAAATTATGGATAAATGAAGGTATGATCGTACAACTTAGTAGAATAAGGGAATATTGTGTAAAATTGTAAAACTAAGGGTGTAGTGTGTAATTTTGGACTAATATGGATACTTAAAGACTATTTTGTAAATTTGAATAATTATAAGGTTGAAATTGTAATTTAATTAAGTTAAGGGTCTAAATTGTGAACTGTGAATAATAAAAGAATTGGATTGGTAATTATGGATAACTTTTGGATAAAATGGGTAAATTGTGATATTTACACTTTAAACCTTTGACTTTGGCATATTTGCACTTTGAACCCTAAAATATGGAAGTTGTCAAGATTGACTCTGAACTACTATAACTTGTTAAAATGAACCTTAATACCATGAGAAGGATTTATTTGATAACTTAACCTAACTATGATATTTGAACCTTTCTAAATTTGGAAACCTGATAATTATGGAAACTCACTAATTTTGGAAACCTGCTAAAAATGGAGAGTCACTTAAAATGAGTAAAGTTATTAAAAGAGGAAAGCTACTTAAAAAGGAATCATGTTGTGATTAGTTGTTCTTTCCTTTAGGTTCCGTGAAGCAGGATTGATCCATGTCTTGTGTTCCATTTATTCTGGTTTGTTTTGCTCTGCTTTAAGGTACAGATATTCTGCCCTTTTTAATAAGGTGCCTTCAGTCTCTTGAACTCTGATTTGATGTGACCCTGACCTTTGCTATGAACCTTTGACATTTGAACCTTTGGCATATGAACCTTTTGATATGAACCCTGTGATTTGAACCTTGATATTTGGACTATGATTATATGAACCTTTGCTTTGATATGAACCTTTGACCTTTAACCCCAGTTTGATACCCGAGCCAAGTTCGTTTCCTAGCCATGAAGGTAACATGGCCGTGTCTGTGATGCACCACTGGCATGACTAGCGTGTAGCCCTAGTGATTTGGTTACACCGTCCCCATTTTGATTATGATATGCTAGCACACTATGATATGTTTTGTTATGGCCAATATGATTTGTTCGGGGGGGGGGGGGGCGAATGGATGCATCCTAGGTTCGAGTCCGTGTTCGTGGACAGTTCATTTTGATATGATATGGTGACTGAGGATGGGTGCAATCCACTTCTTTCACAAAGTTCGGGAGCTGATCACTCCAACTGGTACATGAGGACACCCCTCATATTATCGGCTTATTTGAGAGGCATCTCCTCTACATGATTATGATATGATTATGATATGATATGTGATTTGTTTGGGCTCGTGGTGGATGACTGTCCGAAACCTTTACTCTTTACACCTTTACTTATATCTTATTCATTATGCTACTTCTGTTCATTTCCGTTTACTGTCGTTTCCGTTTATTATATATCTGTTCACTGGGCTTTTTAAGCTCAGCCGCGTTTCTTTTCCCGCGGCAGGTTTTAGTTGGAAGCTGGGTAAGAGTGAAGAGACTTTTGGACTTAGAAGACCTTGATAGTTATTCTGAAATAGAAGTCATTAGAAGGATTGCATTTGCAGACTTAATATTTAGCTTTTGTTTCCTTTGTATCCTTGTGTATTCAGTATTTCATTTGTAACCTTTGAGAATCTTTGTATTACTATTGAATGTATGCTTTGTTTGATCTGATATGAAGCCATTAATGTGATACTTCTACCCTTGTTGGGTTGGGGTGTTACAATTATGGTATCAGAGAGACAGGCTGCGATTCGTAATACATTTACCCTTGGCCTGTGTAAGTTAGGACCACTAAGTTTCCCCTGTAGGCGCTCATAGGACAACCTTTGAAAATTTGCTTTAAGATTCCCTTATAGGAACGTAAGTTTTGACCAGTGAGGAATGGGTAGACTATAAGGCATTTGTTTGAATATCATTGCTTCCGCATCACTCTGATTCGTGCCTTACTTTTGGTTAGATCCGATTGATATCACTTTTGGAAATTGAAAGCTCACACCTTACACCACCTGAAATTCGAATCTGATTAAATCTGGAAGGCTTTGAGAACTGCATAGTAATTGCCTGACACTAATTGATTTCGTTTCACCCATCTCTGCCCTATGAGAAGTCTTGTGGTGTGTAACCACGAGTATAAAATGTTTTCCCCCACTTTTAAATGATAAAGATTTGATTTGTGATCCGTCTATCTTGGGATAGTTAACTTCAATTTTATTCTGACAAGGAATCGGCTGATTGAGCATTCAAATATGGACAATTTCCCTTCTATGTCTCACCTTTAATGTTTGCAACAATTTTGAACTCCCTACCATGATTACCGATTGATAAACCCTCTGCTATCACTATTACTCTGGAGTCTCTTGTGTTAATTTAGCGGTTATGAAGTTTTCCTAGAACCCATTTCGTACACCAATGAATGAACCTCATCTTGAGAGCTCTTTGGCACCTTGAGTCTTCTGAACATGAACCTTATCTTGAACGTTATTTGGCACCCTGAATCTTGAATATGATTCCTGGTCGAACCACCAAAATTTTCCATCGGAGCGTGAAATAGGATTTGACTTGATACCGGGAGATTGTCTAGTCACCAAGCGAAGGTGTCTTTCAGATGTGTCCGGGATCCTACCAGTTTGTTTGAGCAACCGAGAGGAGCAAGAACCGAAGACCAGAAGTGAGTTGGTGTATCTTCTGGGCGTGTTGATTTCTGAAAGCTGAACCGTAATACCTCCACCCTGAAACGATTATGTGCTTGTTTAATTTCAGAGCGCGAAGTTTCCTTCTGATGAATAGATTTTATTCTTGGAATCGCCTTCATTATTCGTAAAAGACTGCTATGACGATTAGTGACGCTAATAGTATTAGCTAAAGCTCTGATTGTTTTTGCGAATTTGATGAATGATGTTTTCTCGTGAGTACTTGGACAAATGGTCATTGTATGACTAAATAGTACGTTTGGAGACGAGAAAGAGCATGAAAATCATCTTTGCACTTCGTTAGAAAATTCGTCGGTCATTGGTGCTTTCTGAGAGATTGATATTTGTAGAGGCAACGATGTTCTTAATCGAGGATATCTCTTTAAATCCCGCAAGTTTTGAAAATTATCGCCATGTGGTCAAGACTAATAACAGAATGGAGAACATAAACCTTTTGAACCTTGCAGAAGAATGCTGGAAGATGTTTTCAACTTATGATACCATTGAGAAATTTCATGAATAGAGAGAAACAACTTAGTTTGATTTAGAATGGAGTTTTAGAAAAGTTGAAGAAGGATTAGCTTCCACACCCTCGGGCAGAGCAAATTTTGGGATAAATCGGAAAGAGAATCGGTTATACTCCCTTACAGCACAGAAGGCTTTTCGTATGCAGCAGGACAACTAGAAGCACGTCAGAAGAGTTACTTCACTGCCTGACCTGGAGTTGACAACAACGGTGGCTACCTGGAGAGTGAAGACGTTACTTACAAGGTAGAAGTGTTGGCGATGATGAAGATCTAGTCAAGACGGCGAACCCGGAGCTGATGAAGACGCGCAGTCTCACTTCCCTATTCATCTTGGTTGTACTAAGATGAATGGAGAGCGGAAGCAGACTGAATGATGAAGAGCATGCCAGGAATTCACATTCCTCCATCACATTCCAGGAAGAACTGCAGAAGGCTCGACAAACCAGACACAAGTTCCCAATTTTGGTTTCACTTCCGAATTGATGGACAGACGAAGACAGATTAACCGGACTTGAAGAGACTGGATGTGTTGAATGAGTGGATTTCTGAAACAGACCCTTTAGGTTTGGAAGAACTGATTCTACGAAGGCCGAAGCTCTTGGCAACTAACTTTCATTCCGTTGGCTCTCTTAAGTTTCGTTATATAGTAATAAGATCCTTTAATGTTTCAAGTTCCCTAGAAGTATTTCAGTTCCGTGCTCATTTTTCATATTTTCGATGATGGCTTTGTTTTGAGAGATTTTGGCGAGTTGTAGAAGATATGATGCTTGTGGCGGCGTACCTCACTTCGGATAGGCAATCTGGGATTTTGATACTCTTGCGAATAGTTTTGTTTTTCCTCTTGACTATGGCATTCGATTTTGTTGACCTCGAGACTGTAGAAGTACTAGGTAGATTAAGATAGGTGGTTTTGATTACGACTTGAGATAAAGTATGATCATCATGAAGGCATATCTATGTGGTGCTAGTATTATGACGCCTGATCAATGTGATAATACTTACACCATATAACGTGCACTCATTATGGCCATAGGATATCTTGGGGAGTACCTAAGAAGTTTAGAATTTGATCTCTGTTGGATTATCCGTGATTAGTGAGACTTTAGGTTCATTCTACCTATGCGTTTAATCTGCTTTCATCGTTATACGACTGGATACATTTTGGATACTTGACACGCGTTTGTTGACCTCTGTACTTCCGATAAGAATCTTAGGTTCTGTTGTAGAACTTTCTACCGTCTGTTTTCTGTCAGTATGGATCCGATCTGTTACTATTAAAAAGTACACCTACATTTTGCTATATGTACGTTTCGCATCCGTTGATTATGTTTCATTATGACCTGCTATGAGTTGATTGAGGCTTTGGATTTTGAGGAGCAAAATCTGTTTGTTTATGAGAACACCTTTGGAAGGCTATAGTGAAGCCGAGACTATTTGAAAAGCTGAAGAGTTACACATTTGCATCACCTCATGGTTGCTACAATTCGATGTATTCTCATCTAATTCGCCAACTCAATTCGATGTAAACCCTACGTATTGTTTGTACCTCTTCCTAGAGAATTCGATTATCATCCGTATATTGGTACGTTATCATTTTGGATTCAAACTCAGTATAGTATGTCTTTTCTGAGGAACCCGAAGCTAACATAGATCGACAATGAGGAGTCATGAGAAACAAGTCTTTTACATTTCCGTTCGCTGTCCGTTATGTCTTCTGTTTTGTTTCATTTCCGTTCGTAAAGATTCTTTGGAAGAACCACCCAGAGCGGGAAGCTACCTGGGAAACCGAGGAATCGACACGAGCTAGTTATCCGCATTTCGTATTCTGATCTGGTATGTCTCTGTTTCGTTTCCGATCCTTTCAATCCTGATTCTTTGCGACTTCAATTTTCGAGGACGAAATTTTTTTTTTTAGAGGGGAAGAAGTTGTAATACCCAAAATTTCAAATCATGTAAAAAGACCAAATTGCCCCTGAAACTTTCAAAGTTAATTAAAAACACATAAAAAGCATCAAATTAATTCCAAACTTCTGGAAATGCTCAAGATATGAAGTAAATTAATTTCTACTACTACAAGTAACACTCGTAAAGTACAAAAATTTCTATGATCACACACTATGGGCCGAATTTAACCTTATGTATTATTATTATTATTTAAAACTTTATAAATCAATTTAAATGCAAAGTAAAATATGGAAATGATTCAAAATTATAACTAATTGATTGGGTCCTCTTAAATTTCGGTTCTTTAGCCCAATCAAACCCCTAAATCACGGAAATCACCTTCTATTAAGCTAACAAACCTTTTTACCCATTAAAAGTATTACCGAAAATCCAAAACACACAATAAAAATTCTCTCATCCTCATCCGAATTTCTGGAGCACTTTGGGTAATTTTTTGGTGTTAATCGTCATCCAAGGAAGCCAAGAAAAATAAGTTTGAAGGTGTTCATTGTCTAATTCGATCCTAGGGAATTTTCTCTCATCATGAGTACACAAACAAGGTATAATTCGTTATGTATCAATCGACACTCATAAAATTCTTTTGTTATTTTTCCCATGTCCCTCATTTCATTTATGATCTGCGAAAAATAGTTTTGGGGTCGTGCCTTGCTCGGTTCGCTTGTGGAGAATTTATTTTCAATTCGTGAGGTATATTTCCAAATAATTCATTCGAGCCCTATAAAATTCGTTTATCATTTTTCTCATACTCCTTATAACGTATATACTCTGTTAAAAATGGTTACAAGGTCGGGGGATCATTCGTTTGCTCGTGGAGGAATTCTTTGTGTCGATTGCTTATTGTGGGACAATAATTCATTACGCTCGTTCTACAAGTCCAATATTTGGTTTAGTATTTTTCTCGTGATTCTTACATCATATAAGCTTCATGAAAAATATTCGAATCAAGCCATGCATGATATATAATTAATTTGTGAATTTAACCTTTAAAAAGTAATAAAACCCTAAATAATTCTATACGAATTTTCATGGCATGAAATCTATTTTATTTGAACTCTATATAATACATATGAACTCAGAAAAATGTTAATTCGAATTATTGAAGCCTATATGAGTCGTGGTGAATTAAACTTGAAATCGGATTTTAGAAATAAAAAGAAAAGAAATAAAGTAAAAGGATAGAAATTAGGGTTAGGATTCCTTTGGGTGAGATCTGATCATTTATGGCATTTTAAGGTTGTTATAATGATTACATAATGATGGGACATCTAGGGTTTGATTTATATAAATAGATATGTTATACGAATTGCATGTTTTTAAAGATAAGGGTGTGTTTTGCAAATTATGAAACTTGTGGGGTATTTTAGAATATTCTTAAGATCAGTAATAAAGTGTAAAAAAATATAACATAAGGGTGTCATGTGTAAATTTTGCATTTAAAAGGTTTATTTTGATTAATTAAATATATATTAATTCGGTTTGCAATTAAATAAAATAGAGGGACTAAAAATGTAATTTCTGGAAATTTAAGGTTGATTTGAGTAATAAATTATATTCAGGGGGTAATGTGTAAATTTGTTAAATTAATGGCTTAATATGTAATTATTAAGATTTAAGGATTTAAGGGTAAATTAAAGGGTTTAATTTGTAACTTTGATAACTTGAGGGACTTGTTGTGTAAATTATGGATAAATGAAGGTATGATCGTACAACTTAGTAGAATAAGGGAATATTGTGTAAAATTGTAAAACTAAGGGTGTAGTGTGTAATTTTGGACTAATATGGATACTTAAAGACTATTTTGTAAATTTGAATAATTATAAGGTTGAAATTGTAATTTAATTAAGTTAAGGGTCTAAATTGTGAATTGTGAATAATAAAAGAATTGGATTGGTAATTATGGATAACTTTTGGATAAAATGGGTAAATTGTGATATTTACACTTTAAACCTTTGACTTTGGCATATTTGCACTTTGAACCCTAAAATATGGAAGTTGTCAAGATTGACTCTGAACTACTATAACTTGTTAAAATGAACCTTAATACCATGAGAAGGATTTATTTGATAACTTAACCTAACTATGATATTTGAACCTTTCTAAATTTGGAAACCTGATAATTATGGAAACTCACTAATTTTGGAAACCTGCTAAAAATGGAGAGTCACTTAAAATGAGTAAAGTTATTAAAAGAGGAAAGCTACTTAAAAAGGAATCATGTTGTGATTAGTTGTTCTTTCCTTTAGGTTCCATGAAGCAGGATTGATCCATGTCTTGTGTTCCATCTATTCTGGTTTGTTTTGCTCTGCTTTAAGGTACAGATATTCTGCCCTTTTTAATAAGGTGCCTTCAGTCTCTTGGAATCTGATTTGATGTGACCCTGACCTTTGCTATGAACCTTTGACATTTGAACCTTTGGCATATGAACCTTTTGATATGAACCCTGTGATTTGAACCTTGATATTTGGACTATGATTATATGAAGCTTTGCTTTGATATGAACCTTTGACCTTTAACCCCAGTTTGATACCCGAGCCAAGTTCGTTTCCTAGCCATGAAGGTAACATGGCCGTGTCTGTGATGCACCACTGGCATGACTAGCGTGTAGCCCTAGTGATTTGGTTACACCGTCCCCATTTTGACTATGATGTGCTAGCACACTATGATATGTTTTGTTATGGCCAATATGATTTGTTCGGGGGGGGCGAATGGATGCATCCTAGGTTCGAGTCCGTGTTCGTGACAGTTCGTTTGATATGATATGGTGACTGAGGATGGGTGCAATCCACTTCTTTCACAAAGTTCGGGAGCTGATCACTCCAACTGGTACATGAGGACACCCCTCATATTATCGGCTATATTTGAGAGGCATCCCCTCTACATGATTATGATATGATTATGATATGATATGTGATTTGTTTGGGCTCGTGGTGGATGATTGTCCTAAACCTTTACTCTTTACACCTTTACTTATATCTTATTCATTATGCTACTTCTGTTCATTTTCGTTTACTGTCGTTTCCGTTTATTATATATCTGTTCACTGGGCTTTTTAAGCTCAGCCGCGTTTCTTTTCCCGCGGCAGGTTTTAGTTGGAAGCTGGGTAAGAGTGAAGAGACTTTTGGACTTAGAAGACCTTGATAGTTATTCTGAAATAGAAGTCATTAGAAGGATTGCATTTGCAGACTTAATATTTAGCTTTTGTTTCCTTTGTATCCTTGTGTATTCAGTATTTCATTTGTAACCTTTGAGAATCTTTGTATTACTATTGAATGTATGCTTTGTTTGATCTGATATGAAGCCATTAATGTGATACATCTACCCTTGCTGGGTTGGGGTGTTACAACTTAAAAACCAGTAAAACTATTCAACCCCCCCTCTAGTTTTCCATAGAATCCTAGGTTTCTCTGGTCTTCCTACCATTGGTAATGGCTTGGTCCAGTCTGTGAAATAAGGACCATGCTTCCCGGAGGTGTGGTCAACATTGAAATCAGGGTTGAGCCAGTCGATATCGTTGGACATTGCTCGTGCAATGTTTTCCAAGTGATATTCCAGTTCAGCTGCACTCCCGGATCTTTCTTTGAGAAGGTTGAATGCATTGTTCTTGATCCGTTGTAATTCCTCCTTCGTCATCTTCTTAATACCAAAATCTTTCTTGAGTGTATGGGTGAATTCAACTATATGTCCTGGTAGAGGTTCTTCATCTTCAGGTAGAGAAGGTTGAGTGTTAATCATCTCATCAAACCACCCATATTCAGCAGTGTTGTCATTGTCAAGCCATGTGACAACTTTTGGTTGTTTTCCTTTACTGCTTTTGCTTTTCTTTTACTGCCTTTGGGGGTTGATGAGGGACCAGGTCTTGAGTCAGGCTGTTCCTGGAAATTGTCACCGGTGTAGACAAAGTGATCATCTTCTTTTGGTGTTGACCCGAATGCCTTTTGTTGATTAGGACTGATGATTGTTGTTGAAGGCTTAGCCGTTTCCTGATGTAAAGATGAAGGACCCCCAGTCGACTTTTGTTTCTTTGAATGTGAGTTAGGATCGGGGTCTTCGTCTTCCCTTGGCCTTTTGTGAGTGTCAGCATCCTCTTTGCATGTTGTCTTTCCAATATTTACCGAGATAGCAGTGAAGATATCAATTTCTTCAGGAGTGAGGGTCGTCTTTGCAGATAATCGATCAAAGAACTGAAGCTGAAGTTCCTCAAGTGTAATGTTCTATGCTGGAGTAGGGATCGTGTGAAGTGTGAGAGGAGTTGCAGAGATCACCTCATTAACAATTTTCCTGATTATTGGTTTGAGCTGACCTCTTAATGGCTTCAGATATTCTTTCAAGTCCTTAAAGACAATGTCTGATAAGTTCTTTTCGAGGAATGTGTCTGTGTAATGCATGATGAGTCTATCTGTATCTTCTTGGACATCTTTGGATAGGTACTCGTCGACAAGTTGTTTTGTTTCTTGAAGTTCCTCTACTTTATCAGCTAAGCCATTGACCATGTTGGTTAAAGTGTCAATTTGGTCTTGGAGCTTCTTTTCCTTCTTCACTCGAGCTCTTTTCATGGCTTTCTTCACTGTTGTTGTTGCTTGTGAGATCATTGTGTTTATCGGTTTCTTGATTGACTTGTGTGTTGATGTTGTTTGTGTTGGTGGTGGTGATGAGTGAGTTGATGATTGAGGAATTGAAGCATCTTTGTTGACGTTGTCGTCCTGTTCTTTTGTTGATGCTGGAGGTGAAACTGGAGGGTAAACGGGAGGTGTATCTTTGGGAATTGGAGGAGATGCTGGAGGTGAAGTTGGAGGTGTTTGTATGTAGTCGTCAGTATGAAACTGTTCATCTTCTTCTACATTCTTGACTATCTCTTCATCCTGTTGTTCTTTCAACCTCTTTTCTTCATCTTCTTTGGCTTTCTCTTCCAATGTAACTTCAATTGCGGCTTGCTTAAGATCTTCCTCGGTAATCACTAAGTTTTCCTCCATGTTCATATCTTGATCATCAGCATACTCAGAAACGCATTCAGTCATAATAGTGTTCCCTTCCTCATCCCTTCGCTCTTCGTTACCAGGGTGATTAACCGGATCCGAAGTTGGAACAGTAATAGTGTTCCTGGTGTTAATATATATATATATATATATTATATAAGAAAAACCCGACCTATATATATATATATATATATATATATATTCCTGGTGTTAATATATATATATATATATATATTATAAGAAAAACCCGACCAAAAGGTCAATTCTCTCTCTAACCAAGAGCGAACATACCAAGAGGTCAAAGAAAATCAAACAAAATATATTTCCGGGAGTATTGGATATTCTCGGGTCGTTAAGTCCCGATAAAGTGTGAATGGACCTTCGAATTCCGTTCGTGATCGAATGATTTGATTAATTGATATATTTTGGAATTATGATAAAAAAAAACAGAGAACATATACTAAAAATCAACTAATAAGCATATAAAACAAGAAAGTTAAGTGCAAATAAGCAAAGACGCAAATTAAACTAAAAAACGGGCTCTAAACGGGGAATTAACGGGCATTAAAAACCTAAAAATCAAAAATTAACCCTAGATGTGTAAATTTAATTTCTAAAAGTCATAACTGACTAAAAATAATTTTAGGAAAAAAAAATTATATTTTTTTGCTTTTTATTTTATTTATTATGATTTAAAAACACTTTTAAACTAAAAATATTATTAAAAATACTAAACTAATTAAGAAAAATCTGAAAATTTTATGAAAAAATATTTAAGACTAAGTGGAATCTATGAAAAATAAAACCTAAGTACCAGCTTATAGAAATAAGCTGGTAATAAGCTAAAAGGAAAATTAAGCTAAATAAGAAGCAGCTGGTTAAGTAAATAAGTAGTACAATCCCTAACGGAAAAGACCCAAGGGCAGAGTTGGTTGTGGTGTGGTATGTTAAACTGGTTAGGATAGTTGAGGTAAGGGGTTCGAGCCTTGCTCACCCTTAGCTTCCCAACTTCCCGTTTTTTATTTTTTTAACAGAAACTTTTTATTAAACTTATTAACCACATAATTATAAGCACTTTTAATGAAAACATTTTTCTATAACTTGCAAAATAAGCTGGAAATAGTTGAATTAAGCTAACAGTTACACTAAGAAAGATAAAGCTAAATGGCTAAACTGAATAAGCTAATAAGCTGCTAAAAACTTAATTTTAAGCCTAATAAGCTATAAGAAACCTAAAAAACTAACTTAATAAGCAATGCTAACCTAGACAACCAATCCTTATAAGCTAAAAAGCCAAAAACTTTGTTAAGCCAATATCAAATCTGACAATCAAACAGCCTAAGAGGGCTACTTTAAGCTATTATAAAAGCTATTAAATCAATAAGCTATACCCTAAAACCTGAAAACAAAGTAAGATAAGCTAACAAAGAGTTCACAAAATCAATTTAAGGCAATTTAGAGCTTATTAGATGCTTAAAAGTAAGCTGATAAGATAGCTAGTTAAGACAAAATTGAAAACTGATATACTTAAAATCATACCTGAACTACTACTTTTAGCACTAGATATAAGCTACCTATAGCTTATGGAATAAGCTATAAACTCCAGAACAGCAAAGAACACCCACTAATGAGCTTATAAAACTAATTCCAAACAATTTGAGTTTATAATTAGCTTAAAAATAAGCTGATATTGAAGGACAGTTATACTATTATTTTTTGCTTTTTGAAATTTTATGAAAACTTGCAGACTACAACTTAAGTTGGAAGTCTAATTTAAAAGACCTAAAAACTTATCAAACTAAGCTAATTTGATTATTGAAAGCTATTTTGACCAAAAATAAGCTAAAACAAACTCTTATGACGAAAAACCAGCAAATGAATTAGTATTAGCAGATGAGAATTTTTACTTGAGCTTTAACGAACCCTCTTCACTATTGAAAACAGAAATTGCAACACTCTTTCAAACTTATTTAGACACAAAATTTGACACTTAAATGGACTTTATAATCAGTTTAATAAAATAAGCTGATACAACCATTTTAGACTCTTAAATTTTGAAATCTTAAACTAAATCCTCTAAAACTTAATAAAACTGAGTAAGACTGAATTGAAACTACTTTTTAGACTTTAATTAAGCTAGATGATCCTATCTTATAGGACAAAACAAAGCTACACAGTTTTACCACAGGTAAAACTGTTAGCCAAAAATTTGAACAAATTTTAAACTCAAGCTAATTTAATGACTACTGAATGACTTTTAAGCAATAAAAACAGAAAAATAAGCACAGCTTATTGACTTATGAGATAGTTTCAATCACTTATACGAACAATTAACTTCGAAACTATGAACTAAGCAATAAAACAGATAGATCTACTACTAATAAGCATATAAAACACAAATAAAGCAATAATAAGTACTAATAAGCAGATTTAAGCAACAAGCAGTTTCAAAACTAAAAATGTAAAAGTATAACTCACTTGGTCCTTTGCTCAAACAAGGACTAAATATGCTCCAAGAGCTGATCTACAAGCTCCAGCTAGTTTAAAACAAGCTGGTAAAGTCCCATAAGCCCATCCAAATCTGGCTTATCATCCAAACTGCTTATTTTACGTTAAAATCATATTATTAAATCACAAGCTTAAATAAACTCATATCAACTATTGAGAAGCTGGACTGAGCTTATGTAAAAGTAGTAAGAGCTTATTAAAGAGCTTAAGACAGCTTAATTTAACCATATGAAAACATTATTAAAGCATTAAAAGGAAATAGACAATTATTTAAACAAACAGAATTTTATTACAACTTTGAGAGTATTACAATACTGAAAAGGAAATACAATGTTGTTAAAAAGACAATTAAGGAAAACTACAATAAGCACTAAATAAGCTAAAGACTAAAAATGTGTAAAAGAGATATCCATTGCGAGGTGAGGAGGTCTTGTATTTATAGCCAGTTGAGGGAGCTTCTAGGGTTTCAGGGTGCTTCTTCTTCTCTAATCTTGACCCTTCATTCAATCCCAATCATCAATCAACCCTTGGATCATGTGCCAACAAGCTTTATCCAATCATGTGCTTGAGACTTGCCAGCATGGCTTCAAATTATGTAATTCCTTGTCAGACGTGTCAGCTTCTAGAAGGTGAGTGGTACGGTTAAATGATGCGAGTGAATCGGGGTAAGAGATAGAAGATGATGAACAGTAATTCTGAATTAGACGCGCCCTTTTTAACTGGTTATAAATGCTTTGTTCACCCGGGTTTAATTTGGTTTGACCTGGGTATAAGGGTTGGGTTGGATCCGGGTTTTATGTTTTGGACTGGATTATGTTTATATGTTTTGGGCTTGGATGGGTTTAAGGAATATATATATAAAAGGTTTTGGACTGGATCCGATTTATGATAAATTTGGGATTTAACAAAAGTTAGTAAGGACTAACTTTGTAAAAGGTAAGGACTAATGATGTAATTGTTTTAGGATTAGGGCTAGGTTTGGTATTTTAGGTTAAGGCTTGATCCAAAACGTAGAAACACACTCCCGACTCTGGCTTTTCATGCTCTTTCCAATCCTTTGGTCGTTTTTGTCCATTTTTCCTTTCTTTTTGTCCTTTTCTCATATCCGTTACCTGCACATATATAAACACAAAAACAAACATATATTTGGCATTTATTGCCATTTTTTGGTCTTTTGAGTCCGTTTTTTATAAAGAAAAGGTATGTGATTTAACACATACAAGTTCCCTTGTGCGTCCTTCTCTTCTTCGTTACCAGGTTGTTTAACCGGATCCGAAACAGGAACAATGACTATGTGCCCAACCCCACCGGGTTGACTAATCGGATCAGGTTGGGTTATACTTCTTGTTCCTCTTTCCTAATTTGGATGAAGAAACGGACTTGGAGGTGGTTATGGGAAATCTCTGATTATCTTAGTTATCTTGATTAATTCAACAAGTTCTTTCTCCTTTTCAGTGCGGGTTTCGAAGGCAATGTTCTAAAGCTTTATTTTGTCCATCAACTTTGTCGTATCAGCTTCTTCCTCTTCATCATCACCAAGATCTTTGTTGATTTCCCTGACCAGCAAGGTCTTTCTTCTTTCTTCATCATTTTTTAATGAATCCAAGCTTAACTTCTTGGCCAATTCAGTTTCATGGTCATCTCTTGGTGCATCTTCTCTATGAACCACAACTTCCTCATCGGACTCAATGTCAGATTCTGAGTTATCAGAGGGTTCTGGAGATGATTCTGGTGTAGGTTCATCCTTGAGAAGAGTCACTGGAACTTTTCTTCTTCTGACTCTGGACGGTGCTGGCTTCTTTTGTTTTGTTGAACTTGTAGTGCTCCCAGAGCTTCAAGTCTTAGCTTGTCTCTGACTTCGTGTTTTCACTTGAGATGGTTCAGTGCCTTCCTCAGTGAAACCGACTTTTCCTTTGATGAAAGCTGCATCGTATCGACGATAACTTACAGTTTGTTTGATCTGTTCGTCAAGGAAAAAATCTGTGAGTCTTTTCCATTGCATCATGAAGACGACTCATAAACTCTGGATAACTTTCACACAAATGTGCAATGATTAGCTTGGTGAAGCGAACGAATGAAATCTTGGTCATGTTCTGTTTGGACTGAAGCTGGTAAACCATGTCTTTCATTATTGGTTGAGCGAAGTCAATCTTCCTCATGTTGACAATGCCCCAAAAGATTTGAAGGTGTTGTAGGCGGGGATGCTCATGTCCGCTTTGTCTTCTAGAAACAGAGCGCACGATGATCAGATAGAAGGTTCTCCAAGGTTGTGGTAGAAACTTCACATCGAACTTGGAGTGTTTAGTTAATGGTGTATCAGCTTGAACATCATACCCTAACTCAATGAGAGAGTCTAAGACTTCAACATCACTGGGTATTGGAGTATAAGCTTGTTTTTGTCGCGGCAAAAGAAGTACAATGCGTAGCAGCTCGACATCAATAGTGTACTCTTGTCTGTCCAAAGTCACAGTGAAAGAGTTGTCATCCATATTTACCCTTGCTGTGTGCCATAACTGATGAAGATAGAAAGCTGGAACCGAAGCAGATTTGGTGAGCATGTCCTTGTAAGGGTGAATAAGAAGAATATCTTTGACAATTTGGCATGATTCTTCCGGAATTCTGAGATTGTTGAAATCAACCCTTGCATTGTTCTTTTCGATGACTACCTTGTAGTCTTTAGGGACTATTTCTTTTAGATTGAGTCTGGGAAGTGGTAGTGCAGGAGCAATCACATCATGTTCGGCCATTGTATTCTGAAAGGATCAATCATAAAACAAACATCCAAAAATGGTTAAGTGTTAGCTCATTGAGTCAGTTTAAATTACTGATCTCATTCCTTTTAGTGAATAATTAAGTTGGTATGGTTGTGGTTTTTGATGAGACTTAAACTTGTTCAAAATTATTTGAAGTTTAATTGTCCAAAAGTTATGGTCTAAGTCCTAAAGGTCCATGAACTGATCATATGATATGGCTTGTTAGAAATATTGTCCATTTAGGTCTTGTTTGAAACTTTGTCATTAAGTGTTTGTTAGAAACATTTGCTTGTTCAAAATTTTGTTTCTGTTTGAATCTTTTTGCTTGTTCGAAAAATTTGGGTTTGTTCGAAACTTTTTGGTTGTTTGAAAAAATTTGGGTCTGTTCGAAACTTTTTGCTTGTTCGAAAAATTTGAGCTAGCTCGAAAGTTTCTTACTAGTTCAAAAATTTTGAGCTTGCTCAAAATTTTCTCACTAGTTCAAAAATTTTGAGCTAGCTCGAAAGTTTTCATGTTAACTCAAAATTTTCTTATGCAAGAAATTTCGAACACAGTTTGACGTACTCAGTTCGAAAGTTGGAAATATCGAATTCTTTGTCCTATGATTACAAGCAAAAACCAAGTGTTACAATTCATTCAAATGATTCTAATAAACATCACTATTAACAGATTATCCATCTGAACATATTAGAATCCTTGTTCGAAAATTTTAAGGTCTCAAAATTTTCTAACAACCTATAGCACAAATTCTGACTATGTTAATCCAACACCAAAACATTACAACATATCTGAGCAAACAATAGAGTTCCTAACACAAACACACCCTTGTTCGAAAATGTTAAGAACCTCATTTAATCGAATAACACTCAAATCGAAAGATTGTTAAAATTCATTTAGGACGAATGACAAATGAGTGATACTCATCATATCCCACCAATTTAATTAGACTAAAATAGTTTCAATCAAAAATCCCTAATACGTTCATAAACCCTAAAATTCAAAAATCCAATCAATAGTGTTTCTGGATGCAATTAAGGTAAAGGAACATATGCCTAACATGATTAAGACTATATCCCACCAAAAAGATTAAACACAAACACACCAAAACGATTATCCATAATCTGCGATAAACCCTAAAACTTGGGATAAAAAATTTGGAAAATCTAGCCGTTGGATTGATGAACGATTAAAAACCATTTCATATATTTGCACAAAGATTATAGATATACTTACGGATTAGCAAACTCGTGGACAGATTTTTCAAATGATTATGGTTCGTTCATCTTGGTGGGTGAAAGTAATAAATGTATTTGCAGGTGAGATTAATGAGGTGAATTTTTTGTTTTTGTTAAAAAAAATTTATCATTCATCTTTTAACACCTTTAGTCCCTTAACACCAATTTTTGCACAGTTATGCCCTTATACACATAATTTGACTAACATTCTTAAGGCAAGAAACAATTTTAACACTCCCCTTCGACTTAGGATAGAAAAAATATTTTAAGATCAAGGAGGGTGTTATAAGGATATTGTTACCAACACAGTGTACAAACAACATCGTTTTGGTAATATGCAAGTACAAATTTTAAACATAATTTTAAAATTTGAATTGCATACTCCCCCTCAACACTTGTTTGGAAAAATGGTAAATTTGTTTAATTGAACACAGTGTTGATTGAAATTTCGTACGAGCACTTTCTTTTTTTTTTCTTTTTTTAATTAATAAAAGAAAAAAAAAATCTTTTTGTTGTTTTTGAAAGTTTTATATTTTTGTATTTTGTTTTTGATAAAAGTAAAAGTGTTTTGATGTTTGACTTTTTCAAGGATATTTGAGAAAGTTTTCCAGATCTTCTGGAGTCAAACATCGCATACCAATTTGATGAACTAATTCCACAAATCTTGCATGAGGCAAGGCTTTGGTGAATAAGTCTGCTAATTGGTATTGTGTACCCACAAAGTATAATTCAACTATACCCTTTTCGACATGCTCCTTGATAAAGTGATATATGAGAGCGATATGCTTTGATTTTGAATGTTGAACAGTGTTGCAGGAGATGGCAATTTCACTCTTGGAGTCACAGTACATCGAAATCTTATTGAATACATAGCCGTAGTCCATGAGTTGTGACCTCATCCAAATGACTTGAGCACAGCATGCTGACATGGCTACATATTCCGCCTCTGTTGATGACAATGAAGTGCAATCCTGCTTCTTTGACTGCCGAGATACTAGCTTATCTACAAGAAACTGAACACCACCAGAAGTACTTTTGCGTGTATCTGAACAACCGGCTTGGTCAGCATCTAAAAAGGCTATTAGTTCAAAGCTAGAATCCTTCGGATACCAGATCCCCAAGTTAATGGTTTCCTTTACGTATCGAAGGATTCTTTTAGCCTCAGAGAGGTGTCTTTCAGTTGGGTTTGACTAATAACGGGAGCATAGGTATACAACGAATACTATATCGGGTCTGCTAGTTGTTAGATACATGAGAGACCCAATAATACTTCGGTATTTTGTAGAGTCAACTGGTGTCCCACGTAAATCAGCATCCAGCTTTGGTGATTAGGCAGACATAGGGGTATTATAAGTATCACAACTTGTCATGCCATGTTTCTTTAAAATCTCAAGAGCATATTTGGACTGGTTTAGAAAAATACCAGGGGGGGATTGATGAACTTGAAGTCCTAAGAAAAATTTTAGTTCATCCATCATGGACATTTCAAAGTTTTGTTTCATTAGTCTTGCAAAAGCATTTGAATACTTTTTATGTGTTGAACCAAAAATGATGTCATCAACATAAATTTGAACAATTAAAATGTCCTCCTCGTGTTTTTGAATAAACAGTGTGGGATCAACTGATCCTTTGGTAAAGTGATTAGCAAGTAGGAATGTGGACAGTTTATTGTACCATGCCCTCGGGGCTTGCTTAAGGCCGTAAAAGGCTTTCTTGAGTCTGTACACATGATTAGGATGATCTGGATTGATGAAGCCCTATGGTTTAGTGACATACACTTCTTCACGGAGTTGGCCATTCAGAAATGCAGTTTTCACATCCATTTGATAAACGATCATGTTCTTGTGGGCAGCATACGCCAGAAACATTCGGACAGCTTCAAGTCTAGCCACTGGTGCAAAGGATTCTTCAAAATCAATTCCTTCTTCTTGGCTGAAGCCTTTGGCAACCAGACGCGATTTGTTACGAATTACTATTCCATCAGCATCAAGTTTGTTTTTTCAAATCCATTTAAGTCCGACAACATAGACTCCATCGGGTCTTTCTACCAATTCCTAGACTTCAAGACGTTTGAATTGATCAAGTTCTTCTTGCATCGATTCAATCCAATTGTCATAAGTCATTGCCTCTTTAATGTTCTTTGGTTTAGCTTGACAGACGGTAAGAGCATAAATGCAGGTTTCACCATCCGTGTGAAGTCTTTGTCGTGTCATGACTGGATTATCTGGATTACCAATCACATTTACTAAAGGATGATCTCTTGACCATTTGTGTGTTAAAGGGTGATTTTGATAAAAGGTGTGCATATTAGACGGATCCAAGTTGCGTGTAGATGACTTTGCAATATCGGGAATGGTTGGAGCCGGAGCAAATGGATTGAGGAAGGCATTTCTGTCATAATCTGCAGGTGTGGTTACTGCTTGTTCAGGTTGATCATCAGCTGTATTTTCAGTGTTGGAAGCGGTTTGTTCTACTATTTTCGGAGATTCAATTGGAGGTGCATCTGTTGCAAAGGTTGTAGTAGTTGGTGCAATTGTATCAGGTATATGAATATTATCAGGTGGTGCAGCGGAAACATTAGATACATCTGGTGCATGACATGCAAATGAATCATCAAACAACGGGGCAAACAGGGTTTCCAATTCTTGACGGTTTAGCGAAAGAGATTCAGCTGATTGATCAAGAAAGTTTAGACAGTTGGATGCGGGTCCTAAGCTATTTTGCTTAGAAGCCATTTCCGTAAGTTCATCAAAATTAGCATGAATGGTTTCCACAATTTCTCTAGTACGACGATTCCAGATGCGAAATCTGTTGGGAATTAAATATTCAAGAAGTTAAATATCGGGTTCTTATCAAAGAAATACTCTAAGTGTGATTCTGCTGCTAGTGCATTATGGTTCCTGCTGTTAATGTTAATTCCTGCTGCTAGAACATTTGATCCTGCTGCTAGTGATAAATGATCCTGCTGCAAGGCTTAGCATTCTGCTGCTGTTGATCCTTGATGAGTGTGTAAATACTCATCACTTTTGTCCCATCTGAACTGCAAAAACATTTAAAAACACTCAGAAATGCTTTAAAATACAGAAAATATCCTTGAATTGTGTTTTTATCTGTTTCATGTGCAAAAGAATTGAAAACAGTTGAAAAATGAGCAAAGTTTCATAAATGGCAAAAATAGTCCCTGGGCATTCAAAAATGGAAATTCACAAATAGTCCCTGGGCATTCAAAAATGGAAATTCACAAATGGTCCCTGGAAATAGTTTTGATTTTTGGCAGTTATGGTCCTTGGATTTTCAGAATAAGAGAACAATGGTCCCTAAGGTTTAATCCACTATCAAATCCTATCCTAAAAATAAACCCAGCCAAATTAACTAAACCCAACCCACACTTAAAAATAAACCCAGCCCAAACTAAAACATTACCCAAGCCCAATCCCATAAATACCCAACCCGACCCCTTAGTTAACCCAGAAGGTTTGACTTCGGTCAAACCTTTCTTCTTCAATACCACCCCGCCAAAAACCATACCACCCTCACCCATAGTATTTCTCTGCACACCCACCCCCTCCTCCTATCTTACTTTACCTAACAAGCCAATATGCATTTATTGCTTCTTCCCCAGTACAAGTTATCAGAGATAGTGGATTTTTCCACTATCTCATTTTTGGCGCCAAAATCAGTTTCAAAGGCTGAGATCATTTCAAGGGCATCCAAGGGTGCAGAATGGATCAGAGAAGAAGATTAGACCTATCCCACTTTAGTTTAGTATATATAGAACATTTTGTAGCCATTAAAGGCAGTTAGTTAATTTAGCATAATCGTATTTCTTATTCAGTATTTGTAATTTTGTAATTTCAAGTTTCAGTTGTTAATGCAAGTTAAATTCAGTCTATTTAATCTAATTTCAAGCAATCTTGTACTCAGTTTCATTTATAATAGAATTTCAAGTTGTTGTTAAGTCGAATTAAGCTCAACTCATATTAATTACCAATCACAAGCCTCAACACCCTTGTTATAAGCTTATACAAGCTTATCTTAGCTTTTTGTAAGCTTATATAGTGATAATCAGTTCTAGTTCAAGAAAGCCAAGAAAAGTCAATGAAAATCAAATAAGCTCACAATAAGCTGTTCAGAAGGTATAAGCTATTTTGGAAGGCTTATATTGGGTTTCTAGCTTGTTGTTGACAAGCTAGGTGTTTCTGATTCATAGTCCTTTGTTCTATAATCCATTTAGTTGTAAGCTTATTTTTCAAGTTTTGCATATTTACTGTACAATAGCTTAATATTAGCTTATTTCCATTATTTACTGCTTATTAATAGTTCTTAAGTATATTTAATCTATATTATCAGTTTTTAATAGCCTTTGTTTCATTTTACTTAAAAAACTCATATAAAGCCAAAAATAGCCAAATAGAGTATAGCTTATTGTATTGCTTATTTCTGTTTTAAAAGTTGTTAATTATAGTTAAATTAAGTTAGTTGATCAGTTAATAATCAAAATTATAGTTAAAATTGGTGTGCTACTTTGAAAACCACATATCAGTCCACACAAAGGACTGTTTGGGTTATAACAGTCAAAAGGGTCAAACTAGGTGTTACTGTACATTTGCATTAAGCTCAGCTTTGATCCAGCTTAATATAGTCCATATAAGTTGTTTGTAAGTTCTAATAAGCCACTTTAAGAGATATGGTAGTTTTTCTAGGTCTGTGGTAATTTCAGACCTTAAAAGGACCATATAAGCCAATATAAGCCACAAGCTTATTTAGCCCTTAACCTTGGTTTCTCTGAGGTCTTTTTAGTCCAAGTAGTCAATACTCAAGAGTTGGTCTAACCTCAGTTGTAGGATCGAGTACTTTGAGCTTTGATTGAGCTTGGTTAAACGAGAACCTCTAGGTGTAAGACTTGTGTTTATGCGGAAACTAAACAACAAGAATATTAAAGAAGAAAAGACAATGATCCTCTATGGATCAGACTATGAACTAAGAATTGTGTTATTGAATATTGTAATCGTTAAAGGTACATTAAACTCTTGGACGGGATGTTTCTTTTATAATCATAAGAAACCTTAACCCTAACCCGTCTTACAAGAAAATGTGTGAAGAGATAAACGAGATCTCTTCTAAAAATAAATCTAACAAACTTTCTAAACCTACGGATAACAAACAATAATATCCGCAGCAATAAACACTATCGGCAGAAACAAAACAATACTATCGGCAGGAACCAACCGCAGCAGCAATGAATAACTATCGGCAGGAACCAGCTTCACTATCGGCAGCAATGAGAAATTCCTTATTTCTCAGAGATCCTAACAATCCTCCCCTAATCTTGAGGTTGACTAGGTTAACCTGCAAGATTCCAACGTGATAGAGCTTTAACTTCTCAGGCTTGAGGATTGCTATGTAGCAGCAGCAACAATTAGTAACCAGCAGCAACATCTATAACCCGCAAGATTCCAACATCTATAACATGCAGCAGCAACTTCGATAGTTCAGCAGCAATAGGAAATCTTCTTCAAATCATGTAAACTGGTCACCATAACATTCACTTGAGCTTGACTGCTACTATGACATTATGTACATCAAATCACTTAAGTTTCATACTATTCTCATCACATCCAGGTGTGTTAACTCCTGTGAGAGGTGAATCATTGAAAATTAATGGATTTGATGTCTCTTTACCAATAGCCATCACTACTGGAGTAGCCAATGTTTAGGTGTGTTAGACCATGGTACATTGATAACCATCTGATTTATTAGCAAATCAGCAACTATAAACGGATTTGACTTGTCTTTACCTGTAGCCGTTTGCTCAGGACTAGCCAATTCTTGGGTTACAGCAAACCTTGGTGAATTGAATACCAAATATGGATACCAAATATGGATACCAATTGTCTTTACCACAAACCATACTTTTGTGGACTAGCCAATTCTTTGGATCCCATAAAGGACTACATCCATGGTGAATTGAAAACCATTTTCAACTCTCAGAACTGAATCATGGGTGAGTTGAAATACCCTATAGCTTTGAGCAAGCTATTACAGCTATCAACGGATTTGATATTCACACCAGAGCCGTACCCTCATGGTGAGCCAACTCTTTCTTTTCTGCAAGACATGGTGAGTTGAATACCATTTAAGGTGAAGGTGTAAACACCAACACTGTACCTGCAAGGTGTTGCTCAAAACCAACTTATTAGCACACAAAATATACAAGAAATTTTTTTTATTTATTTTTTTTTTATTATTATTATTTTTTTTTAACTAAGAAAAAGAAATCAGAAACAAATCAAAATAAAAGAAAGAAAATAAGAAAAGAAACCAAAAGAAAAGAAAGACAGAAAGATATACAACAACAACAAGAAGCAGCCTCCCCTTAAGTAGATGAACCTTTAGCTGTAAGTTGATCTTTGATGAATTTGACCAACTGTTCAGCTGTAGTTAAATCATTTCCAATTGTATGCTTGGGAACTCGGACCTTCTGTGTGAGCATTCTCTTCATAAGTCCCTCAGATAAAGGATAAGTGACATCCACAAACATAGTCAGGAACTAGCCAGAGATGAGCTCCACAACATGAACATTGGAAGAAGGATATAGTCTTCAAAAAAATACTCTCCAGGATGATTGATTACCCCACACCAATTTAGCCTTTTCACCTTCCAATGAATTCATCAAGACTTGTAAATCTCCCCAAAGCAGTAGGCCAATTCCAGTAGGAGTATGAGATTGATAGTAATTATCCACTATCTTATAAAGATTCTCCAAATCTTTTCTTTCAACCCTATTCAACAGCTCCCTCAGAAAGGTAAAGAATTTGACTGTCCCATCAAGAGAAAACCAAACATTGACTTCACCTTCAGGAGTAGACCTAATCTCCCAGTGAGCAATATGACCCCAAGAATTAATAGAATCACCTCCTGAATCACTATCTGAGTCCACCCTAATCAATTCTTGATCATCCACTTCAGAAATATCCCTAGAAGAAGGGTGGTGAGAGTGACTCTTCTGCCTTGTCCTTAGACCATATTGCAGGATAGGAACAGAGGAAGATGGTTCAGCAGAAACAGAGACATGAGCAGCAGGAATACCATCAGAAATAGGACCTTCTTGTGGTGCCTCAGATGCATCTACATTAGGAATTGGTGAAATGAATGTGGTATCCTGAATACCTTCAGTAGGAATAAAGGAAGATGCACCAGACAATGTCTCTCCAGGCTTCATTTTCTTTGCAACATCAGACTCTAAAGATGAAGGCTCTCTTTTCTTGCTTTGTGGAATATCTCTCTGGACAGAAGAATTTATCCTTGCATAGGCATCAAGGAACAACTTTTGGATTGCAGCATCAGTCCAACCTTTGAAATCACTAAGCTTGTAGTTAGCTTCATTCTTCAGATATACCTTCATAAAATTGACATTATCTTTGTTTGAAGGCATCTTAAATCCTGACTTTTGTCTTTCACTGATCCTATGCATCAAGTCATTCCAAGTGGATGCTCTATGAGTCTTTAAGATAAATGCCTTGAGCTGATCTGATCTTTCATCCGAATCCAACTCTGAATCTTGAAGAATCATAAATCCATGAGCTCTAATAATCATATCAGTAGCCAACAAGTATTCAACTTGCTCACTGAACTCTTCTGAAGTAGGATCTTCTGATCTTGTGTTATTCATAATCCCAGCTATATTCCTCTCATCTACAGACATTTTCCTTGCAAGCTCCTCATCTTGAGCAACCTGAGCTAGTCTAGCTTGTGCATCAGCAATTTCCTGTGCTTGGATCTGTCTAGCTATCTCATCATCATTTTGTGGTGCTTCAGGAGGAATGGTGTCACTACCAGCAGCAATGGATGAACTACCAGCAGTATGACCAGGAACCTTAGACTCAGAAGAAACACTACCAACTTCAGCAGGAACACCAGAGACATCAGCAGCAATGGTCCTTGTTCCAGTGAAGGCCTGAGGTTGAGTAGTGATAGTGTGCTCAGAAGAGGTAGGCACTTCAGTATGTGCACTATCAAGAGAAACAGAAGCCAGCACATTAAGCCCATCAAATGACATATCATCCTGATCTTCCTCAGACTCAAAAAGTACAACCCTTCTTTTCTTCTGAGGATGTTGAGCTTCCAAAGAGCTGATTCTATCATTGAGCTCTTGAATAGTTCTACTGAAAGTTTCCTTAGAATCCCTGAGCTCCTTTTCCAAATTCTCCACCTTCTCACTAAAACTCCTTTTAGTCTCTGTAAGCTCTGATTCCAATGCTGCAATTTTTTGCATAGACCTGTCAAGTAACTGGGACAAAGAGGTGAGATCAGCAGCATCCTCAGCTCCACCAGCAGGAATACCTGAGGTGTTAGGAGCTTCATTGGATCTAGGTGGAGATACATGAAATTCTCCTCCTATATGGATGTCTTCACTAAAAGTCTGCCTAGTAGGACTAGGAGTTGAAAGCCTTGAAAAAGAAGGCAAGTCCACAGAAGGTGTTGGCTGGACAACAGGTGTAACAACTGTGGTGGTCTGGACACTGGGCTCATCAGGGACATTAGTCTCAGGTCTAGGTGTGGCAGGTCTAGGTGATGGTGGTAATGGGTCATCAGCAGCAACAGATGCAGATGCATCAGCAGCAACTGAAGTCCCTTCACCAGCAGCATTGGATGCATCAGCATCAGCTGCATTTGGTGATGGTGGGACACTGACATTGTCAGCAGGATCTGGGTTGTCAGCAGGATTGGCATTTTGTAACATGGCAGGTAATAATGGTAAATGTTGGCCTGCAAAATTCATTTTCATCAGAGCAAACATTTTGGGAGTCAACCGATTCACTATCTTAGGGGATGGGTTTATGGTCTGAATACCTAAGATAATTTGAAGAAATCTAGGGTACATTAAAAATCTGTTTTTATCACCAAAGATATTTTCAACCATCCCATCAAAAATATATTTGCCCCAATTAAATATTCTACCCTGAGATAGACAAACAAGACCAGACGCAATGGGACTTGGACATTGGTCCCAACCACCTGTCTTAACACTCATACACTAGAGTAAAGTATGAATCAGAAATCTCCATTGAGGAGATAACTTATTTTTAAAGAATGTACAACTACCAGTGACAGGATAACCTATAGCAGCCATACCATCATTGATTTCTTGTCTGGAAAGATCATATTCCCCATGTTCCTCAGGAAATCGGAGCTGTACACGAATCAACTCCTCCGTAATGATGACTTCGTGCTCATCAATGGTGGCAACGATGTCGTCCTCCTTTCCCACAATGTGTCTGACCTTAGCTGTTGCCCAAAACTGCTTAATCAACGAATCATACACCTTTACTGGACAATAAGTGAGTGCATAGCGAATAGATGACCCACGAAGAAACGTTAACACCTCATCATAACCAACACTTCTTGAAGATGACTCTAAGTATGCAACCTTGTTATGATCATCCTTGTAGCGAAGTGTTGTCATTGTGTTGGATGAATGATCTAGGGTTCGAAATGAGAAAATTAGGGTTTGATAGAATTTTGAGAAATTGAAATGAGAGAAATGCAATTTTAGTTTGGGTTGCCAAATATATCACTTTAAATTGCTGCAATTCTGCGCACGTAACATTGACCAATTGACTTAAAGAGGTTTGACCAATCGGCAGCAACACTTGGTCAATCGGCAGCAATAAGAGGTTTGACCAATCGGCAGTAATGAGGTGGTTTGAACAAAGTCAACCTTCCGAATTCAGTCATTAGGAATAAACCTCCAGAATTAAAACACAACACCAACCAACAATAAATTTGCATTAATCACCTTCTCATTATAAAAGCCCTTTTTTCTCAAATCACCTACCTTCATTATCACAATAACTTCATCAAACCAAAGAAAATCATGAGTTCTTCTAAAATTCCAATCATCGAAATCTCATCAGATTCTTCCTCCTCCAGTGACTCAGGGTGGAAAAACTACTTTCCCAAAACAGCATCATCTTCTCAAAACAAAGGTAAGGCCAAGGTTGAGGAAGATTCATATTCATCTGATCCTCTTCCATCTACTCCTTCGTCATTTGAGTACTCTAGCTCTGATGATGAAGGAACATCAGAGCTGAAGTCCTTGACTTATTGTCAGGGTGAATGGGAGACATATCCTCCCAATTTTCCCATCACGGATAAGCTAAGGGAAGAGATGAAGGCAACTGTGGCTCTGCTAACTGAAGAGATGGAAAGGACAACTGCAACCTTCTATAAAGTACCGATACCAAAAGGTAATGCAGATCTTCGAGAAGACTCCAGCCATGAAAAACCTAACCCTCGAATTCGAAACAATCGACAACGTGAAAGCCAAGATCCAAGACAAAGAAAGAATCCCATCAGACCAACTCCTCAGCCAAGTCAACCATCTGCAAGGTCACGCCCCAGAACACATCAGAGGCAAACTACCTCAAGCTCTTCAACTCCAGCCCCTGAACCAAGACAGCCACTCCCAGTGGTGTTGGCACTTCCAGTCCCCCATGTGTATGAAGAAATTAGTCGTCAAAGGGGTAGGAGGTTCATGCCTGATTATATGGGTAAGGGAAAAGGGAAGATGGAATAGGTGGTAGGGTTTAGGTCGAGTGATGTTTGTAGGTTGGTATGATGTATGAATGATGTTGATAGGTAGCTTTTGGGAATTGTAACTGAATGTACTCATCTTAATCATGATGAATGGAAATTATGTCTTAAGTTTTAATTCCAAGCATTGAAAGATTGAAAGCTGCAAAACAAAGTTAGCTAACAAAAGACACTAAAAACCTGCAAAACAAAATTAGAGAAACACAAAACATAAACATAAATGAATGAAAGACAAAATTACAAGTATTAGCCTCCCCTCAAAACCAGCAAACAAGAATATAACAACATGATTAGCCAAACTGGACAATTACCAAGGATACCATAGAGAATAAGCCATCCCCCCTCCAAAGATTTGATTATAATAGGCAGGCCTGAAATCCCTCTGAAAATATGAAGAGGTACCAGTAGGAATGGTTCCCTGAATATTAGCAGGAACAGAGGTACCAGCAGGAACAGGTCTATCAGCAGAAAAGGGAGCTCTATAAAAGTTCATTCCTGCTGCTTGTGGAACATATGGAGGTATATGTTTAACATTTCTCCACAATGATCTGGTCTGTTGTTGCCCACCATTCATTCTTTTCTCATGATAATCACAATCTTTAATGAGATGATATTGACTACCACACACAAAACATGACTTCTTCCTAACAGCCTTGTTCTTACTATAACCTTTCTTAACATAGACAACATTGTCACTAGCGGAACTAGAGACACATTTGTTTTTAAACGAATTAATTGAGCTGTTGTCTGAAAATGCTGATTTAGAAGGAGTTTTATCATTAGTTGAACTTGAGGGCTCATGATATTTGGGTGTGGATGACTTTTCACTTGAGTCACATGAAACAAAGTCTTTAGACTTTGCTTCTGAGGACTTATCACTTGTGGAACAAGAGACACAGTCATTAGATTCAGGTAAGTCACTGGACTTTTTACCATAAACCATTTGTGACTCATCTGAGTCAATGTCAAAGAGAGAGTGGACAGGGGTAGGCATAAAAACTCCTCTTATAGGTGGAGGAACAGCATTCATTCCACCTTCTTCGACAAACTTAACAGGAATTTTATAGTCTACAGGTTCAGGGTTAAAAACACTATACTCATTAGGGTCATAGACTTGATCTTGCCCTATGTAGTCACCAAACCCTAAACCACGTTTAGTTCTTACAGACATAGAACTATCAACTAACTTGTTTAGGTTTTTAGATGAATCTTTCCATTTATCAAACCTAGCCAAGGTATTGTCTAGCTTAGTCTGCACATCCTGTTTTTCTAACACCATCTTAGCTTTTTGAGACTCAGAATGTTTAAGCTCATTAGTGGTGTTTTTCAAGTCCCTCTCTAAAACCCTTATCTTTTCCTCATAAGCTAACTGATTCTTTTGAAACCAAACCTTTTGTTTTTCTAAGGTTTTAACTGCATTATCATAAGCTTGAACCTTAATAAAGTATTCATTATACTTAGATTTCATATCATCATATTCTTTATTAAGAGTTGAGTACAATTCTTGACAAGCAGGATTACATCTTTGTACCTGTGATGGGAATCCCATTAGAGCATATTCTTCCAAATTTTCTTTTACTTGATAGGATTCATCTTTTTCAGTCAGCATTTCCATAGACTTATTATGGAACAAACTCCTAATCTTCATTGCGCACATTTCAAATCTATCACCTGATAGCGACATTGTGAAAAGATTCAAGAGAGACAATTCAACAATGTTTCCTTCTTTATCAGAGATCCTCACCAGGCTCTGATACCACTTGTAGGATCGAGTACTTCGAGCTTTGATTGAGCTTGGTTAAACGAGAACCTCTAGGTGTAAGACTTGTGTTTATGCGGAAACTAAACAACAAGAATATTAAAGAAGAAAAGACAATGATCCTCTATGGATCAGACTATGAACTAAGAATTGTGTTATTGAATATTGTAATCGTTAAAGGTACATTAAACTCATGGACGGGATGTTTCTTTTATAATCATAAGAAACCCTAACCCTAACCCGTCTTACAAGAAAACGTGTGAAGAGATAAACGAGATCTCTTCTAAAAATAAATCTAACAAACTTTCTAAACCTACGGATAACAAACAATAATATCCGCAGCAATAAACACTATCGGCAGAAACAAAACAATACTATTGGCAGGAACCAACCGCAGCAGCAATGAATAACTATCGGCAGGAACCAGCTTCACTATCGGCAGCAATGAGAAATTTCTTATTTCTCAGAGATCCTAACATCAGTTGATTTGTGCACATCTGCACAACTCTGCACAAGAAATCCATAGTGCAGGTCTGCAACAATTTTCTAGATCCATAATCAGTGCTTATTTGTGTTATTTTTAAGCTTAAATTTTGGTTTCTCAGTAGTTTGGTATTTGATCTTTGCTTATTCCCAAAAATCAGCCCTTTCTCAAGCTTCTTTAAGCTTTAAATTAAGCTCAAAAGTCCCCTATTCAAGCAAGCACATACTGAGAGATCAGTATATACTTGCTTTGAATAGCCCTTTTCTCAGCTTATTTTTAAGCCCTAAATAAGCTCTATTTGGTCTGAGTTTTGGTTTTAAGTGATCCTCAGTAGGTGAATTTTAAGAATCATCAATCTTTGTGGTGTTTAGTGCTTATTTAAGTGCTTAAATATAAGCTTGAAATTTCCTAGAAATCCAAAATAGTGCCCTGCGCACTCAGCAGACTTATTGCTTATTTTGGAGTGTTCAGTGCTTATTTCTAAGTCATTTTGCTTATTCAGTGTTCATTCTAGCTTTTTATTAGTTGTTTTGCTTATTTCATCTGTTGCTTTAGCTTATTTAAAGCTTAAACAACTTTTCATCAAAAACCTTGGGCTTAATCCTTTTTAGCCTACTGATCAGCAAACCTTAGCTGATTTCTGAGCTTATTGGTGATTTTCATAAAAAGTGGTAGTTGTAAAATTTGCTTATCTCAGTGTGCTTATTGTGTTTCAATCATAAAAATCAAAAAATAAAATAAAAGCAAAAAGGTCAGGGGTGGGATTCGAACCCTGGTCTCTCAGATAAACACACACACACTCAACCATCTGCCCTAGGGTCTTTATCAGTAATACCCTTGCATTTTTTTTATTTAAACCTTGTTTTTTTTAATTAAGCTTATTTTTCATTTTGCTTATTATCAGCTTATTAGAATAAGTTGATACCTTGTTCATATTTTTCCTAGGTCTGTCATATCATTAAGTAATATTAGAAAAAGTTTCAGAATTTTTAGAATAGTTTTAGTATTTTTAATTAATTTTTCTTTTAAGTTTAGTTTTTAATTCATAATAAAAAATATAAAAGTCAAAAAAATATAAATCTTTTTTCTAAAATTTTCTTTTATTATTTAGGATTTAAGAAAAATAATTTTACACTTGTAAGATTAGATTTCCTAATATTTCACTTTTTAGTCCCGTTTTAAATTTTCCGTAACGCGTTTTTTATATAATTTGTTAACCTTAATTTTATTTTGAGAATTTGTTTCTCATTATTTAATTAGAACATCATAAAAAAGCAAAAAATTCCTTATCCCACTCATCACTCACTTTAATCCAAACCTTACACGGTTGTCCATTTCATCCTCGTTGGGAAACGACCCGGGTAATCACTTACCTGGTATCACACACACAAACGTGAGTTTTTGCAAGTTAGCCTTTTTCCTAAAGGGTTGATTTGTCTTTATTCACGCGTATCCGTCTGCATATTATTTATATATACACTTTAGCACGGATCAAATTTTGGCGCCGCTGCCGGGGAGGTTGTGTTGCGACAATATCGTTGAGATTTTTAACGATTAGTGATTTGAGATCCTTCCTTGTGAAGTTCCTATTTCCCATAAACCCATATAAAATACAAAAATATTTTTCCTTTTCTTTTATATATAATATCATATAAAAATAAAAACCCAAAAACATTTTCTGTTTTATTGTAAAATAAAAGATAAAAGCAAAATTAATATAATATTCCTCAACTTGGGTATTATCATAATAAGTTCCCAAACATCAGATTAAAACTTGCCTTTGTGTCGCTTGCGAATTCGGCTCACCTTTGATTGATAAACAAACTCTAACGGAGGTTTAAGGAGGGTTTGACATTAAATTGTCGAACCGAAAGAAGCGGGTTTTTAAGGAGCATTTATTGCCCACCTTTGCTTCTCCGCCACTCTGTGCGTTTTTCAGTCAGAGAGCTACCGTACGCTTGTTGATTTAAGGTTTTAAGTTCCTTGTGTTTTGCTTCGATCTTGATTTAATTGAAATATTTTACTAAGTGCATGCGCACTCGTTCTTCTAGGTCATCAAGCCCTTTTCGTGAGCTTGTAAACATACCTCGAAGACGTCGTAGACGTTCTGCCCCATCAGTCGTACCTGAGGGACGTATTGACCCCAAAAACCCTGTCATCATGGCAGATTTGCCGATGAATGAGCTTCTCCAAGCACCCATCGAGGGTTATGGAGATGCCATTGTTGTTCCAGCCATCGTGGCTGATAGTTTTGAACTCAAAACCGGGTTACTGAATCTTGTAACCTCAAGTCAATTCTATGGTTTTGAGAGGGATGATCCTCATGCTCACATTCGATGGTTTAACAAGATTACATCTACCATCAAATACAAGAATGTCCCTTCTGAAGCAATCAAGCTTCTTCTATTCCCATTTTCTCTCGAGGGACAAGCCCGGATATGGCTTGAAAAACAACCCCCTCGTTCAATTGAGACATGGGAGGATTTAGTTACAAAGTTTGTAAACGAATTCTTTCCCCCGTCTAGAACGACAAGTCTTAAAAATGAAATCATCAAATTCACACAAAGATTTGATGAATCGTTTAGTGACGCGTGGGATCGTTTCAAAGAATTGCTTCGTAAATGTCCTCATCATGGTTTCACCGAGTTGATGCAAATCGACACTTTCTATAATGGTGTGAGCCAATCTGACCAAGATTCTCTCAATGCCTCCGCTGGAGGTAACTTTTTGAGCAAAACCACCAAAGAAGCTTTAGCGATTATTGAAAATAAGTCTAAAGTCCGTACTGCACGAACAAAGCCATATCATTCTCAGGCTAGTGCTGATCCTTCTACTTCATCTCCTGTGAGTACTTCTAGCACCGAAGCTAAGATTGACAAGCTCACGGACGCAATTCAAGCTTTGGTTCTCTCAAACCAAAAGAAAGTCACTTTCACACAAAATCCTTCACATGCTGAAGTGAAGAAAGTGGAAGCCTGTGTTACTTGTGGTGGCCCTCATGCATACTACAACTGTACTGCCACCAATGGTAGTCCTTTTGAAGCTAATGCTATAGCCGGTACTTCAAATCAGGGAGGTAATCAATACCATCCTCAATTGGAACCAAGTTACTGAGCTAACAGCTACCAAGGACCACCCGGTTTCAATCAGAACCAGAATTTGCAAAACCGAAACCAAAACCAACCTCGAATGAACCAAGGTTATCAAAACCAAGGGAATTTCAATTCTGGACAAAATCAAGGTTTCCAACACCAAGGAAACTTTAACCGAAACAATTTCAACCAGGGAAATCATTTTCAAGGAAATGGTAATCCAAATCAAGGGAATTTTCAACATCAAGGTTATAATCAAAATAACCGAATCCAAAATTTCCCTAACCAACCTCAGGCCATTCTCCCAGCCCCACAACCATCATCTGATGAGTTATTGAGGCAATTCATGAAAGCTCAAGAGGACACAAACAGGTTGTTGGTCAGCCAGATCTCTGAGATTAAAAAGTCTTTAAATGATCAACCTTCGGGCTCAGGAAAACTTCCGAGTAACACGATCGCTAACCCGAAGGGCGATGTCAAGGCGATCACAACCCGAAGTGGTGCTTCATATGATGGACCCACTATTCCTACTACCACTTCTTCTTCTTCTCCTCCCAAGGTAGTGGATAGTGAACCTGAGGTGACTAAGGACAAGGTACTTCCTACTAATAACAGAGGTACCGACAACGTCCAACCTCAAGTTGTCCCGAAAACCAAACCCAAACCAGGAGTTTTCTTTGAACCTCCTGAAACCCCGGTTGAAAACCCTAAATCCAAACCTTCTATTCCCTACCCATCACGTTTAAATGAGCAAAAGCTCCGCGAAAAGGCTAGTCAACAAATGGATAAATTCTTTCAAATCTTTCAAGAATTACATTTTGACATAAGCTTTGCGGATGCTATCATTCTGATGCCCAAGTTTGCATCCACAATCAAACACTTGTTAAGCAACAAGGAAAAACTGTTTGAAATGGCAAAAACTCCATTAAATGAGAACTGCTCAGCAGTTATCTTGAAAAAGCTTCCCGAGAAGCTTGGAGATCCTGGAAAGTTTCTAATACCTTGTGTATTTTCGGGAATGGTTGAATGCTATGCCTTGGCCGATCTTGGTGCAAGCATCAAACTGATGCCTCATTCAGTGTGGAAGAAACTTTCTCTTCCGGATCTTACTCCTACATGCATGACTCTTGAGCTTGCAGATCGTTCAATATCTCATCCACGTGGCATTGCTGAGGACGTATTTGTGAAAGTAGGAAAGTTCCATTTTCCAGCTGAATTTGTGGTTGTTGATTTCGATGCTGATCCTAGGGTTCCTCTCATTCTTGGAAGAGGATTCCTAAGAACAAGCCATGCTCTCATTAATGTATTTGAGCATGAAATCACATTACGTGTGGGTAATGAAGCTGTTACCTTTAACCTCGATCAAACTTCGAGGTACTCCTCAAATTATGATTCTGAATCGGTTAACCGAATCGATATCATTGATATTGCTTCATAGGAGTACTCTCAAGAGTTTCTTGGTTATTCTCATAATTCTGTGAGTGGGGATCCCACCACATCTTCTCTGCCTATCATTTCCGACTCTTCCCCTTCCCTCACTCCGTTTGAGGGAAGTGATTTCATTTTGGAAGAGATCGAGGCTTTTCTCAAGTGTGATTCATTTCTGGAAGGAATTGATAACGCTGAGATTGATCTGGAGGGAGATATTCTTCTTCTTGAGAAATTGTTGAATCAGGACAATTCTCCTCCACTCCCTCCCGTTGAACTTCATAATGAGGAAATCAAATCAGTTGAGAAAACTGATGTGTAGCGTGTGTCGTTGCGGTTTAGCAGTTTTAATGCCTACTCAAGTTTTAAATTTATATTTAGCCGACTTATCAATAACACACACACTTAACGAGCAGTGTACCCGGTCAGTATGAATATAATGGTAAGTAGAGTGTCGATCACTAAGAGTGGAACGTATTATCTAGTTATTCTAATCAGTATTTTAATATATTAAGTTAGCTATACAACCTATTCTAACGCAAGGGGGTTCAGCCTGAGAGACTAGCACGATTTGGTTGCAATTAAATAATAAACTAAACCAATAGGCACGAATCAGCAAGTAGCACACACGTACACAGATAAATACTCGAGACAATAAGAGGGCTGTCCTTATGATAAGTAGTTTGTCACTTGTTTTATTGCTAGTGTTATATGAAGTGTATAGTTCGATGCAACGCACCGAGATTAAGTCCTTTCTCGTTGGTTCTAATCTTATCGGCGAGTAAACCCTTAATGATTACTTATGACTATCCTATTTATCTTTCTCCTACTTTTCTACAGACCATAGAATGCATAGGCGATCTAATAAATAGGCGAGGGCAGAGGCATGGCGACCCGATCAACGCTCAGCTAGACACAGAGGTTATCAATGCACTAATAAAAGTCACCAATGACATCAACATATAAACTTTAATTAATGAGAAAGCAGTTTTAAGGGAGTGCAATCTTTCCGTTGTCACATTACACAAGCCACCAATCTTGATGAATTAAAGTTTACTAACACAATAAAACAAAACTACTTAATGAATTAAACACATGCAGCACCTTCTTACAGCTCTTGTATCTTTGATTTGGGTGTGTCTTGTGCTGCTGCCTTGACTGAATTCGTCCTAGGTTTCTGGTCTTCGGTCTTCGTATATAATATGTGTCACGAAATTCGTCTGGTCTTGGGGTATTTATAGTTTCTGTCTGAGGGTAAGATGCGGCGCATCTAGTAAGTAGATGCGGCGCATTTACTTAACTTCGCGTGGGGTCCAAGATTATAATATTCAGGAATATTCGTACACCGCCAGAAGATGCGGCGTATCTTTATCTTTGGATGCGGCGCATGTCCTCTTGTATCTTGGATCGTATCTGGTGAAATATTGATAGTGATGCGGCGTATGTGATAAGCAAGATGCGGCGCATCTGGAGCAGATTAGTCTTGATCTTGTACATTTCAGTAGACTCTTAACTTCTTGCATGTTTTGCTCCATAATTAGTCCAAAATCGCCAAGTTTCACCAAATGCTTGTTTTCAACTGAGAATTACAAAAGTAAACGATTAAGTATCAATCCTCATACATAATATAATAAAACAAGTCAAATAATTAGGATAAATGATAGTAATAAAATGTACTTATTTGAGTTCATCAAATATCCCCCCACTTGAACTTTACTTGTCCCCAAGTAAACCTTAGAATTAATCTTATGAATATGTATCCTAAAAGATATTAGGATTTATTTTTATATTTAAGCATGTATTCGTTTTTGCCATAATCACACAACTAAACACTTAACGAATTAGAAGTAGAATAAAAATATTTCGATAAAAGCAAATCTAATCGTTTAACTGTCCAGTCGCGACGAATATTCTATCATAAGCTTGGCAAGTATACACATCTCCTCCACTAAAGCCAAGGAATAACAAGTCTAAAGCGGTAAAAAGGGTTTTGAGGCTTAAGGGTTAATTACTCTTCTTAATCACTATCGATCTCAAATTCCAGAAAAGGCGACAAAATCACAAATACATGATCGAATCCACGAACACGATACTTGCAATTGCTCAAATCCTTAACTCGAATAGGCTAAAGATAGGTCCAAACTTCACCAATAATAATATATCAAAAAGGGCGACAAAATCATAAATACATAGCCGAATCCACGACTACGATACTTAAGATTGCTCAAATCCCTAATCTCAATAAATCAAAGGTTTAGTTGGATAAAGAATAATAAAGGGTATGGATAATATTTGGGATATAAATTGGTGTAAAATGAAAAATAAACAAAACAAATAAATTAAAATCCTAAGTGTGGTTAATCACTATCCCAACCATCCCATGAATAAGACTCATATCATTGAATAACTCACGCTTTAACACTTGAAACACACGCTTTAGGTAGACACGAATTATACTCAACAAGATCTTAATCAAAGAATAAACCTTAGTTGACGTTCCCATAACTGCCAACTCCCATTCAATCCATAAATATATAACAACTAGTGGTGATATCGACCACTTACATAACTTTACATCGTTGGTTAAATCAAACATCCAACTTTTTTTTTTTTTTTTTTTTTTTTTTTTTTTTTTGATAACATAAACATAGATGTGTAAAATTTCACCACATCACCAAAACAATAATTCTGGATAATTTTTCCATACTTTTCATGACTTCAGAAATAACGGTAATAGTGAAAGTAGTAAACACACGAAAAATAAACTCAAAGATATACAATATTTACTTTCACTCCAATTGCATTGTGCAATTTCCCGACCTAACCATAGATAATGAATTACGCACGCGAACACAGGTAATGTAAGGAAACACACTTTGCCTATAGCAATTAACCAACCACGGATTCTAATCTACAGGGTAGGCTAAGGTGTAAGGGTGTAACGAAACATTTTAACAAAGGTGTAAGAAACGAAAGGAATGGCTCTGAGTGTTTTTCTAGGGGTATCTTACTCTAAAAATGAGAGTAACAAAAGGTTTATATGGGGGTTAACTAACCAGTGTAGTTAGCTAATATCACATAACATATAAGGCTATTTGGGTGTAATCCTAGAAATTTACCAATTTAGACAAGTCATTCCAATTATATAAATAATACTTATTATGGTGGTCTCGAATAGTATACAAGCCAAGTTCTAAAGTTTACAAGTCACCGGCACACTCATAGATTTGTGAATTTTGAAAAATCACAATTTTTGAAAATAACGTCATGTGTGCAGCTATGCAACTTAGACTTTAAACAAAAACATGCTAAAAAATTTTAAAGTTTTGATATATTAAGCACATTTTAAGCATATTTTGAAAAGTTTAGGACAAGTAAGTGTTAAGTGTTCTAATTCTCCAATCCCCCCACTTAAGTTAAACAACGTCCTCGTTGTTTGTATAAAAGGTTAAAAACTGGAAAATAAAAGAATTAGAACAGGAAAACTCCCCTGAGATTTGCTCGGTATGATCCTCCATTTGTATAAGAGCAAAAATCATCTTTCTTGTGGATTAGAACGTTTAGGCTTCATAATAGATGTATCCACAGGAAATGCAGGAATCTATAATACCACCAAGGTTTTAAAACACACCTAAGATAAGAAAGGTTCAAACTTGCATAATACATTAGTAGTTAGGTAAAAATAAAACATAAAAAATAAAAATGAAAATCATCAGGTCAGTCGATGCGCCGTATCTTATTGAAAAAGATACGCCGTATCGAGCCTGGAATAAATACGGATTAGAATAAAAGATGTGCCGCATCCTTAACCAGGGATGCGCCGCATTAAAATAAACTGATAAAAAGTTTTAAATTCGAAAATAAAAATATGCGGAAAAATAAAGATATGACCATTGCAGGAGATGCGTCGCATCTCAGGATTGAGATGCGCCGTATCCTCTGCGGCCTGACTGACTCAATACAAAATCAGAAAATAAAATAAAAGATAAGCATGGGTTGCCTCCCACGAAGCGCTTGTTTTTGTTCGAGTCACGAGCCTGACTCCACCCTTATTTACTGTGTAATAGGGTGTTGTTCCCTCCACTTGGAATCAAGTGCGGGTGATAATAGCAATAAACACGAAAAGAGTGTAAATTTGCTAGTAAAGATGGAAGAAATACATAAAGATCATACCTTGGCAATATATGTACATCTTCCCTATTCTTACCCGGTTTGGTTGATAAATTGGATGGCTTGACCACTTCATCTGAAAGAGTAGTATGTAGAGGAAAAATGAGTCTCCTTTCTTCTTGGTTAGTCTCTTTGGTAGTAAGGCGTCCCTTGACTTCCGCAGAAGATGAGAAAGGGTCTTTGGCAAGTAAAAGTTCGAGTTCCTCTATATACTTCATAGGGTCCAAATCATCATCTTCATCAATCATAGCAATGTTTAAGAGCTCATCACCAAATTCTTCTTCAAGCTCCACCAAATACTGGTTGATCACAGGTGCTTCAATAGGTAGTGTAATATACTCCACCTTATTATCCTTTTGTTTTGCAACCTGTTTAGGAAAACTAGCAAGATTATTAGTAACGGGATCAATAGTATTTAATAGATTTGTACCACTTTGCGTTGTAAGTGACTCCAATTCATCTTGTGAATCTCCATCTTCAACTAGTGGTCTTGCAATTTCAGCATCGTCCCGAATTTCATCCTTAAATAAGTAATCCCAGATTTCTTCAAATTCCCTCGTTGTGTCAAAATCTGGTTGAGGTATGTCATTATAAAAAATGGCATCAAATGGTTCGAAATCAAAATTAGAATACTTTTCATCTTCATCCGTTGGATTGTCTAATGGTGGTAATACGATTGCAGAATATTCTTCAACGTAGGGTTCTGTATACACATCATCTTGTGCAATCTCCAGAGAAAAAGTATTATCAAGAACAATTGCCGGAATTGGTTTCACGGTATATGAATCCTCTTCATCATCATTTGACATACACCAAGTGTGTTGAAACGGCAGTTTGTTTCTTTCTTTCTTTGACTTTTCTTGTCCTAAAATCAAGTATTCTTCCATAGTGATTTCTTTCGTCTCAATGACTTGTGCACCATATCTTGCTCTTTTCCAATCATACATCTGATTATTGCTCAAGGCTCTTTCCTCTATAAGCTTGATATATTCTTCCATTGTAATATCCGGATCGTCCATCTTCCTGAAATAAAACTTACTCGTGCAAAAGAAGGGTGAAACGATCAAAGTAAAATAAAAGCTTCTGATATCTGCTGACGATGCGCCGTATCCAAAAAGATGGATACGCCGTATCTTATAATTGTTAAAATTAAATCAGACTTTTATTCAGAAAATAAATACGCCGCTTAGGAAATTAGAATGCGCCGTATCTGTTTTAATTATCAAAAATCGATATTTATTTAAAATTAAATGCGCCGTATTAACAAAAGTTAATGCGCCGTATTTTCGTTACGTTTCAAAATATAAGATTTTTGATTCAGAAGATACGCCGTACCGACAGAGATCGATGCGCCGTATCTGTTTAATTAATCGAAAACTGTTTTTAATTAAAATAATAGATACGCCGTATCTGCTAAAGCAGATGCGTCGTATGGCGTTAACGTTTAGAAAAAAAAATTATTAAAAACAGATACGCCGTATCTTGGGAAAAGATGCGTCGTATCGCTTTATCGCTTAGAAAAAATTTCTTATTAAAAACAGATACGCCGTATCTTGGGGAAAGATGCGTCGTATCGAATTAATTAAACGCGTTGTATTTTATAAAAAATTGAACGCAATACGCCGTATCTGATAAATCAGATGCGCCGTATCGTTCGATTTAGCTCAGTACAACGATAGCAGAAAACAAAAAATACGAAAAATAAAAACAAAAATAAAAACACACGAAAATAAACACAAAATAAAAGCAAACAAATAACACACAAAAACAGAAAATATGCAAAATAGTACAATGAATGCAAATTAATCTAATATACAACAAAATTAGCGGTTAGATTAAAAATTAAAAACATAATTAAAATACTAATCAAATTAACAGATAATAACAATTCACTCCCCGGCAACGGCGCCAAAAACTTGATGCGTAGCGTGTGTCGTTGCGGTTTAGCAGTTTTAATGCCTACTCAAGTTTTAAATTTATATTTAGCCGACTTATCAATAACACACACACTTAACGAGCAGTGTACCTGGTCAGTATGAATATAATGGTAAGTAGAGTGTCGATCACTAAGAGTGGAACGTATTATCTAGTTATTCTAATCAGTATTTTAATATATTAAGTTAGCTATACAACCTATTCTAACGCAAGGGGGTTCAGCCTGAGAGACTGGCACGATTTGGTTGCAATTAAATAATAAACTAAACCAATAGGCACGAATCAGCAAGTAGCACACACGTACACAGATAAATACTCGAGACGATAAGAGGGCTGTCCTTATGATAAGTAGTTTGTCACTTGTTTTATTGCTAGTGTTATATGAAGTGTATAGTTCGATGCAACGCACCGAGATTAAGTCCTTTCTCGTTGGTTCTAATCTTATCGGCGAGTAAACCCTTAATGATTACTTATGACTATCCTATTTATCTTTCTCCTACTTTTCTACAGACCATAGAATGCATAGGCGATCTAATAAATAGGCGAGGGCAGAGGCATGGCGACCCGATCAACGCTCAGCTAGACACAGAGGTTATCAATGCACTAATAAAAGTCACCAATGACATCAACATATAAACTTTAATTAATGAGAAAGCAGTTTTAAGGGAGTGCAATCTTTCCGTTGTCACATTACACAAGCCACCAATCTTGATGAATTAAAGTTTACTAACACAATAAAACAAAACTACTTAATGAATTAAACACATGCAGCACCTTCTTACAGCTCTTGTATCTTTGATTTGGGTGTGTCTTGTGCTGCTGCCTTGACTGAATTCGTCCTAGGTTTCTGGTCTTCGGTCTTCGTATATAATATGTGTCACGAAATTCGTCTGGTCTTGGGGTATTTATAGTTTCTGTCTGAGGGTAAGATGCGGCGCATCTAGTAAGTAGATGCGGCGCATTTACTTAACTTCGCGTGGGGTCCAAGATTATAATATTCAGGAATATTCGTACACCGCCAGAAGATGCGGCGTATCTTTATCTTTGGATGCGGCGCATGTCCTCTTGTATCTTGGATCGTATCTGGTGAAATATTGATAGTGATGCGGCGTATGTGATAAGCAAGATGCGGCGCATCTGGAGCAGATTAGTCTTGATCTTGTACATTTCAGTAGACTCTTAACTTCTTGCATGTTTTGCTCCATAATTAGTCCAAAATCGCCAAGTTTCACCAAATGCTTGTTTTCAACTGAGAATTACAAAAGTAAACGATTAAGTATCAATCCTCATACATAATATAATAAAACAAGTCAAATAATTAGGATAAATGATAGTAATAAAATGTACTTATTTGAGTTCATCAAAAACCGATGAATTTCCTGAGGTCGAACTCAAAGACTTACCACCTCATCTTGAGTACGCATTTTTGGAGGGTGATGATAAATTAACCGTCATTATTGCTAAAGATTTAAGTGATGAGGAAAAGACTGCTCTAATAAAGGTCTTGAAGTTACACAAGCAAGCCATTGCTTGGAAACTCTCCGACATAAAGGGTATCAACCCTGAATTTTGTACTCACAAGATATTAATGGAGGATGACTTTAAACCAGCAGTCCAACATCAAAGAAGGGTGAATCCTAAAATCCACGATGTTATCAAACAAGAGGTTCTCAAACTTCTTGATGCAGGATTGATTTATCCCATCTCTGATAGTCCTTGGGTTAGTCCCATTCACTGTGTTCCAAAAAAGGGTGGCATAACTGTTGTCACAAATGATGAGAATGAGTTGATCCCAACTCGATTGGTTACGGGGTGGCGTGTTTGCATTGACTATCGTAAGTTAAATGATGCCACCCGAAAAGACCACTTTCCTCTACCCTTTATGGACCAAATGCTTGAGAGGTTAGCAGGGAACGAGTACTATTGTTTCCTTCATGGTTTCTCGGGTTACTTTCAAATTCCCATTGATCCACAAGATCAAGAAAAGACCACCTTCACATGCCCCTATGGAACCTTTGCTTATAAACGTATGCCTTTTGGCTTATGCAATGCTCCAGGCACATTCCAAAGGTGCATGATGTCCATATTCTCCGACATGATCGGGAAAACTATGGAGGTCTTTATGGATGACTTCTCGGTCATTGGGGATTCATTCAAAACATGTCTCTCCCATTTAGAAAACATGCTGAAATGGTGTGAAGACACCAATCTTTGTCTAAATTGGGAGAAGAGTCATTTTATGGTCAAAGAGGGCATTGTCCTCGGCCATAAGATATCAAAGAACGGGATTGAGGTTGACAGAGCTAAAGTTGATGTCATTTCTAAATTACCTCATCCCACTACCGTCAAAGGTATTAGGAGTTTTCTGGGTCATGCCGGTTTCTATCGTAGATTCATACAAGATTTTTCTAAAATCGCCCGGCCTATGACTCATCTCCTTGAGAAGGATGCTCTTTTTATCTTCTCACCCGAGTGCATCGAAGCTTTTGAAACATTAAAGAAAAAGCTTACTGAAGCACCCATTCTGGTTGCCCCCGACTGGGATTTACCCTTTGAGCTCATGTGCGATGCAAGTGATTTTGCTATCGGTGCAGTCCTGGGGCAACGAAAAGCCAAACACTTTCAGCCTATCCACTACGCAAGTAAAACCATGACTGAAGCTCAAACTCATTACACCACTACAGAAAAGGAATTATTAGCTGTGGTGTATGCCTTTGAGAAGTTTCGGCCATATTTGATCTTGACGAAGTGTGTACTGTATACAGATCACTCGGCTCTCAAATATCTCTTTGCAAAACAAGATGCAAAGCCGAGATTGCTCCGTTGGGTTCTCCTCCTGCAAGAATTTGATATCATTATACGTGATAAAAAAGGAGCTGAGAACCTAGCTGCTGATCATCTATCCCGATTAGAGAACCCACACCAAGATGTTTTCGAGAAAAAGGAAATAAATGAAACATTTCCTCTCGAGACACTCAATGCGGTTGCTTTTCGTGGAGATTCTACTACCCCATGGTTTGCTGATTTCGCAAATTACCATGCGGGTAACTTCATAGTGAAAGGGATGTCGACCCAACAAAAGAACAAATTCTTCAAAGATGTGAAGCATTACTTTTGGGACGACCCCTACTTGTTTAAAGTATGTGAGGATCAAGTCATCCGGCGGTGTGTTCACGGCCAAGAAGCCGTTGATATTCTTAAGGCTTGCCACAATGGACCCACAGGGGGACATCATGGTGCCAATTACACCGCCAAGAAGGTGTTTGATTCCGGTTTCTATTGGCCCACAATCTACCGTGATGCCCATGACTTAGTCAAATCTTTTGACTCTTGTCAACGTCATGGGAAGATCTCTCAAAAAGATGAAATGCCACAAAACGTCGTTCAAGTTTGTGAAATCTTTGACGTTTGGGGCATTGACTTTATGGGCCCGTTCCCGTCTTCACGAGGGAACAAGTATATACTCGTGGCTGTCGATTATTTGTCTAAATGGGTCGAAGCGAAAGCTCTCCCCACCAACGACGCTCGAGTAGTGTGTAAATTTTTGAAATCACTCTTTTCTCGGTTTGGAACTCCCCGTGCTATCATTAGTGATCGCGGTACGCACTTTTGCAATGAACAATTTGCAAAAGTCATGCTTAAATTCGGTATTACTCACCGTCTTTCTACCGCGTATCACCCACAAACAAGTGGACAAGTGGAAGTTTCAAATCGGGGTATTAAAAGAATCTTGGAATGGACTGTAGGAGAAAATCGTGCATCCTGGTCGGATAAATTGGATGATGCACTATGGGCCTTCCGAACAGCTTACAAAACACCCATCGGGTGTACGCCTTACAAGCTTGTGTACGGAAAAGCATGTCATCTTCCGATCGAATTAGAGCACAAAGCCTACTGGGCCTTGAAACATGCTAACTTTGACATCCAAACTGCGGGTGATCACCGTAAAGTTCAAATGAATGAATTAAATGAACTGCGTGATCAGGCCTACGAGAACTCTTTGATCTACAAAGAAAAGACAAAGAAGATTCATGACTAAAAAATAAAGAACCGCGTTTTTAACGTTGGTGATCGAGTCCTTCTTTTCAATTCAAGATTAAAGATCTTCTCAGGCAAACTCAAAACCCGTTGGTCTGGTCCATTCACTATTACAAAGGTTTATCCATATGGTACCATTGAGTTATCTCAAAATGACGGTCCAAATTTCAAAGTGAATGGTCATCGTTTGAAACACTACTTTGGAGAGGATATACCACCCATGGTTGTCCCGGATCTTCAAACTTTCCCCATGAACCAATGAATGCGGGGTCGAGTCAAGCTAAGTGACTCGGTGAACAAAAAATATTAGCACACCATATGGGTTTTCACCCATATTTCTGTCTTCTTTCTCTTTTCTAACACCTAAGTGTGGGGGAGTTGCCCCTGCTGTTGTATATCATATTAAAAAAATAAAAAAAATAAAAAAATAAAAAAATAATTGTTGTGTTTCCACTCTTGGCTAGTAGTATTACCTTTTTACGTTCTAAGTGTCGGCATAATAGCCGGTGCTTTGAATATTGAGGGCAATATTCAATTCTAAGTGTGGGGGGGAGAAATTCTGGCGAGTTTGATCACATGAGTACCTTCTAGTGCCCTAATACCCCCGTTTTGGCCAAAATTTAAAAAAAAATTTCATTTGGTGGAAGTGCTTTGCACTAACACAACAAATGGTTATCAGTCCACCATGTCTAACCCACATAAGGACTGGCTAATCCGAGAGCAAATGGCTCTAGGTAAAGATATCTCAAATCCGTTTATGGCTGACAATTTGCCAAAAATTGTATGGTATTCAACTCACCATATCTTTGATAGCGAAGAGTTGGCTAGCCCACAAGGTTATGGCTTGTGGTTAAGGCAGTAGAAAATCATAATTTGTAATCAGCTCACCAAGATGATAACTGTATTCTATCAAAGAGTTGGCTAGTCCAAAAGCAAACGGCTTTTGGTAAAGACAAATCAAATCCGTTGACAGCTGATGGTTTGCTTAAAATCATTTGGTTATCAATGTACCATAGTATCATACTAAAACATTGGCTACTCCAGAAGTAATGGCTATCTGGTAAAGAGACATAAAATCCATTAAATTTTCAAAAAGGATTGCTAGGGACTAGCAATAGTTTAGTGTGGGGGATTGATGAGTGTGTAAATACTCATCACTTTTGTCCCATCTGAACAGCAAAAACATTTAAAAACACTCATAAATGCTTCAAAATACAGAAAATATCCTTGAATTGTGTTTTTATCTGTTTCATGTGCAAAAGAATTGAAAACAGTTGAAAAATGAGCAAAGTTTCATAAATGGCAAAAATAGTCCCTAGGCATTCAAAAATGGAAATTCACAAATAGTCCCTGGGCATTCAAAAATGGAAATTCACAAAAGGTCCCTGGAAATAGTTTTGATTTTTGGCAGTTATGGTCCTTGGATTTTCAGAATAAGAGAACAATGGTCCCTAAGGTTTAATCCACTATCAAATCCTATCCTAAAAATAAACCCAGCCAAATTAACTAAACCCAACCCACACTTAAAAATAAACCCAACCCAAACTAAAACATTACCCAAGCCCAATCCCATAAATACCCAACCCGACCCCTTAGTTAACCCAGAAGGTTTGACTTCGGTCAAACCTTTCTTCTTCAATACCACCCCGCCAAAAACCATACCACCCTCACCCATAGTATTTCTCTGCACACCCACCCCCTCCTCCTATCTTACTTTACCTAACAAGCCAATATGCATTTATTGCTTCTTCCCCAGTACAAGTTATCAGAGATAGTGGATTTTTCCACTATCTCATTTTTGGTGCCAAAATCAGTTTCAAAGGCTGAGATCATTTCAAGGGCATCCAAGGGTGCAGAATGGATCAGAGAAGAAGATTAGACCTATCCCACTTTAGTTTAGTATATATAGAACATTTTGTAGCCATTAAAGGCAGTTAGTTAATTTAGCATAATCGTATTTCTTATTCAGTATTTGTAATTTTGTAATTTCAAGTTTCAGTTGTTAATGCAAGTTAAATTCAGTCTATTTAATCTAATTTCAAGCAATCTTGTACTCAGTTTCATTTATAATAGAATTTCAAGTTGTTGTTAAGTCGAATTAAGCTCAACTCATATTAATTACCAATCACAAGCCTCAACACCCTTGTTATAAGCTTATACAAGCTTATCTTAGCTTTTTGTAAGCTTATATAGTGATAATCAGTTCTAGTTCAAGAAAGCCAAGAAAAGTCAATGAAAATCAAATAAGCTCACAATAAGCTGTTCAGAAGGTATAAGCTATTCTGGAAGGCTTATATTGGGTTTCTAGCTTGTTGTTGACAAGCTAGGTGTTTCTGATTCTTAGTCCTTTGTTCTATAATCCATTCAGTTGTAAGCTTATTTTTCAAGTTTTGCATATTTACTGTACAATAGCTTAATATTAGCTTATTTCCATTATTTACTGCTTATTAATAGTTCTTAAGTATATTTAATCTATATTATCAGTTTTTAATAGCCTTTGTTTCATTTTACTTAAAAAACTCATAAAAAGCCAAAAATAGCCAAATAGAGTATAGCTTATTGTATTGCTTATTTCTGTTTTAAAAGTTGTTAATTATAGTTAAATTAAGTTAGTTGATCAGTTAATAATCAAAATTATAGTTAAAATTGGTGTGCTACTTTGAAAACCACATATCAGTCCACACAAAGGACTGTTTGGGTTAAAACAGTCAAACTAGGTGTTACTGTACATTTGCATTAAGCTCAGCTTTGATCCAGCTTAATATAGTCCATATAAGTTGTTTGTAAGTTCTAATAAGCCACTTTAAGAGATATGGTAGTTTTTCTAGGTCTGTGGTAATTTCAGACCTTAAAAGGACCATATAAGCCAATATAAGCCACAAGCTTATTTAGCCCTTAACCTTGGTTTCTCTGAGGTCTTTTTAGTCCAAGTAGTCAATACTCAAGAGTTGGTTTAACCTCAGTTGATTTGTGCACATCTGCACAAGTCTGCACAACTCTGCACAAGAAATCCATAGTGCAGGTCTGCAACAATTTTCTAGATCCATAATCAGTGCTTATTTGTGTTATTTTTAAGCTTAAATTTTGGTTTCTCAGTAGTTTGGTATTTGATCTTTGCTTATTCCCAAAAATCAGCCCTTTCTCAAGCTTCTTTAAGCTTTAAATTAAGCTCAAAAGTCCCCTATTCAAGCAAGCACATACTGAGAGATCAGTATATACTTGCTTTGAATAGCCCTTTTCTCAGCTTATTTTTAAGCCCTAAATAAGCTCTATTTGGTCTGAGTTTTGGTTTTAAGTGATCCTCAGTAGGTGAATTTTAAGAATCATCAATCTTTGTGGTGTTTAGTGCTTATTTAAGTGCTTAAATATAAGCTTGAAATTTCCTAGAAATCCAAAATAGTGCCCTGTGCACTCAGCAGACTTATTGCTTATTTTGGAGTGTTCAGTGCTTATTTCTAAGTCATTTTGCTTATTCAGTGTTCATTCTAGCTTTTTATTAGTTGTTTTGCTTATTTCATCTGTTGCTTTAGCTTATTTATAGCTTAAACAGCTTTTCATCAAAAACCTTGGGCTTAATCCTTTTTAGCCTACTGATCAGCAAACCTTAGCTCATTTCTGAGCTTATTGGTGATTTTCATAAAAAGTGGTAGTTGTAAAATTTGCTTATCTCAGTGTGCTTATTGTGTTTCAATCATAAAAATCAAAAAATAAAATAAAAGCAAAAAGGTCAGGGGTGGGATTCGAACCCTGGTCTTTCAGATAAACACACACACACTCAACCATCTGCCCTAGGGTCTTTATCAGTAATACCCTTGCATTTTTTTTATTTAAACCTTGTTTTTTTTAATTAAGCTTATTTTTCATTTTGCTTATTATCAGCTTATTAGAATAAGCTGATACCTTGTTCATATTTTTCCTAGGTCTGTCATATCATTAAGTAATATTAGAAAAAGTTTCAGAATTTTTAGAATAGTTTTAGTATTTTTAATTAATTTTTCTTTTAAGTTTAGTTTTTAATTCATAATAAAAAATATAAAAGTCAAAAAAATATAAATCTTTTTTCTAAAATTTTCTTTTATTATTTAGGATTTAAGAAAAATAATTTTACACTTGTAAGATTAGATTTCCTAATATTTCACTTTTTAGTCCCGTTTTAGATTTCCCGTAACACGTTTTTTATATAATTTGTTAACCTTAATTTTATTTTGAGAATTTGTTTCTCATTATTTAATTAGAACATCATAAAAAAGTAAAAAATTCCTTATCCCACTCATCAGTCACTTTAATCCAAACCTTACATGGTTGTCCATTCCATCCTCGTTGGGAAACGACCCGGGTAATCACTTACCTGGTATCACACATACAAACGTGAGTTTTTGCAAGTTAGCTTTTTTCTTAAAGGGTTGATTTGTCTTTATTCACGCGTATCCGTCTGCATATTATTTATATATACACTTTAGCACGGATCAATCCTGCTGTTATAATACTTGTTCCTGCTGCTAGCGATAACTCATTGCTGCTGATAGTGAATATTCTGCTGCTGAGTGGATAAGATTGAAAATATATTTATTGTATTTTGGTCAACAATATACGGTAGATAATATCTTACCCCATGTGCTTAGTTAACAAGTTGTGTACACAGATACATGTTGTATCTTATGTACTGACACACTCAAGATAAGTTAACCAAGTAAGTCGGCTAAGACTTTAAGCAATATGTAAAGATCTTCTTGGACTATAAAAGAAGATCTTAGTCAAGTGATATTAGTGTCTGTCCATGCATATGTGTTATTGTAAGAACTCATATAACTGTTAGATAAGAACAAACACAAAAACATCACAAGTTAGAAAAACTTAAGATTCAAGGTTGTAACCCTAGTGATATTTCAAGATCACTCGTATTATTATCTTTAATAATATTGAATCGTTTGGTGATAATCTTTATGTGTTCATTGCTAACTAACAAACATAACAATTCCATTTCCATAACATACACAACCTTCTAAGTGTGATTGAGTGAATTCCGCGCACTTAATCATATTAACACAACATATCATTACACACAAAGAACAAAAGGTTTAACCACCTTAACCGTGTGTCCAGTCCTAACAAGTGGTATCAGAGCAAGGCTGATATAGTTGTTTTTAGAAGAAACAGAAATGGAAGCACAAGATGCTCAGGTTAATGTTGCTGCAAAATTACCCATGATCAAACCCAATGAGTTTGAGTTATGGAGGATGAGAATTGAGCAATATTTTATGGTTCAAGATTATACTCTTTGGGAAATCATTCAGTATGGTGATTCTTTTGTTCTAGGCTATACAGATATGGTTCTTGAAGGAAAAGTAGAAAGAAAAAGAAATACTGGACCAGTTACCAAAGAAGAAATGATAAAGAAGAGAAATGATCAAAAAGCAAGAAATTTGTTGCTTATGACCATTCCTGGTGAGCAGATGCTATCGTTTAACAAATATACTGATGCAAAAACTTTGTTTGAAGAAATTTGTGCATGGTATGGTGGTAATGATACTACCAAAAAAACACAGAGAACATTGCTGAAACAACAATTTGAAAACTTTACTTCTTTTAGCAATGAATCTCTTGATAATCTGTTTTCAAGACTGCAAAAGCTTGTTAGTCAGTTATCAGTGTTGGGTGTTGAGACAGAGAAGGAAGATCTCAACATGAAGTTTTTAAGAAGTCTACCTGATGAGTTCCATACTCATGTGATTGTCTGGATGAACAAGCCAGAAACTGAAACCATGAAGCTAAATGATTTGTTTAACAACTTCAGAATTGTTGAACAAAGTCTAAAGAAATCTGGGAACTATACTACTAGTTCTGGGAATTTGGCATTTTTGTCATCTCCTGGTGTTAGTAAATCTGAAGGGGTAGATGAAGTAGAAAGTGTTTCTATTGCTAACTGTGGTGGTCCTACTACTAGTACACAGAAGAATATTGCTGGACTTGGAGATCCATCATTCTATGTGTTTTTGTCTAGTCAAGCTGGTGGTTCTACTCTAAATCATGAAGACCTTGAACAGGTGGATGGTGATGATTTGGAAGAGATGGATATTAAGTGGCAAGTTGCTTTACTTAGTTTAAGGGCTAAGAAGTTCTGGCAGAGAACTGGGAAGCAGATCACCATCAATGGTAATGAAACTGCTGGGTTTGACAAGAAGAAAGTGGAGTGTTACAACTGTCACAAGTTAGGACACTTTGCTAAAGAGTGTAGAAGCCCAAAGAAGCAGGAAAATAGGAACACATGGTATAAGCAAGAGAAGAAGAAGGAAGTCACAGTAGAAGAACCAAGGGCTATGCTAGCTATAGATGGTATTGGATATGATTGGAGCTTTTTGGCTGATGAAGAGGAAGCACCAAATGCTGCTCTTGTGGCCACTGAAACTGCTCTAATGGCCTTTTCTGATTCAGAGGTAACTTCAATTATTAAATGTACTGAATCATGTCCTTCTCTTAAAGCTTATGAAGACCTTAAAAAGAGATTTGATGCTCAATTAGATGAGCTGTATGATGCTCTTCATAATTTAGCTAATCATAAAAGAGGTCTAGCTGTTCTTGAAACACAAATCGTACATTATCAAGAAAATGAAGATAAACATTCTGAGGATTTGAAAATAATAAAAAATGGCATAGAATTCAAAGATGAATGTATTGTTGAGCTGAATAGAAGATTAGCAGAGCTAAGAAGTAAGCATGCAAATGTTGACATAACTGTAGATGCTTTAGCTAGTGCCTCAGAAGGAGTTAATAAAATTTGGGAAGCTCAAGGAATTAATAAAGCTAAGTCTGGTGTTGGATACAACACTGTCCCTCCACCATACAGAGGTGTCCCTTCACCTCCAGGTATTGACCTAGCTCATACAGGTTTGGCTAAGTTTCAAGATCCAGTAATGGAATATGGCTCTAAGGCTGCTAAGAGTCCTAAGATAGAAAAGATAAGTAAAAGTTTAGATAAAACTTTATCTTATCAGGACAAGGTATCCTTTGTTAAGAAAGGAGATGCTATAGTTGTTGAGGATTGTACAACTGATAGTGATGATGAAGAAGAACAGGTTATGTCTAAACCTGAAGTGGTTAAGAAAGTAGAAACCAGTGTTCCTAAGATAGTCAAACACAATACTAATAGGCCTCAATCAAACATTAAACATCTTAGGCAACCAGTTAGATATTGTGAGCAATATAAACCTGAAATGGTTAAGAAAGTAGAAACCAGTGTTCCTAAGATAGTCAAACACAATACTGATAGGCCTCAATCAAACATTAAACATGTTAGGCAACCAGTTAGATATTGTGAGCAATATAGAACCACCAACAAGCCCAGAGGTAACCAAAGGAATTGGAACAACCTCAAGTCTAACCAATTAGGTGATGACTTTGCTTTTTATAACAAAGCTTGTTACACATGTGGTAGTTTTGACCATCTTGCAGCTTTCTGCAACCAATGGGTAACTGGGTATGAAAACCATAGAGTGAACCACAAAAGGCAAACACCTAAATCTCACTTTCACTCTAACTCTAGTTCTAAGAGAACAAACCCCAGAGTAGTCAAAAACAAGTCTGGCTCAAACTCAGATCCTGCTGCTAGACTAATGGTTCCTGCTGCTAGACGAAGTATTCCTGCTGCTCGACCATTTATGACTGTTAACCCAAAACCAACAGCTAAGGGTGCAAAAACTTTTTATAAACATGCATCTAAAACTGTTTTAAGGCCCATTCAAACAAAAGCAGTGGTCCAAAAACAAGTTTGGAAACCAAAGGGTAGAATTGAAAAGTTAGCAGTTCCTGCTGCTAAGGGAAACAGGGGAAATGCTATTAAGGCCTCAGCATGTTGGATTCTTAAATCCAATGTTGCATCAACTGTTCTCAAAAGATTACATTACATTGATGCAAGAGGCAGATCCAAGTCAGTAATGGCTTGGGTCCCCAAAGAAAACTAATTTCTTATTAATGTGCAGGAACATTCACATGCTTAAACAAGATACTCAGATAATGGATGTTCAAAGCACATAACAAGGAACATGTCACAACTTTTATTGACAATATAAAGGATATGTTTCCTTCAAGGAAGAATTAGTAGAATAATATACTGGTAAAAGTACTAGTATTGAAAAGTTTGTGCTATTAGTACAAATTTTACATTGTGTTATTCATACAGTTAGTCCTATGCTTATTCTAATGCAAGACAAGTACTTTGTACTTTGTTCTTTTGGTTTTAGACTAACATTTTCAGGTATGAACATGTGAACACAAAGGAAATTTCAAGTGGAATGGATGCAACAAAATCATAATATCCAGTTGCTACATAATAGGTTTATGATGGACTGAGTTTGGGAATTTAAAACTCATTAAAACTACTTTCTTGAAACCTAGTTATGATATTTCACATCGAATTGATGACTTAGTTGATCAGATAGTAACTGATGCAACTCATTTTCTATCATTTTATACTTTTAAGTATAATGTGTTAATCTCAGGATATCTGATAGAAAGAACAGCGAGCAAAAGTGAATCTAACACTTATGTTAGAGGTAACAAATGCCACGAGCTGGAAACCCTGTCAGGAAAACTTTTTGAATGAGTTTATCTGCACACAGGCAGTTATTTATAACTGAAAACATTGGTTCTCACACAACCAGAGGTTATTTTAAACCGAATTTTGATTAAGTGTCTGTAACTACACTTGATCCCTTCAAAATGGTTGGAGCAGTATGATTTTCTATAATAAAATCATATGCATACTGCTAAAAGTCAAAGATTTTTCTTCAAAAAGGTTTTTGGAATAAAAATGGCTCAGAAAACTATCAAATGATGGATTATGTGCTATTGCCCCATGATTCACCACTCATAGGAGGTTACACACCTAGAAGTGATGAGGGCAGCAATCTAACTTTTAAGGAATTGATGGCTTCATGTACAATATTGTCTGACAACAAGTTCACATTGATAGATCAGTCAAAGGTACATAGTGAGATCTTCCAAACAAGGGGAGGAAACAAAAGTTATTTGTATCTCAGGGGAGGTAACAATCTCAGGGGAGGAAATAATAGCCCAGAAAAAGGAAGATAATCCAATAAATGGAAGGAGAAGACAAGAGCATACAAGATGAGGAGGTTGAAAATGACAAGAACATTCCAAAGGAGAAAGTTCTATCTAGGTCAAACGAAGAAAAGTTTCAATTTCACTTGCAAAGACATGCTGATAGATGATTTCACTTGTTGAAACAAGCATCCAAGATACACAGCATCATTGCCTCTTATAATTCCTCCATCCAAGGAAATTGCACCATCTTTTAGTCCAAGATTGGAGCAATGTGTTGATATTGTTAAAGTCAAAGAACAAAGCAGATCAATTACTGAGAAGATATTTAATCTTGAAGAACAGAAGTGTTTGAAAGATCTTCACAATCCATGATTTAATTCAGAAACATGTTTGAAATGGATTCACATGTTTAGGGGAGGATTGTTGGGAATTAAATATTCAAGAAGTTAAATATCAGGTTCTTATCAAAGAAAAACTCTAAGTGTGATTCTGCTGCTAGTGCATTATGGTTCTTGCTATTAATGTTAGTTCCTGCTACTAGAACATTTGATCCTGCTGCTAGGCTTAGCATTCTGCTGCTGTTGATCCTGCTGTTATAATACTTGTTCCTGCTGCTAGCGATAACTCATTGCTGCTGATAGTGAACATTCTGCTGCTGAGTGGATAAGATTGAAAAGATATTTATTGTATTTTGGTCAACAATATACGGTAGATAATATCTTACCCCATGTGCTTAGTTAACAAGTTGTGTACATAGATACATGTTGTATCTTATGTACTGACACACTCAAGATAAGTTAACCAAGTAAGTCGGCTAAGACCTTAAGCAATATGTAAAGATCTTCTTGGACTATAAAAGAAGATCTTAGTCAAGTGATATTAGTGTCTGTCCATGCATATGTGTTATTGTAAGAACTCATATAACTGTTAGATAAGAACAAACACAAAAACATCACGAGTTAGAAAAACTTAAGATTCAAGGTTGTAACCCTAGTGATATTTCAAGATCACTCGTATTATTATCTTTAATAATATTGAATGATTTGGAGATAATCTTTATGTGTTCATTGCTAACTAACAAACATAACAATTCCATTTCCATAACATACACAACCTTCTAAGTGTGATTGAGTGAATTCCGCACACTTAATCATATTAACACAACATATCATTACACACAAAGAACAAAAGGTTTAACCACCTTAACCGTGTGTCCAGTCCTAACAAAATCCTTTAGAGGTTTCACAGTATCTAATGAACAAACCGATGTCAGCTCTAGCTTTGAGCTTGCCAAGGTCTTCACGATCATTATTTAGGTAACAAAGAGCACCAAATACATGAAAGTATTTTATATTCGGTTTTCAATTATGGAAAAGCTCATAAGGTATTTTGCGGTGGCATTGGTTGATCATACAACAGTTTTGAGTATAACATGCAGTCAAGACAACTTCAGCCCATAAGTAATCCAGAAGTTGAGTATTAATCAACATCGTTCTTACAGCTTCCACTAACATCCTGTTGCGTCTTTCAACAACCCCATTCTGTTCTGGACTTCTTGCAATGGATGTTTGATGTTCAATTCCTACTTCTTCAAAATATGCTCGAAGAGTTTGATTCTTGAATTTAGTGTCGTTGTCTGTTCTAACTTTTCTGACCGTATTACGAAGCTGAACTTGAATTTTCTTGAGAAAGGTGATGATCATAGGAGGAGCTTGATCTTTAATTCTGAGAAAATAAACCCAAGTCCATCTGGAGTAGTCATCAACGATTACAAGAATGTAGCATTTGCCGTTAATCGTCTGCACGCGCATCGGGCCACACAAATCTATGTGAAGTAGTTGAAGAACATTTAGATAGAAAGTATGCATGAGTGATTTTTCCTTGTTCACATGCTGGACATAAGTGATCTTTGTAAAAACGGAATCCTGGAAGACCGTCGACTAGCTTATGACGTGCAAGTTCAGTCATGGTTTTGAAGTTCAAATGAGAAAGTCGTTTGTGCCATAACCATGATTTTTTCGAAGTTGCTTTGGAGATCAGACATATTGGAGAAGAAGCAATCATATCAGACATTGAGATTATGTAAAGACTTGTTCCACGAGTGCCTGACATTAGATCATTTCCTTGTAAATCATGAACGAAGCATGTTTTCTCCCTAAATGCTACTTCCAAATCCCCATCACATAATTGACCGACTGAGAAAAGATTGTGACCAAGGCCTTCGACATAATACACATGACTAATTTCGATGTTTCCATTGACATAATCTCCATAGCCCATGATAGCAGTGAAGTGATCGTTCCCGAATCTGATAGTGCCGATGAACTTTGAAACAAAGTTTACTAACAGTTTGAGATTGCCTGTCATATGTCGGGTACAGCCGCTATCAACAATCCATAGAACGATTTGGATCACCTGCATCACACGAAGACGACGAAGGTCGAATAATGGTAAGGGTGGAACCCAAAGAATTTGTGGGTTCCGTTAGGTTAGAAGAACACACATTAACAATTTTAGGTATCCATTTAAAACTAGGTGTCCTTTGTAACCAACGTTGCCATGTCCAACTATTTCATGCTTTTGTCTTAGTGAATTCGCTAGGTGATTGCACAATCATAGGATTTTTATTCGAAACTATGGGAGTATCTAAGGCATTTTGATAAACTACAACTGGCGGTTTTCCTAGCACAGACTTAGAAGCATTAGTGGGCCTAGAGGTATTGCCAGTTGTAACTTTCCTATTACGAGATAAAAGAGATTTTGCAACACATTTCGTATGATCACCAGATAACATGATTTTACGACAGAAAACACAAGAAGCATTAACGTTTAAAACATTCAAAGTCCGAGCATTCGTTACATCGATATTAGAATTACAAGTTTTTAAGTTCGAATCTAAATCAGAAGCAAAATCTGCTTTATTCAAATTCCTAAGTTGATCTTCTACTTCTGGGGCTTCTAGTTTTCCGCTTCTATGTTGCCAGATCCTATTCATCCATTTGTTGCTCTTACGCTCTGATCTGCTAACGCTAGTAGTGGTGACTATTCTTGTAGAAGTGGAAGGAATCAAATTAGTGGTCTGATTTGTGTTAGTAACGTTCTGCCTATATGTGGTGTCTAGCTTGTACATTCCTGGTGCAATCACATTTGTGTTAACAAATTTTCCTTTTTCTTGTAATTGGAGTTTTTCTTTTAATTCAATGATGATGTGTTTCTGATCCTGTAGTCTCATATCAAGTTCTCTATTTAAGCGAACAGTGGCTTCACAAGAAGCATTAATGTTTAAAACATTCAAAGTCTGAGCATTCGTTACATCGATATTAGAATTACAAGTTTTTAAGTTCGAATCTAAATCAGAAGCAAAATATGCTTTATTCAAATTCCTAAGTTGATCTTCTACTTCTGGGGCTTCTAGTTTTCCGCTTCTACGTTGCCAGATCCTATTCATCCATTTGTTGCTCTTACACTCTGATCTGCTAACGCTAGTAGTGATGACTATTCTTGTAGAAGTGGAAGGAATCAAATTAGTGGTCTGATTTGTGTTAGTAACGTTCTGTCTATATGTGGTGTCTAGCTTGTACATTCCTGGTGCAATCACATTTGTGTTAACAAATTTTCCTTTTTCTTGTAATTGGAGTTTTTCTTTTAATTCAATGATGATGTGTTTCTGATCCTGTAGTCTCATATCAAGTTATCTATGTAAGCGAACTGTGGCTTCACGGTCTTTCCTACAGCCAGCGTTTTCTTTCAAAAGTTGAGACCGAGTCTTTTTCAAAGAGTCATAAATTGTTTTGTACTCATTTTTTAAATTCTTGATTTCTTTTTCATATTTGAGCACTTGACACTGTAAGACTGCGTTCTCATCATCAAGATTTTCAACTTTTGAGGACAAATTGTTTTCAAGACCCAGATTTTCTTTTTGGTGTTGTAAGGCTAATTCAAATTCAATGCTTTAAGCCTCACACCATTAAAGTTTCTGTTTTAGTTGAAAAATCTCTTTTGAAAGGTGACTTTGAACATCATCGTTTTGTTGAATGATTCTCATATTTTCAGCTTTTAAAATCTCAATCTCGTGTCTCAACTTTTCATCCTCAGAATTATGGTCAGCAATAAGCACAGAATTACAAGACTCATAAATAGAATTCATGATCACCGAGATAATGTCAGAACTGAGAACATCTTCCAAGAGTCGATCTGCTTCATTTTGAAGAATTTTGTTTCTACGTTTTTGTTTGGAAATTGAATTTTCAGTTGTATTGAAAATGTTCATCATAGATGACACTTCATTTTGTAGTTCCCGTTCCCAGTGTGTTGCACAAAGACGCAAATGTTGGACATGAGGTAAAAATTGTGTTTGAAAAATTTGTCTCTGTTCTTTTGCGTAAACAGATTGAAAAGTTGAAACAGTTATCTCAGAATTACATTCAATTGCTTGTTCCAAAAATTTGATGTCTTCCATAAACGTGTCAAAATACCGTATTACAAGGCAACGTTTTGTTAATGGTTGAATTTCACCAGAGGATGGTAAAGGGCCATTTATTTGTGCAACTGGTTTAACGGGACCAACATCAAAAGTAGATTCGTGAATTTGAGTGATAAACCAAGGTTGTTCTGTTTTTTTCCTTTTGAGGAACAAAAGTGTCAAAAATATGAGGCAATTTTGAGTAATCAAATGGTTTATTAAACTTAACATTGCTCATTTTTTATCAACTCTCGTCTTCATGTTCCTGTTCTTCCTCACAGTTATATACAACAACACGCATAATTGAATCATCAAAGAAATGTTATGCACTATACAACTTCGGATTTTCCTTGAGTACTCTGTTTAGAAAACGTGGTTTATCGTCACCAAGAGCAAAACCGTAACCTTGGGGATTTTGCTTTAAAGTAAACTTTTGAATTGTTGTTACAGACTCACCAGTTTTGTAAACAACTTTTTGAAACTCTTTTAATTTTCTTTCTTTTTTTTGAAAAATTTTAATTTTCTTTCCAAATCTATGATTTTATCAAGATAAGAATCAATTCGTTTCCTAGACACTTGTTTATGTTCAGAGAAACTAGCTTGACAAGTTGACAATTTCGTTTTTTTTTTTTTTTTTTGAAAGTTCAGAATTGAGGTGTTCAACTTGTTGTTTGAATTCAAAATTTTCTTGTTCCATTTGAGAAACCAAGTTATTTTTGGAAGCGACTAACTCTCGTATTTGATGTTGTAACTCTTATTCTTTGACGTACGCATTTTGAAAAGCAACTTCAAAACTTTGTTCTCGTTTAGCTTGTTTTTCAAAATTATTGCGTTGTGTTTTAGAGCACTCAAGATCTGCAGTTAATGATGAAATTGTGGCTTTTAACTTACGGTTGATTTCATTACATTTCTCAACATGGAATTGGGTGGTCATAAGCAAGGTCATAAGTTCCGGATCTGGATCAGACGAAGTTTCAATCTGTTCAAGTTGATCATTGTTAAGGTCTTCAATTGGATCATCAAATGTAACAACAGGGTTAATTTGATCATCTTCTTGAAGAGTTAGCAATGAATCATCTTGACTAAATTGCTACTTGTCTGACGCAGATGCAGATGGAGATACCAGTTCATGTATGAGACATATATTTGGATCGGGTACCTGAGACAAGCCATCAGTATCATAGACTGGGCCTGTGTCACTCATGTGAAGTTTCTGCATGTTTGCCATCAACATAACTGCTACATTAGCTTCCAGGTCTTCCATATCATCATCTGAGTAAGCATTTGCCATGAAACTGTTTTCTTTGTCAGTGAGATTTCCACCAGCTTCGTCCTTAAGTGCAAGAAGTAATGCTTGTTTGTGAAAAACACTGCCTCTGGTTCTTGGTTTTGGACATGCATTAGCCAGATGACCCTTGCCATTACAGTTGTAGCACCTGATTCCCGTATTTGCATTTGTTGAATTTCCAGTTTCAACAATTTCAACCCGTCTTTAAGGAGCACCTGCATTGTTCCTATTTCCACCAGCTGTATTAAACACTTATCCATTTCCTGAATTACCCGCATAACCTCCAGAGCCCTTCTGACGTCCATAAGTACGATTATGTACTTCCACCCGTCCATCTTGTATAACAGCTTGATTCCTTGTGTTAGATGAAGTACGGAGACGATTGTTGGATTTGTTTGAGAATTTGCTGAAGGCTCGAGCAATGAGAGCAAATCCTTGATTCAATGAGTTGAATGCATCGTCGTCCTCATCATTTGTTTGTGTATAGAACATGGAATCTGAGTTGTTGTATGGAACTAGTTTAGTGTCAGTTGATTGATGTGATGAATCATATGGAACGATTTGGGTTGAAGGTGATTGTTGAGGGTAAGCAGAGTGATTAGGTGATGGATATAGAGCACAATAAGATTGAGCCATAAGTGCTAATGGATTAGAAGGTGTAAGCATGCCACGCATAGCTCGATCTTCGTCAACCTCGGGTTGATGGTGCTTCAAATAGTCATACAACAATCCATACTTCGCATTATGAAGATTTTTGGCTTGACGAACAAATGTGACATACTTTTGCCAATCAGGACCTAGAAAATTGAGAAACTTTGTGTTGATTGCAATCTTAGGCAAGATGATGTTGTGTCTGTCCAATTCATTAATGATGTTTGTGAATCGGTGATAATAAGACTCAAGTGTCTCCCCTGGATCAATCATGAACATTTCATATTCGAGATAAAGTTTAGATTCCATGTCTTCTTGGTTAAGTTCAGTGCCTTCCATCAAGAGATGAATATGTTCCCACATGTCCTTTGCGGTTTTCTGAGCATCAACGCTTCAGAGAATTGGATTAGGTATACCCAGAGCAATATACTCCATTGCAAGTTCATCAGCTTCACGTTGAAGTATTTGTTCTGCTGTTAGTTGATTCTCAAGAAGGGTGGTAACAATTTCAGGTCTTGGAGGAATAGCTTGTGGATCTCCAAGAACCGTAAGTGTTGGCATTTGGAAAGGACCTTCGAGGATAACCTTCTTCAGATATTTGCCATGAGGTTTCCTGAGTTCGATGAACCTAAAAAATTGACTTGCCCATTGAACATAATTTCCAGGAGTGAGCATTGGAGGTCTTTCAAGTGATCCAACTTCATGAATTGACTATTGGCTACTGATAGTCGCACACATTTGAACAAACCAATGTGGTTCTTTTGATGGAGGAGGAAATGTAGTTAATGATTGCATTGCAAATTGTGGTGAAAGATATGGTTGTTGTTGAGTGAATTGTTGTGTTGGAAAGAATTGCTGTCGTTGTGGGTACTGCTGTTGTTGAGAATGCTGTTGTTGCTGAGGATACAGCTGTTGCTGATGATATTGTTGTTGCTGAGGATATTGCTGTTGCTGAGGATACTGCTGAGGAAAGTAGTTGAAGTAAGGTGGTTGAGACATTGTAAAACTTGTTTAGATGATGGATCTTGTAGATGGTTAAGAAGTGTGTGGTAGTGTTGATTAGATAAAATCCTTGTTCGAAACTTTTTAGCCTTAGTTCAAAACTTTGCTTGTTTGTTCAAAAATTTGCTTGAATCACTAGTTCGAAATTTCCAAGAATTCCTAGTTCGAAAGTTTCAAGACTTGCTTGTTCGAAAGTTTATGAAGTCCTTGTTCGAAACTTTATGACGCTTGCTCGAAAGTTTGGTTGCTCGAAAGTTTCCAAGCTAGTTCGAAACTTTAAGCTAGTTTGAAAGTTTTAAGTTTCGAATAAAACTTTCTAATTTATACAAATTAGAAAGATTCCCAAGTGTCGAAGTGTTTTTCTAACTTATACAAGAAAGAGAAACACTGAGTAAGCCACAAATCTTGAAGATAACGCCTGGAGAGCTAGTTCGAAAGATTAGGGTTTAAAGCTAGTTCGAAACTTTGAAAGACTTTTGAAAATGATTAAAGGACACTAAAAACAGGTTTTAAACGCAAGATTCTTGTACAACTAACCTTAAAAACCCTAAGACTAAACGAAAGTTGCAAATTTGAAAGTTTTTAAGGAATATTTTGTTTGTTCGAAAATTGGTAGATCTTAAATGTACGATTTTAAAAAACCCTTAAATTTAACCAAAAAGTTTGAGACTTTCTTGCTCTACAAGGTGTATAACACTATTTTGTAATCAAAAAAGTGCTAAATACCAAGAAACAAACAAGAAAGAGCAAAATTTTAAGAAATACGAGTGAAAGAAGAAAAAATTTTAGCTCGAAATCAACCCAAAACACTTATAACCTTCTTCTAGCGATTGATACAACTTGTTAGGTCACCATATTAGATTAACACAAGTATAGATATGAGAGAAATAAGAGAGAAAGATAGCTTGGTCGATTACTTCAATATGAAAGATAAAATAACAATAGTTTAGTGCATAGATGAAATAACCAACAAATAGAAATGTGTGTTTACATATGTATTTATTGGAGAGGATGCTAGGGCAACATCCCTAGCTCCTTCCTTTCATAAGAAATGGGCTTTATATAGGCCAATGGGCTTACTTCATAAGCCTTGTAATAAAAATAAACATATAAGCCTTATAACTAAGCAACCTATTACAAAATTTAATGACTGACACTTGATATTACTAAAACATATTCCCAACAATAACACACATATAGCAAGAATTTCAAAAAAAAAATAATAATAATAATAATAAATAAATAAATAAAAATTGCAACAGATTGCAATGGCGCGTTGGTGTCCAACAGTGGTGATTTTGGTGGGGCTTTGTGCATAATTGAAAATGAAGATAAAGGAGCTAATGACGGCACTTAACTCCAATCGGTTGAGAATTTATAACCAAAACAATATGCGGGTAAAGTTTTGGACTTTTGGCCTTTTTATTTTTGAGAGAGCTAGAAGCGGTTAAGGCATGTGAAAGGGATAAAGAGATTTGACGGGGTGATATAGAAATATCGACTCATGGCGGCTGACTAGGTATCGGGATCATACCTGCTCCGGTACCATATTAGAATGGTGAAACCCACAGGATATAAGCCTTTGTTCATGCAATATTTATAAATACAAACGCAATTTGAATACCTAAATACTAATGAAGCCTGAGCTCACAATCGCACAGAATCAACTAATTAACCAAACAAAATACAAAACCTAACGACTCAATTCATACTAATGAGAATATGATACTTCAGTTTCTTTTCCGGTTTGAACGCATAACCGAATTGCATGATGGTAGCCATGTTTTGTTTATTTAGTTTATTTGTTAGTCACGGGGATAATACGTGTTGCAGCGGGTTGTTTTTAAATAAATCTTTCTAAGCGAGATTTTCATGCATTGTTTATTTTTTAATTTAAACGTGGGAGCTCCCAAAAAAAAAAAAAAAAAAACAAAACAGATCATGTAATGAAATAAATAATCAAATTACGGTTGAACGAATTCTATTTATATATCCAAACTGAAGAAGTTAATAAATGCGATGTGTACAAATGCAATATAATGCAAATTAGCATCATATTCTTTCAATCTTATGTTCACAACAACCATCAAAAAGGCGATCATCTGTACCCATTCTCGGGTGATAATAGCAACAATGGCAAGAAACCAAGAACCATATCTTACAGTACTGGATTTAAACTCTTATCTCTAAAAGAGCGCGTTAGTGTAGCAATCGTTAATCTCACATTAGTTGATTTTTAGTTCAATGACAGTATCATTTTCTTAAAGAAAAAATGTATGATTATTAGATTTTCCTATCAATTGACAGGGGCAATGTTGGAACTTGGAAGTAATGACTACCAAATCAAATTTGATGTACAGGATTTTAAGGCTTTAAGCAAATGGGGGCAAATAAGCCATCATTATGGGTTCTAATCAACTCTTCAATTAATTTGTGATTTCGAATCATTAACCAAGTCATTACTGATCACCTGATACGACCCGTTAAAGTAGTATCGATAATAGCACCACTTCAAGCGTGATGCGAGCTCCGTCAGAAAAGAAGAGAAGAATGAGAGATATTTTGATCTTTAAACTTGATTGATTACTTTTCATTAATGACAGGACCTTAAATACTAGTTATGTGATAACTCACACAAACACAAGACTTATCCTAAAACATAACAAAAACCTATCCTAAACACATATCCTAAACAATTGATAAGTATGATGGCTATCCCAACCCATCACGAAGTCACTGTGCATATCCACATGCATATCATCACCACATTTTACAAATAGGATATCATGTCGTTGTCTACATTAGAAAATCTATCTGCTGACAAACTATATAATGAGTGCCCTTCCGTCCCTTTGATAGATAGAGAGGGAGGGCAGAGGTTTTGGTTTTTCATGTCGTTAAAGAGTTGAACTGGGAATAAATTCTTGTTCATGTAATTGTTTGGCACCTAATGACTTAAGTTAAAAGATCGCTTCTACCTGGATACGTAATACGCTAACATTTTAGTGATCCTTGATATTCAATTTACAGTTTATTTGAAAGTTATCTGTTTAGCAAACTTTTAAGTACTCGGCTACATGTTTCGAGGACTTTTTATGAACTTGTCATTACAGAATTTAATTGCATAAAATTGATATCACAAAAATTGAGTAAAAATGTGAGCCCGGGCATAAGGATTTTCTCCGTCAATGGAGAGTTCTTACTAACCAGCGGTAAGATCAGCATAAACCAAAATCATAGTAGAAAAGGTTCAATTCGATTGTCAAAATTTGGGCAAAACGAATACTTCGAAACAAAAATTTGCCTTCCTGCACAACCTGTCACTAACAAATACCGGAACTTATCCCTTTTAGCAATATATGCATATATCCAAAATTCATACGTAATATTCACAGTATGATGCATTCATTCCGAAAAAGAAGCAGGCTAGATTGCAAAGTATTAACTACCGAGTATTCTGTCCTACCCACCCCAAATACTCGTATATTTGCTTAAAAGAATCCAAACGTGCCTGACATTCATCAGATCTTATTCCAAAGTGGAAATAAGCTGCTTCAATGCATCCATCTCTGAAAGTACATACTGCTGAAATTCACTAAAACCCTATGTGGTGGGCGGAAGTGTTTAGTGGATGCCTGCATAATTGATTAATTATGTAAACTGTTTCTTGAACCCAAAGGGAGTGAGTGCACAAAAAGACGATAAAAATACTTTTACACTTTTCTAACAAATGCAGATACTGAAATTAGTAAATTTTAGGACTATATCACAAAAATAAAAAGTGAGTTGCATAAAACACTCTATCATCATATAATGAGCATAAGCTCTTGCATTGATAGAACTAAGAATTAAGAACAAAGTCTATAAGAGAACTGATACGATGTCACATTTCTTTATAGTTTTTGGTGCAAAGTGTGAAAATTATATTAATCATCAAAAACAATATACAATTTACAGCACCACTGGAATGGACAGACCCATCCAGGCATACAATCTACCATATCTAAGAATTATCCGATATCAGACAACTTTACATACTTCTTCAGACAACACTCTGACCAATATCTGATGCAGCAAAACCAATTGCAGGCATACTGAAAACATTTTCAAACACATACTGCAGATTTATAATCCAAATGAAACATCATGAATCACCCAATTATGCACCAAGACCATAGAATCATAATTACATTTCCAAGACCAACATCCTTACTTGATTATTCAACCAACATCCACACCAACCAAGGGGAGAGGATGGACTGGCATCATTATGTAGTCTATAGCCACTCCAAGACCATTCCAGTCAAGGGCTCTACCAGATTTTTTACATTTCCATCTTTACAAATGGCTTCACAAATCTAGGAACACTCACCTTGAGGGAGAATCACCAAACCTCCTGTGGTAGCACATTGCTTGGACCAAGTAGGTTCATCTTTCACTCCTCACTATTCCAAGCAACATGTGCTACCCTCCTAGCCCATTTACGCTACACTATGGTAAACCTACTTTATGATTAACTTAAAACAATCACATGGGAAAAGGCAGCCTTAGGAATTTACTACCTAACAAAGGCCTGCAAATTCAGTAAAACTGCATTCTCCAATGTGTATTGCCTAAGTAATCAAGATACAAGGCCATCCATAGTAATGGACTGAAAATCTCAAATAATCCAATTGGCAGATTATTTTTAGAGATAGCAGGATAAACCTGAACAGTTTTGCAGAATTTCTTGAACCTCATCTCTGCAAGCAATACAGTTTAACAGATACTTCTAAACTGCATATCCAAACACCCATATTTGGTCCACCCATATGACTGAGTCACAGAAGAACACTTTACTTGGTACCATATTGGAATTTAACATTCCAAATTTCTTGTACTTTGCATGTCTGAGCAGATTTCTTGACTTTAGTACTCATCAGTTGCATTCTCACATGCTCTTTTAAGTTTTGCAAAACTACTTCAGCAGTTTTTGGGTTATAGGAGAAAAGCCACTCATTTCTTTCTTTCCAGATGTAGTAAACAGCAGATGCTATTATAATTCTGTTCAATACACTCCGGATGGTGTTATTACACTTGATCTCTTCCATCATTTTAACAATTTGGTCCCACACCTCTGGAATTTGACTGATCTTCATCATCTTCTTAAGAGCATTCCACACTTTGTTAAAAAAATCACATTGAAAAAACAAATGATTGTGAGAGTCATTTGTTTTACTGCATAAAGGACATAACATCTGCTCATTACTCCACTTCATTATCCTATCTTGGGTTTGCAATCTTTTGTTAACGGCCAGCCATAGAATGAATGCACATCTTGGATTGCAATAAGAAAACCATACAGCCTTCCACCA